>JAKOOJ010000001.1:181840940-182295940 GCA_022577455.1 Arizona elegans
ATTTTCAACAAAAGAGAAAACAAGCAGCATAAAGATGCTTCCATCAGCCAGTGAGCTGCCAATGAAATCAGTGTAGCCTTTTTGACAAGCTGTCCCAACAAAGAAATTGGCAAAGAACATTCACCTGACACCTTGATGTTTAGAATTGGTTACATTTCTGCATTTTGTTTGTAGTTTGAGAAACACTTTTTCTTTGAGGGTGGGCTTTAATAAACAGTAGGAGTCAGTGTTATATAGCTCCCCACGGGTCTATTCATATGGAAGGTATCTGCCTCCTTGCCCTGTTTTAAAAATGCATTGGAACAAAAATAGTGGAAGTATCTATGGATCTTAGTCAGCAGCATGTAGTAGTAGTAGTACTGTAAACTATTCCAGAATGAAAAATTTAAACTGTTAGGTGTGTAGAAGTCGGGGACTGTCAGTTTAAAGGTGCTAGTCTGTTTTCAGCAAGATCTATTCTGGAGTGACCTTTTAGCACTTTGAAAAGATGGCTGGGGCAAGTGTGATCCTTTGTTAAGTACTACACTGTTGGCTTAGCATCTGTTTATAATAAAGTAGGTTCTTTGTGTAAATCTCTACAGTAAAATATCTTGACATGATGTCTGTAGTAGTTAACATTGGTGCTTTCTTTCAGAGAATGTAGAGAAGTAAGCTATAGTTGATCATACAGTTTTCCCAAGTGTGATGGAAAAAAAATGACAGGGCTCTTTGGAAATTCAAGAATATTCACCAAAACAAAAACTTCACTGAAGAGACAGGACAGAGTATTAGACATATACTCTGTCCTGCCTCTTCAGTTAAGCTTCTGTTAATAGGAAGAAATGGGGGGGTGGGGGAGGTATTAACTTGAGTACTATTTTTATGTTGGATATGCAATGCAGGAATAAGCTATTTAGTTTTGCTAATTACTGAACATATTAAAGTTACCAAGTTCAACCCCAAAGGTTAAAAAAAGATATACCATGTTTATGAGTTTGGCTTTGGTGTTTATATATCATAACATTGTTCTTTGTTATTGATTTATAATATAACTCAAGTGGCTTGAAATTTACATAAGCATGAGTGAGAAAACATTGTGAAGGCCCCTACGTGTTGCTAACTGAATCTTAAATACACATACTCTTTTTTTTAATGTAAAACCAATGGATCATGCTTGAAATAATAATCTTTACTATACTGAAAATCATCCTGGGAGACTAAATGGTGAATTAATACTCTCTGAAATTATGGGTTCTGATTGTTTGGTTTGGTTTGGTTTTCAAGTTCTTTCTAGTTCATTGGAATCTTTTGAGATTTGTACTTGGAGAAAAGTACTATAGCAGTTCCATACAAACTATTATATTAGTTAAGATAAATATATTTTTCTGTTTTGCACATGTATATTAACCATCCTGATATTTATGTAGGTTGTGGAGAGCATCTTGTACGGACATTACTGGCCAGAGAATGTTCATGTGCTTTGCAGAATGAAGATGCTCATCAAGCTCTGCTAGAAACTATGCAAAACAAGTTTATTAGTAAGTACAAAATTTAATTGAGAGCTGGCTTCTAATTGTTTCTAGCCGTGTTAATGCAGTGAAAACAAGAGTTCTATGCTACTTCGTAGGATAGGACATGGGTTTTTTTTTTAATCTAAAAAGGATTGTTCTCTAATATTTTTCCTTGTCTTTAGAGTGCATTTGGTTTCTTTTAACACAAAAGATAATTCTGTTGCAGAATAATACTTTTTGCATCTTAAGAATCATGTGGCACCATCTCCAGCCTGAATAATAATCATATAAATGAAATGCTTTTGTACTAAGAAACTAATGGCGTGATAATACTTGTATGAGATTTCATCAGTGTACTGTTTTTTCCCCTGTTCTTTGATAATGTAAGTTTTGCTCCGTTACTGAATTAATACCTTGTTGCTCTACTTATTTTGTTGTTTTACTCAAGATAGCTTAAAAAATAAAATAAAGCATAAAATGACAGTAACATAATTAGGCTTAAATTCAAAATTATTATAAATTGATTTAACAATTTAAAACTTGGGAAAAGAGGGTGTTTTTCCATTTTTTAAAATATTGGTAGAATGTGTTTTCTGATAAGATTTTTTTTAAAAAAAGTGCAGGTTGTTGAAGGAGAAACCTTCCGTAGAATTGAAGCACCCATTATTTTTCATTCAGTTATTGCTGTCCTTCCTTTTGTTTTCTAAACTGGTTCTTTTGTTATAGAAATTTAATAAGTAAATTTAAACTTTATGCACTAGATTAAAATGAGTCTTATTCTGGATAGGTCACTTTGAAAGTATTCTTTAATTCTTCAGAAGAGGATTCTTTCCAAAGCAGCTGGTATTACATATATCTAGTCTCTTCCATGTGCACCATTTTAAAGGGCTTTTAATTTTATGCAAAAAGAGGGAAGGGAATGCGGTGATTGATAAACTTGCTTTTTAACGAAGTGCAACAGTTTGCTAGAGCTCTCCAGTCACTGAGTGAATGGATGTTGTGTCTTTGCTGGTCTGTTCTATGTTAGTTCTGACTCAACTGAGCAGGAATGTTTTCAAGCCTTTGAAGAGAGAGCCTATGTTTTAATCCTTCCTGATTCCGGTACTGCTTCAGACAAACCTGATCCTTATTTTAACATTCAAAATCCTTTCCCTAAATCCTACTGTAATCCACTGCTTTGCAACTCATTCCTTCATTTAGAAGTCAACTTGCATTTTTTCATTTTTGGAATATGGCTGCTGCCTCTGATAATTTCATGCAAAATTAAATACAGGCTATTGATTTCTATACATCACAAGATGGCTTGCTTTGTATGAAGAAAATTCCTTACAATTCCCTTTATACACCCAAAGCAGTTCAGTTTTATTATAGCCATTGACTATAATACTCACATTCATAGCAATAGCAATAGCACTTAGACTTATATACTGCTTCATAGTGCTTTTACAGCCCTCTAAGCGGTTTACAGAGTCAGCCTACTGCTCCCAACAATCTGGGTCCTCATTTTACCAACCTCAGAAGGGTGGAAGGCTGAGTCAGCCTGGAGCCTGTTGAGATTTGAACTGCTGAACTGCAGCTAGCAGTCAGCTGAAGTAGTCTGCAGTACTGCACTATAACCACTGCGCCACCTCAGCTCTTATGCTCGATAGACAATATAAATTGTAATACCAAATTAAGTCATACCTTTTGTAGCAATGTAAGTGTGAGCATGACAGAGGTAGGCCCTCCCTGAGGCAAATTATTTCCATCCAATTTTTAAAGACACTCAGTGGTTTATTCTTCCAAGCTTTCAGCTCATACTGGAGCCCATCATCAAGGAACTTCTCTCCCTCCAGAATATGTGCACCGGTCTGTTCTACATATATGGTTCCTGCTTGTGTGTAGTTTTTTTTTGTTGTTGTTAATTAGGATGTTCATGGCTGGCTATTAAGTTGTTAATCATCGTTTCCTAGTATCACCACACTCTTAGCTCCTAAGAACCTAATAGGCTCTTTACTCTGGTGGTAAATCAGAACTCATTATTGATTGAAAAGGGATTTCCCAGGTGTCAATCATTTCTCTGGATATTTTTGTCCCTGTTCATCCAACAATAGTAGTTGCTGCAAAATTGAATGCATATCCTTGTTCATTTCAATGTGAGGCTACCACATTGTTTATGTGTTGCTTACCCAGGATCAAAGATAATATTCATTCCCCTTTTTGTATGAAAACCTGGCAGGCATCATTCCTAGAAGAGTCTCTGCCTACAGATTCTTTCCTCTTAAACAGTAAGGCATTTATAGCTAGAGAGCAGATGTGTCAAACTTGATTTCATTGAGGGCCGCATCAGGGTTGTGTTTGACCTCAGGCCGGGATGGGAATGGCCAGGGTGGGTGTGGTCAGCTTGTCAGAGGGGGCACCTGTGGTGGCCTGAGCATTCAGCCAGTAAAAACGGGTTCCCAAGCTCCGTTTTTGGGTGCAAAAGTCTCCTGCAGCCCTCTGTCAGTGAAAACAGCTTGGTGGGGCTCTGGGTGCCCCCCCAAGCTCCATTTTCACTGGCAGAGGGCTGCAGGAGGCCGTCGCATCCTAAAACAGTCTGGGAGGGTGATGCATGTCCCTCCCAAGCTCAGTTTTCACTGGCAGAGGCACAGCAGGCCGGTCCTTTGCTATTTCCAATGTGGCCCCTGGGCCTTGAGTTTGACACCTCCGCTATAGATTATCTGGAAGGTACTGAAATGAAGGATTGAAGCTTCAGATTCCTCAATTCACATTTGCTGACGGTAAATCAGTCAACCTCAGAAACACAGGGCTGGTACACAAGTAGCAGCCACGTGTGTTTAAATGAATGAAAAATTCACTATAAAATCTAAATGAATGTTAGATGAAATTCTAAGGGCAATGTTGAAGAAAATGGAAGACTGTGGGATTGAACTGTATGTATCACATTGTTTATATCAAAGTTTTTAAAAAATTATTCAAATTAGTATAAGCGAGATGAAAAATCTAAACATACAAATGAGTTTTTAGTACAATATATATACATACAAAGATATCCGTTAACCTATTCAGTTTCAGAATAAGCAGGGTTATGCAAAGTGCAGAAAAAGAAGTAGTAAACAAACAAAAGGCAATAGATAAAAGAAAAGCAAATGGAACTAAATCTTGTTTACATCAACACTATTCATATATTGCTCCATAATTTTCTATCCTTGCAAATTATCCCTGTTTTTACCACAGTTGGCATATCAATTCATACATTGTTTTTTTTAAATCTCTTTTTTTAAATCTCATTAACTCTATAACCATAACCATGTCTTTCTCAGTTTTTCTCTACGTTGTATGTTTTGTAGTTTGATTATTTTACATTCTCTTGATATGAACAAAATCAAAATCAGTAATTTTTTAAAATTGTTAATGAACTGAATGCACTTTTGTTTTCAGTTCACAACAACTATTCATTCTTGGTATGCAGTATATCTAAATTCCCTATTCCCATTGCATTCAGCTTACTTTAACATTTCTCCTGATATACCAATTCTCATTTCCATTCAACAAAATGGGCTACATAATACTTGCACTTTTCACCCAACATTTATTCTACGATAGACTACATAAGATATACTACTTTTCTGTCAGCGAAATGCCTTAACATTTCTCATATTTTCATATACAGATTTATACAGTAACTGTAATTTACTACTGTCAAATGCTTTACTTCCATTTTCTGTAAAAAGTTTGTAAAAAGAAAATATTCTGTAAAAAGAGGTAACGGTTTTCTAGGCAGAAAAGCTAAGAGCAATCAAAAGGTATAATATGAATGTGTATATTATTGTATCTAAATATGCTTTTTAAATGTGATTTTGGTTCCCCTTTTTTGTTCTAATAATCTAAAAACTATGAAATAACAATTCTTGTCTGTAATCTATTTTATCTGCTATCAATAGTAATTAATTTACTGTTTACTTAGTTTAGTTTAGTTTAGTTTAGTTTAAATTTAATTTAATTTAATTTAATTTAATTTACATAGGCGGCTCGCTAAGTAGCTCAGTGGCTAAGAAAGGTCGGCGGTTTGAATCCCTCATAGGTCTCCAGCGTGAGCAGGGGGGTTGGACTAGATGACCTCCAAGATCCCTTCCAACTCTGTTACTGTTAATTGATCGGTCTATAGATAAAATAGCTGTTCTCTATTCTAATTGCAAAGTATTAACATATTTTTAATACAGGTAGTCTTCAATTTATCACCATTTGTATAACTACCACTCAGTTATGATGGCACTGAAAAAGTGACATACAAACTCTCCTGGGACTTAGAAACACTGCAGTGACGCCATGGTCATGTGATCACATTTTGGATAGTCAAGAACTACCTTTAAAAGTAATCGAAGAGACATAATTCAAAATATATGGATACATACTTTTTTAGTATGCTGGATTATAGAAATGGTAAACAGTTAAAGCAACTGAAATGCTAAAAAAGATTGTTTTATGTATAACATCATTCAGTATCAGTGTTTTTAAAGACATGCCATCTCATCCAAAAAAGCCTGTATCTACTGCACGGGGTTTGTTAAGAGCTGTCAGATCTTAAAATCAATACCACATTTTGCAAAAGTGCACCTAAATGGTAATGCAAAAATGCTGGGCATATTCTAATTTTTACTGATAAGAGTAGTTGCTTGAACTGCAATTTATAGTGTAAATTTTACATCTCTGACAAATAACCATGAATAAAGTAGGTTAGTAACATTATGACTTTTGTTCTCTTTATCATCAGAGTTTTATCGAACTCTTATCTACTTATTATCACAAAATAAAACTTCCCAGAGAGGCATATAAATATTTCTTACTTGGGAGTACCTGAGTGGCTATTCAGAATTTTATTAAAAAGTGCATGAAAGACCACCCTAGTAGCAGCTGTGCTTTCTTCATCTTATTTTTATAGCTAACAGGACATTTGACTTAAGTAATGGTGGATTACAAGCGGAATACATGAATTATGCTGTTTTTGTGTAGGTTACCTTTGGTTTAATAAAGATAAAAGATGGAATATACAACTCTGATGTAGAATGAAAATAGTGTTCTGTAAACATAAGTATCTTTCAGACAGAACAGAGGATTTTATACCTCATCTATTCCTTTCAAATTCAGCCAAGTTTGTGGAATGCAAGCTTCTCAGTAAATGTTTATTCTATTTGCAGGCTGATTTGGGAGCCTAACAATTGAAATATGCGTAGTTCTTTAGAACTGCATGTAAAGTATTTTCAAACTTTTAAAAACCTCAGCTATTTTTCTTTAATAATGCATGCACTGTTTTGCAAAAATACATTTTTGATAATCTCTTGCGTATGAATTAGAGTGTGGAACGTTCGCATGATGAAAAAAATACTCATGCTTCAGGTTCCTTGTTAATTCTCATATGCTGAGAAGCTTTGAAAAGGTGAAGTACTATAGAGTTCAGAGGTAGCTACATATATATATATATATATATATATATATATATATATATATATATATATATATATATATTTATTTATTTATTCATCTTTCGGGTGAGCGTTGACTCTTGATGGCTACTGGGCTACTCCTTGCAGATTACGATGCAGGACTAAACTTTGCAATCTTCTGGTGTTTAGCTTGATGCCTTAATCACTATCCCAAACTGGCTGTATATTTACTTATGTAAATACTAAATATCCTTACAACATTACTATGGCAATCTGAGTGCCTTTTTTTCATGGGTGTGATAGTTTATAGTGCAATCCAGAAAAGTTTAATAGCTTAACTTCCAAAATAATAACCTCTTTAGATCAGAGTCTACATCTATTGTTCAGGGGGAGGGGGAGTGAGATTATTTCCAAAAACAGTTCATTGTTTATTTTTAAAATTGATGATAGGTCATCATTTCTTAACAACAGTTTGTTTGATGACCATTTGAAGTTATGGCAACACTGAACAAATGGCCTCTAAATTACGGCCATTGCAGCAACCCAGGAATTATGTGATCAAAATTCAGGTTCTTGGCACCCCGTCCATTGAGTAGAGGTCTGGGGGATGGCAGCGACAGCTGGCTGAGACTGCTAAAGGCCTCAAGCCCCCACTTCAGCATCATTGACGCTGCCATCATCACTATGGCCTGCTGATCACAGGATGGCCAAAAGAGCACAGATGGCGCAGGAGAGGTAGGCAAGTGGGAGTTCAAAATGTACAAAAATGTAGCCTGTTACATTTTGAGGCTCAAGGCTAGGGAGGACCAAGCCAGGAATGACTTGGATTGGTATGAGACCTTGCCTAATGACCAATGGGAATTGGTTAATGACGACAATGGGGATTGTTGGGATTTCTGTTACTAAGCAATGCAATCATGTGACATTGCGCTTTTCAACCCCGTAGTTTAGCAATGGAAATTCCAGTCCCAATTACCTTTGTAAATTGAAGACTACCTGTATATGTATTTCTGCAGAGGAGCAGAAAGAAAATATTGGGTAATAGTTACAGCTTACTGTACTCAATTCATAAACTAGTTAAGTACAGATAGTAGAGATTGCCTAGTAGGCCTTTATGGAAATCTAGTAGTTCTAAAACCTATGGGACTTTTTGCAAATGTAGATGAAATAATTATCTTACAACTTTTGAAATGTTTAAATTCTGCTTTTACTAGAAACTGAGTATATTTGAAAAACGAAGTTAACAAAATACTTTTGAATTGCTGCTGGGTTTAACTAAGCTCCATAAAACATCACTGTTGTTTTGGTCTTCATTCTCTCATGTTCCGCCATGGCCTTCTGGTAGCCTCTTTTCCCTGTCTCTTAATGCACATTTTACGGTTGTAAAATGATGAAATATTTTCTTGCTCAGCAGCACGAGATGAAAGTCAAATGTCATCCTTCTACTATTGTTAGAAATAAATAACATATAACAGACTGTTTTGTTTGTGTAGCAAAGAAAAAAAATACATCACTGATACTCCAGTATTAAAAAAAAGTACTTACATTACAGTGATTAAAAGCAAGTTAAACATGAGAAAAACAAACACAAGAAAAAAAATATAATTTCAACAGATGAATTCTAGACTATATTGAAATATATTGCCTATCTTAAAACTATGAATACAACCTGACAAAAATGTATGGTTAGTTAGCAATAATCTGATGTAAAAGAAAGCATTCTGTGAGTGAAAGGGTATATTTCAATCTAATCAATGCAGGTAAAATTAGTTGATGCAGCTGAAGTTTAATTTAATTTAATTTAATATTTAAATTTATATACCACCCTTCTCCCGAAGGACTCAGGACGGTGAACAGCCAGAAGTAAAAAACATCAAATACAAAATATAAAAACAATTTAAAAATGAATTAAACAATTTGGCCCGGCAGTTAAAATCCCCCATTAAAAATCCAAATTAAAATACACAATTGGAGAGATTAGGCCAGCCCAACTTGATGAAATAAAAAGGTTTTGCGGACCCGACGGAAAGTACATAAGTCTGGAATCGTCCGTATCTCCGGGGGGAGCTCGTTCCAGAGGGCAGGTGCTCCCACAGAGAAAGCTCTCCCCTTGGGGGCCGCCAGTCGGCATTGTTTGGCCGGCGGCACCCAGAGGAGCCCTTCTCTGTGGGAGCGTACTGGCCAGTGGGAGGCTCTCCGTGGCAGAAGGCGGTCCCGTAAATATCCCGGTCCTAAGCCATGGAGCGATGGAACTATATATATATATATATATATATAGTGTTCCACTATTGTTGCTTGATATGCAGGCAATGAATATTTAACAAATGTGCGATCAAAGACTCTCTGCCCTTAACTGACTTGTTACATTTGCATTTAATCTTGTGGGATAACCATAAAATTCTTTCCACGTTTTAAAATATATGACGTTAATTTGAAACTAAACCAAAAATAAAAAATGGTATGCGTAAGTTTTAGTTGGTCAATTTAAAATTAATTACAACTTCTGGTGTAGCACCTTTTAAAAGTATGTTTCAAATTTGAAAAGAACATTTGTGAAGCAGTTGTGTTTTGCTCATTTTTCCAGTGTTTCAAAGGAATTTCTCAGCAAAATGGGCAGGGTATTACAAATAGCAGTGGCTTTGGGCAGCTTTCTTTGAAGTTCACATTGTAGGGCCAATTTATTACGGCATATTGTTTAATTTCAGATGAATTGTCCTTTTTGTGGGTATAGTTGCTATCGTCTTCCCCTGAAGACCATAATGTTTGAAAGTACAGTAGAACCTCTGGTCACGAATGCTTCTGACCACAACCAAATCACGTTCCAACCAAAAACTTCACAATTTTTTTTTCACAGCCGATTTCCCCTTCTGTGCAATTTTTTTTTTTTGTAAGGGCCAAATTAGGTTCAGGTCACAACCAAATCGGTTTGCGGCCAAAGTTATGGAACGAATTATGGTCATGGCCAGAGGTTCTACTGTAGTTGAAATTCTTCACTTTAAATGTTTGTGTGATCCATCATCCTTTAGTATATCTTGACAGGAGAAGCTCGCTTTTTGTGATACTATCAAATTATACTGATAGTATCGTGACAGTATTTGATTCATACCTTTGAAATAGGCAAATTAAACACATGGAGGAAAACAAAAGACAAAATATTGTTATGATATTTTTATCATAACATTGTTATGACAAGATGAATTTTATGCCATATTGAAATATCTTGCCTGTCTTAGAACTATTGCATAACAAAAATGTATGGTTAGTTAGCAATAATTTCCTTTTTGCAATTATCTGATATAAAAAAAATATTCAGTGAGTGGAAGGGAATCTTTCAGTCTGATCCATTGCAGGTGAGTAAAGCAGGTGGTTATATTTCTTACATTTTATGCATTTATAGAAGACAGCCAGCATCCATTAAAAAAAAAAAGATACATTTTCTGTGATTCTTTCCTTGCCTCCCATTTCTCCATAGGTTCACCTTTTTTAGCCAATGAGGATGGTGTTCTGGGAGGAGTGATAGTTCTCCGCTCTTGTAGGTGTTCTGCAGAGCCCAACTCTTCACAGGATAAACAATCCCTATTAGGTAAGTACGAGAAATGAGTTTCGAATAAGTTATCCAGTTGTAATTAAACGTAATAACTAGATTATACCTCTATGACTTGAAAAACCAAAATAAAAAACAGTGCAGAATTTAAATACTTACCAATCCATGGTCTATTAATTTCTTTTCTGAATAAATTTTACTACATTTTAATTACATCTAGGTTTCTGAAATAGGAATAAAGGAGGAGGTGCACCTACAATTATGAAATTGTCTGGGGGACCGTAATTGTGAGTCACTTTTCTAGGATAAAAATCATTCCCTCTTTTTTTTATAGAGCAAAAATAGAAGGAGGGGCAACATGATGATTTTGACCAACTTCTCATTAATAAAAGGAGCCATGAGATCTTTTCCTTCCAGCAAATAAGGACCCCCCCCCAATGCTAATGCAGACAGCAGAAACATTTCCTCATTGTCTAAAATTGCCTTGGATGGCACCAAGAAGCAAAAATAGCGTTGGTGTTTCTAGCATTCAAGCACTGGAACATGGAACTCAAGGAGGTTTTCTTTAGGCCAGTTTACTGTTGTGACCTAGGCTTCCTGAGTCATTAAAACACATGAGTAGTCCCAAAAACCTCCTTTATTGCAACAGCTGTGAATTACGTTCATTCACAGCTGAGTCCCAATTAGTTGCAAAAAGTCCTTCGGGATAATCACCAACCTTTATCTCCCTTGACACTCTGCCAAAGACCTACTTGGCAAAGCTACACGGAGTCCAGAATCAAACAGAGATGCTGACTGGGAACAGAATTAACAACATTCCTTTCCTGCAAAGAGCCCATGTGCCTTTGCTCCTCTTTTAAGCCTTATGGGAGGGGCCAATCATCTCTAGGCCTTACTCCCGAGTTGTCCCTTTAGTTTTAACTATTCTTTCCTTCTGGTAGCTCTGTGCATGTGTGCACTAGGAACTAGGAACCTGTTCCTCTGCTCTCTGATATCCGACTCTGGAGGCTCCAGAGTCTGCGTATAACTCCCAGATGGCCCTGGCCCCATCTCTGCCTCTGATGCAGAGCCCTCGTCTGAGCCTTCCCCAGACTCCAGGACTGGCCCATATTCCTCCCCAGCCTCCTCACTGTCTGACTCCGCTGCCAGCTCCACAGGCTGCTGGCGGACCACAACATTTACATATTTCTCTGTCTAATAAATTTGATGCCTTTCAAACACCTTTCAAATAACCATCCAGTTTTATTTCAAAGAAGAAGAGGCTCTTGCTTCTTGTTTTTCAGCACTTTGTTGGGAAAATAGACAGGATACTTCAGTTAGTAAATAAACACTTTTTTTTCCTCCTCATAGTAGAGTTCCTGTGGAGTCATACAACAGAAAGCATGTGTGTGGGATATATGTCAGCACAGGATGGCAAAGCTAAGGTAAGCCACAAAGAGTAACTTGTGAAAACTAGTTGCCGCTTAAAAATGAATTCCTTATTTTATTCATCGGGCTGGTTTTAAGTTATTCCTATACCGAAGTAAAAATAAAGTAGCTGAAGAAAAGTTAATTCCATTGTTTAATTTCTCATGTGGCTTCCCATGGCCACAGAAACTCTTGTGCAACTCAGGTAGCATGGCCAAACTATGGTTGATGTCTGTGAGATGCCAAGTGGCTCATGCTGTTTCTCTTCTCTTTCATGGTTGTGCCCACAGAATGCTCCAAGTTGCCAAACCATGATGTTTGAACTGGCCTGTTTTTGATAGCGTAATTGAAATAGCTAGAATAAACAAATGGAAAATGAATAGCTAAAAAGGTTACACTAAAAGGATTCTGCAGAAAACTTTTTTTTTTTTTTGCCGTTACTACTTGCTCAAGTTCAAACTGCTCCAGAACTTTTGACCACAAACTATGCTTTGCATGAGAGGAAGGAAATGCTATCAAAAGTTAGATGCATAACTGAGGTGAAATTGAGGTCACGAAGTTTTAATGAGCTGGACAAAAGAGTGGATTGGTGGAGAAAAAAAGTAGACTTGCTTTCAGAATGGCTAAGAAAAATAAACTTGTCCACTGAATGGCCCAGGCCAGGTTCCTTACAGCATGGGTGCACGATATGTGGCTTCCAGATGTTGCCAACCACAACTCCCAGCATAACTAATACTGTGGATGCTGAAGATGCAGTTCAGCATCATCAGATTGTGGGCATGCCCAAAGCACAATTTTGTATTTGCAAGCTGTTATTTAAATTACTAAAGCTGCAAACTAGAATCATTTCAGTTTCCAATTGTTCAATTTGGTCATTTGAAATTGTCTTGTTTGTTTGTACTGTTACACTACAATACAGGTAGTCCTCAACTTATGACCGTAATTGAGTTGAATTTTTTTCTTGGTAAGCAAGATAATTGTTAAGTGAGTTTTTCCCCATGTTACAATCTTTCTTGCCATAGTTGTTAAGTGAATTACTGTGGTTGTTAAGCTGAATCTGGCTTCCCCATTGACTTTGCTTGTCAGAAGGTCGCAAAAGGTGATCACATGACCCTGGATATTGCAGATGTCATAAATGCGAGTCAGTTGTCAAGTGTCTGAATTTTGATCACATGATCATGGGGATGCTGCAATGGTTGTAAGTGAAAAACGGTCATAAGTCACTTTTCCCAGTGCTGTTGTAAATTTAAATGGTCACTAAACAAACTGTTGTAAATCAAGGACTACCTGTGTAGAGCTTCTCATGCAGGCACCTGCCACTTTTGATATTCTTAGCTGGGTTTTTTTTAAATAATTTCTCATACTCTTTGTTTCTCAGAAAACAAAATTTGCATTTCACATTTTCCCCCATTATGATTTCTTTCAGTATTTAATGGTATAACATCTATATTTTTAAAAAAACCCATTAATTTCAGAGCATCTTAGAGATTTTATATGCTATGAGAGAAAAGCATTAATATTTTACTGGCACAGAACTAAATTAAATATTAGAAGTAATGTAATCCCTCTAAAGTTTGTGTTATACTTGTATCTGTTTTGATGATGCCCACTGTGACCTAGATGCTAAAAAGACTAATAGCTCAGGGTTATGCCCAGAGATCTTTTATTTTCTTACTTGTACATCTTTCATTGGACATCTGGTGTGCATTGTTTTCATACTGCTGGCAAATTCTCCAGCTGGCCAAGTTGATTGGGCTGAAAGATGCAGCTGCTCTTCTTGGTTCACTTTTAAATTATGTTTGTGACCTTCCCTCAGCAGTGTTAATCCTTCTCTCTCTTCTCTTTCTTTGAACCTATGGTTGCAAATGTTTTCTTGAACCACAAATGCTATGCTTTGTCCCTACGAAGATCAACAAATAAGATGCTCTTGGAAAAGGTAGAATTCTGTGATCTTGGAAGGTGTGAAAACTTAGTAATAACAAGGAAGGTTTAACTTACACTGTACTATTTAAAAAACCCTGAACAAAAACACAAAGTGAGTACATCAAGATAAAACAGAAGCGTTAGGCCGACTGCCCTAATAATGCTCAATCATTGTTTTTAGAACACTAATTCCCATTGCAACTAACACAAAACTGTGAAATAGATGACAAACCTGTATTTCTCACTGTTCCGTATTTAGTATGTGCGATTTATGTTTGAATAAACTTTCCTATTTAAATAGATACTTATTTGATTCTACCATCCATATCTGTGGTACATCTGTTGTACTTTTTAACACCTCTCAAGTTTCTTAGACAAGTACTTGTTGGAGTTCTGAAAATTTAACAGATGGAATTTTTATTTTTAAAGTGATATTTAGATATTGTACCAATATGTCTTTGGAGTTATTAACTAAACTGTTTTTTCTTCGATATATTTTACAAGAATGTATATTTTACTCTGGATCTGACTGGGGAATTTTAGGAGAAAAATCTAGTAATTTTTGTATGTGTCAATTAACAAACTGCACTTCACATGTTTATTGATTTTTCTTTTTTCTTGAATGCTTAGTATACTGTCACTTTATTTTCAAGTACCTGCTTTCTTTATCTTTGACTAACCACCATAGTTGGCAGTTTATCCATTGACAATAATTGTTTTCCAGGAAAGTGTAAGAGAAGACAACATCAAGAGTTGCTTAATTTATAAACGGTTCACAATCATGGTTTCGCTTAAAATAATAACTCACAGAGTTTGTAAGTGCAACTATTGTATCTTTTCCATCAACCATATTTAGGCAGTCTTAAAATACACTTTTGAGGAGGAAGATGGGAAATGGCTGGTTGGAAGGAAAGAATTCATTTGCTTATAGAAATGTTATTTTGGGCCACAGTTCAGTTTAACTCATTTGTACCATTTCTGTCTTTCAATGTGATGCCTCCTAAAATTAGAAGTGTGTTTCTTTGAAACCATATTGAAAAAGTAATGTAGAAAAATCTGTATTCAGATCTTCTTGGAGATTATAGAGAGACTTAAGTGAGCACTTGAGGGAAGAATTTGTGGTATAATTTCATTGTGGGTTTATGTATGGGTGGTAGGAATGGAAGTACTTATTATTGTGGGGTACACACTCTTTTGTTTCTCAAATGCTGTACATGGTTGCCAGAAGGAGAATTGCTCATCCTAATGGAGCTAACTCAGTTTTATCTCTGCTTTAATATTTTCTTTGAGTTTGACTTTACTAATTCTAATGGTGGTCCTTTCTAAATGTGTATTGTTTATAACTTATACTTTGTACTTCAACTGTAAACCTCTTGTTTAGTCAAAGATGAGATAAATTTCTAAAATCCATGTTAAGAGCATCATATTCCCCTTGGATTTTTATATTTGGCTTTCCAAAATTTGTACCGCCTAGAATTCCAAGTTCTAAACTAATCAATTTAGACTCTATTTTTTGAGTGTTTAGTTACTAAAACTGGTGGGTTTTCTAAATGTAATTACCAATTTAAACATACACCTTATTCTTTGAGTTAATGCCACGAATCCTGAATCTGTCCCTAGTTTTGCTAGTTTTATGTTGTAAAATGTATATATTTTTCCATTCTTCAAAACAATTTTAATATTAGACTGTTGAAAAAGTTCAAATGAAGGACAACTTTGTATGCCACTGTTTGCAGTGGAGAGCTGTGTATCCCTACAAAGAACTGAAGATTGAATAATCACCCAAATATGTGAGAACATGGGCATGTCCCTGGAAAGAAGAACTATAATGTAAGCGCCAAAGCTAGAGGTGGACAAAATGTCCATCTCCACTAAGGGCCCTATGACCTAGGGTTCCAGTAATGTTTAATCATCAACTGTTGGGTGATTAGAATCGTCAAAGAGTTTGGAAACAAAGCCCTATGAGGAAGGTTAAAGGATTTGGTTATAGTTAGCCAAGAGAAAGGGTAACTGAAATACAGTAGCAGTCTTCAAATATCAGAAGAACTATTACACAGGAATGGATTGATTTCTCTTTTGCCTCAGAGAGCAGGATCAGAAAAAGCTAAATATGCAAAGGAGGAGGTTCTGATTAGATGTCCTGATCACATAAACTGTCAGCTATTGTAGCAGGATTCCACATGATGTGCCAAGTTCCCCTTCACTAGGGGGCTTCAGATGGAGCCTGGATGGTGATCTGTCAAATGTGCTATGGTGGATCATATAGTGAGCAGGGTGCTGGCACAAATGATTTGTAAAGTCTCTTCCTACTCTAGAACTTTGTGAAAAAGGAAATGTTTCAATGACAACAATGCACAGATCATTAATTCTGGAGGTTTTATACCCGAGATTGGCTTTAAGAGTACGCTCTAATATTAATAGTTTTATTATTGGTAGTTTATTATTGAAGGGCATTTGTGTTATTCAAGTATCTGAAATATTTTCCTCAGTGTTCTTTGAATGCCAAGTGCAAGATGTTCTAAAGCAGGGGTCTCCAACCTTGGCAACTTTAAGACTTGTGGACTTCAACTCCCAGAGTTGCTTTGCTGGCTGAGGAATTCTGGGAGTTGAAGGCCACAAGTCTTAAAGTTGCCAAGGTTGGAGACCCCTATTTTAAAGTACTTTCATTTGCTGATGTTTATAGGTAATATCCCATTGCGACTACACTACAATTAAAAAGCTAACCAAAAGTCTTTATTTTTGTGCCAGTTTGCAGGTAACATGGTGCCTCATCTCTCAGCAACGCATTGGCACTGGTGTACATAGATATGTGTTGTACTTCTGCTAAAGTCAGTCAAAACACTTGTCTGTCATGAAGTAGTAAACATATTTTTTAAATGTGCAGAATACATGGTTTACATTTCTACTATATGGCACCAGAACTGTCAAGTTGCACTGTATCATGTAACTTTTTTGTCCAGTGCTTACTTTGATAAAGCTTGCATTCTTTTAACCATATTGTTTTAGCTTAAAAAAATAGACATTTAAAGTAAAAAATTTGTATAAAATTCCACCCAACTCATACTTGCATTTATAATTCTATAACACTATTGCTTTTTAATATTGCTTGCAACAATTGTATTGTGTGTCTATTCAGCTTTTTTCCAATCAGCTATACTATTACATAGTTGATTTAAGAATCATTGTTCAAATCTAAAATCTTAAGATTCAGTATTAATGAATAGGAATTATTGTTTAGAACCTTAAATTTATCCTTCTGATTTCAAATCATGTATATTTCTTATTTATTTGCTAACTTTATGTTTAAAATGAACCCTTAAAAGGATTGCAATTTATAAATGCACACAAATTTACAAAAAGCACAATAAGCAAATGTAATGAAATGAGAAAAATGCAGACAATGAAAGCATTAACCTCTAAAGAGATCTGGTGAAATTTTTTTACACCGGATCTCCTAAAATCTAGAGTTTTAGGAAGCAGAGAAAGTTGGTTCTAGGGAGAATGCATTCCATAGCCTGCAACCAACTGGATGGAAGGGACCCTGTTTTTTATACATAGTACATGACCTCTGATAGCAGGAGCAACTTCTGCTCTCTAGGGTAGAAGGACTCTCTGGAGATTTTAATGTCTAGATATATTTGTAACATGAAAAGTTATGTCATCCCTTCAAGGTAGATCAAACTAGAAATCCATTGCTATGTAGGCTAATACAACTTACATTGTAAAGCTATAATAACAAAATAATCTAAGTTTGAATGTGCTTCCATCCCTTCTTTCTTCATCTTCATGGGAACTAGGAAGAGACCTGTCCAAAATGTTTAATCATATGACATTCTTGCACAAGACTCAGGCTGCTTTTATCTGACCATAAGGCCTAGGTAATGGCTCTTCCTTCTGTCCCTCATGGCCATTCCCTCTATATTCTATAGGTGATGAATCAGGGAATCATTTAGGGCTGTAAAGTTTAACATTTTAAATTGAACTTGAAAGCATCTCACAAGCAGTGCTGATATTTTGGAGCAGCTATTTTGGTCACCCTGCAATCTCACAGCCTCGTTCCTATATTTTTCATCAATTCCAAGTTCTGAATACTTTTCAGGAATAGCTGATAGAGAATGCATTGTAGCACTCAAGACAGAAAGCAGCTTGGTCATGGGTAACTGCTACGCAATCAGACCAGCTCAGGAATAGTTATAGTTTGTATGCCAGATGCAATTATGTTCCTTGTCATAATTCCTTCGCTATCTATCAAGTTAGGGCTGAGGATCAAATTGCATCCTTGGCTGCAGTCCTCTTTTTGCAGGGGAAAATGCCAACCTATCCAGAACAAGCTGAACTCCAATCCCTTAACCTAGTTTCCTATTGACCAAAGGAATCTTCATTCTGTTTGGATTAAATTTCATCTTATTTTCCCTCATCTAATCCACCACTGAATTTAGGCAATGTTAAAAAGTATTCAATATTTCTCGGGAATCAGATGGCACCGACTTCAAAACTTGGAGAGTCAAGTTGGAATTTTATAGGACTTTGTAAACCAGTGACCTAGTTGCTAAAGAATAAGTCACCCAGCGTCAATTTCTTGACACTACTTCTGATATTGGGACTGAAACCATTGGAAAATTCTTAAAGGAACACAATTCAGAAGAATTGTCAACCCGAAGGATTGGCAAACTCAGAAAACTAATACCATTTGGATTTCTAGACAGGTCTTTTTTTGCTAGTAGGGAAATATAGCGGAACAATTCTGCACAACTTATATCTAGTGTAATTAAGGTGGGGTTATGCTTGACTTTTTATCTCATGCTTCCCCCATCCCTTGGACTCCAGAGGCAGTTCCACAATGACCGTGTTCTCCCTTAACTATCAGGGTTTCTCCTATGTATCTCCTATTAGGCATTCCATCACTATGATATCAGAAGCTGGTTTGTGTTTACTACAACAGGCAGAGATGGTCTTGCCAGTTCATTTATCAGTAGAAGTTACTCATAAGTTGACCCAGTCCCCTATTCCTCCAAATAATCAATTGCCCTTCAGGTGCATCTAGAATTGTAAGGCAGCCTCATCTCAGACACTTTGAGTGGAATAGTAAAAATTATTTGTAGCATATTTAAGAATGTAGGCTTATTCTTTGATTCTTGTTAATCAGTGTTTGTTTTTTGGTCCACCTTTACTTCTGAAGCTCTCAAATTCTCACATATTTCTTTACAGACTCACATTTCAAGGCTTCCACATGGCGCTGTGGCAGGACAGTCGGTAGCAATTGAAGGAGGAGTTTGTCGACTGGAAAGCCCAGTGAACTGAACCACTATGTAATGGGTCAGCACAAATGCTATTTGTATAATAAGATCCTTTGTGTTTTAAGAGAAAGTGAGATTTCTATTATTTTATATACTTTTATTGCAACCACATGCACCCTAACTTGAAACAAGTGCTGCTGTAGCTTTAGATTCTAAAATTTTGTTTGAATGTATATGGGAACACGTCTCCCAGGAGAAAAGAAATTCGGTTCTTGCTTGTATGAAATATTTTAATGTTAGAAAAGATTTTATGAGTTACTTGATCAGTCTGTAAGACAATAACATCCTGAAATTGCCAGAAAGAAATGGTTTTTAAAAAGAGAAGGTATGCTAATCACAAATGTTATATTGAGAACGTACAGGGTGGGTTTAAATAAACAAGTGTCAGAATGTACTCAATACTATTTGATAGTCTCAGGATGGTCCTATGATTGCTTAAGCATACCCTGATTTTCCAATGGGATATAATAATTTCTTTCTAGCAAAGAGGGATTAATTCCAGTGAAACAGTCTAGGACAGGGTTACAGCCAGATTTCTTATGTTCAGTTATTCAGTTGTGGTACTTATTTTGGCTTAAATGTTACATAGCTTAAAGCGTTTATGTATTATGAAAGGCTCTGTAAAGATAACGTACAGTCATGAAGTCTTTACTTTGTGTATAACTGCATATTGGGATGTACAGAAGAACAACATTTATTGAAAGAGTTAGTACTATTCTTTGATTTAAATATATTTTGAGAGAATAATATAGAAATAAACTATTACTGGACAATGCAAAATGTATTAAAGTGGTGATGTAGAGGAACCTAATTCTAGCTTTCTTCTGTTCCTTAAATTCCAAAGTTAAAGTAAATGGGTATGCATGTGTGCAATTAAATTTACATGTAATGTAAGTGGTGTTACAAGTGGCCTTTTAAATGATTTTATGCAGCTAGAATCTATGAATGGTACATATTTTCTTATACTGTATGTTGTAAATATGGTTAGATTTTTTTTTTTTTTACCATTGTTCAGGTTTCTTTCGATATGTACTTGGGTGTAATGGCTGTAAGACAATCCCTTTAAAATAAAAAGTCTAGCAAATAAGCTATTTAAATAGTACCAGGAAATGATACAGGCATTCTTTAGAAGCCCTTGCTCAACAACCTGCAAATTATTCTTAAACATCTGCACTGTACTTGTCTTCTCTAACTGAAGTGTCATCGATCAATTTAATATTGTAATTAGAAGAAAATATTGTAATTAGAAGAAAAATTTACAACTGTCAAGTTATCTTATTTGTTGATTTCTGGGTTTTTTTTAAAGCAGTACAGTTCACTATGATTTCTAATCATTTCCGAAGAGGCACAGATGGCTGCAAACTGTTGCCACAAATAGCTGTCCTGAGATACAGTATGTCCATAAATTAAACATTTTATCACTAGACTCATTTGAAAGTGTACATTGCAGCTATGCCACTCATTCTTTCAATCATTCATGCCTCAGAGGAAGTAGTTATTTATCGTTTGAGAAAAGCCAGGTTTTTTTGGGGGGGGGGAGGGAAAGATTGATCTTCTGTTGGGTATATTTTAATATTGATCAAAAAATAGCCACTTTAACACACCCTTAGAAATATGTAGATGGCAGACAGGGAGAGAATTATATGTTATGCTACTTAATGTACTATGCACATAGTTTGGATTTTCCTAATAGTAGTCCTTACCTCCAGACCAAAAACTATGATGCATACTGTATTTGCTCGATTCTTGCATCATGGCTTTATCCCTTGTCCAGTAACATTATATGAAGACAACTCACCATAGGAAACCTGTTCCAACCACAGACTCTTACTTTGATGATAATATTTCTACTCTGATAATAGCAAATAATTTTTTTATGCAGTATCATAAAAATATTGAAAATATACATGTTACTACTAGGATGGTATAGTCATCTGTTTTGAGCACTTTGGTATGTATGCCATTAAATTACACTTCAAGGTAGATAACCTGATGTGTTTATAGTATCATGTAAATATCCATGAAAAATGAATGGATGCATACCAGAAAAAGTTACCAACTGCAGGTGGTAGGATCCTATCCCCCTCTGCTCATTAGTAAACAGAATATTCAGCATTGAACTAAAATATTTGGTCCTGAAACATTTGGGGAAAAAATGAAAGCTAAATCATTATAAAGGTTGTAAAAGTTCAATTTCTGTTAATGAAGAAATGCAACTAGTAATTTTAGACCCTCCTTCAGAGTGAATTTAGGTAAGGTATGCCTAAAGAATAGACCTGGTGCTGTGATACATAGAGCTTCAACCAGAACATTAGTAAATGCTAGCTTTGATTTCTTAAGTTAAAAGGATTCAGGGATTGGGAAATGGGATATCTTGCCACAACCAACTCGCCGTGGACAACTCACCGTGGGACAACTCGTTGCAGGACAATGTAACAATATTGTTTAATTATTTAAAATAAATAAAAATTTTAGTTTATGCAATTCACATTTCATTCTGTCCCTCCTTTTGCATCCTTTCTTTAGTCCATTCTATTTTCCTGCTGGGGAACTCGAGACTTCAAGCATGGGGATCCACTCTGTCTTCTGGATCTATGGACTGGGTTCAAACTGAAGAGACGCCCCCTCTGCAGACACTCCCAGTTTCAACTCAGTCCTGAGCTCGTTTGGACAGTTTTTGGGTTGCTTTTCAAAGTGAGGATTTGGATTCTTGTAATTTGACAAGCATTGTGGCCGTTCGGAGTTTAAATTGTAGATCAGGCTCATTATCAGTTGGGCAGCGTTTTACCTTGTGGCTGCAGCTGTTTGGAGTCCTGTTGGCTTACGGGGACTTTGGAGGTGCTTTGACAGCTATAGCACAGCTCTTAGAGGGCTGCCGACATTGAAGGTGCACCAGCCAGTTACAGACGTTTGTCTGTTGCCTGCCTTTCAGGACAAAGACCACCTCTCCCCCAGATGGACTGTAAGTAGAGGGAGAGGGTGGAATTGGACAGCGCGGCTAAGGAGGAGGCACTCAGATTATTTTGGCGCCAAATTTCAGAGCCTCTTCACAGACTAGTGGGAGAGAATGACCACCGAAGCAGGGGTGAGGGAGACCATAACATCCGGTCTCTCCCTGGAATTTTTTTTTTTTTAAGTTTTTATTGTTAGAAAATTATAATACAATTCCACCTTTCCGGTTTCATGGTGTTGATAAACACATACATATACATATACATAATATTTACTTATTATTTACATGGTATTGCCTGATTATCTTAATTTAAAAAGTACTACCCGTAGGATTTCTTACTTATATCATCCTTAATACGTATTATTACATTTTATTTACATAAACTTATATCCTTACTCCATTTTATTTCCTACTGCCTGTAGTACAACTCATTTCTATATACTCATTTAATTAATCATCAGATTGACCTTTAGCTCTCTTATTTATTTATTTATTTATTTATTTATTTATTTATTTATTTATTTTTCATATTTGTATACCGCCCTACTCCCGAAGGACTCAGGGTGGTGAACAGCTACAATAAATTACAAATACATATAGAAGTTAAAAAAACTATTAAAAAACAGATTAAGTAATTTGGCTCAAAGATTAAAACATCCAAATTTATCGAAAAGAGGTCTAAAACCTGATTTAAAAGCCAATTTAAAAGCCAATTTAAAAGGGAGAGTTAGGCCAGACCAGCTTGTTGGAATAGAAACGTTTTCAGGGCACGGCGGAATATGCATAAGTCTTGGATGTTTCGTAACTCCGGGGGAAGCCCGTTCCAGATGGTAGGTGCCCCCACAGAAAAGGCTCTCCCCCTGGGGGCCGTCAGTCGACATTGTTTGGCCGACGGCACCCTGAGGAGTCCCTCTCTATGGGAGCGAACTGGTCGGTGAGAGGCTATTGGTGGCAGGAGGCGGTCTCGTAAGTACCCTGGTCCTGAGCCATGGAGCGCTCTAAAGGTAGTAACCAAAACCTTGAAGCGCACCCGGAAGACCACTGGGAGCCAGTGCAGCTCGCGCAGGAGGGGGGTTACATGAGAGCGCCACATTGCTCCCATTACCACCCGCGCGGCCGCATTCTGGACCAGTTGGAGCCTTCGGGTGCTTCTCAAGGGGAGCCCCATGTAGAGAGCATTACAATAATCCAGGCGTGAGGTGACAAGGGCGTGAGTGACCGTGCGCAACGAGTCCCGATCCAGAAAGGGATGCAACTGGCGAATCAGGCGAACCTGATAAAAAGTCCTCCTGGCCACGGCCGTCATATGCTCTTCTAAAGACAGCCGCGAGTCCAGGAGGATGCCCAAGTTGCGAACCCCATCTGTGGGGGCCAACGACTCGCCCCCAATAGTCAGAGATGGCACCAACTGACTATATCGGGACGACGGAAACCACAGCCACTCGGTCTTGGATGGGTTGAGTCTGAGTTTGTTCCTCCCCATCCAGATCTCTAACCACTCATACCACATATCCCACACGCTATAGTAGTCAGTTTCCTCTTTATCATTAATTTCTAACATTAGTTTGTTCATTTCGGCACATTCCATTATTTTCCTAATTACATGCTCTTTGGGTGGTAACTTTTTCTCTTTCCAATGTTGAGCGAAGGAGATTCTTGCTGCTGTTATTATATGTACAATAAGATACTTCTTCTTTCTTGCAATTTCTGTCTTCAAGATTCCCAGGAGAAATATTTTTGGTTCTAATTCAATAGTGTCTCCTATTATTTCCGACAGCCATTTACATATCATCCTCCAAAATTCTTTGGCTTGTAGGCAGGTCCACCAACAGTGATAAAAAGTACCTTGCTGGTGACCACACTTCCAGCAGTTTGGACTCATATTTGGGTAAATTTTGGCAATCCTGGCTGGTGCTAAGTGCCACCTATAAATAATCTTATATTGGTTTTCCTTATAAGTTGTTGCCCTGATCATTTTGAGATTGTTGTTCCAAATTTGGTCCCACTCATCCAGATTTATGGTTTGTCCAATATTTTTGGCCCATGCTAGCATTGGGTCCTTAACCACCTCCTCTATCAAGTCGTACTCCACCAAATAATTATCTAATTTGGCCAATAATTTATTATCCATGCCCATCCATATCTTGTCGAACCCGTTGCTGCCTATCTCTATGCCATATTGCTCTTTATCTTTTTTATATCGTGATTTAATTTGTGCATATGTCCACCATTCTATGTGGGTGCCCTGTTCTCTCAATTGTTCCATTGTTTTGAGATTCCCTGCCCCATCTAATATCTCTTTATATTTTACTGTTTTGCCCAATTCCAGGACATTGGGGTATATTATCGCCTCCATCATAGATAGCCATCTGGAGACTTTAGTATATTGTTTTTGTCTTATTTCTCCCCATGTTGACATTAACATGTCTCTTATTTTATGTTTATGGAAATATGTTCTTGTTCTTTTTCCTGTTTCCCAGAGATAAGCATGCCAACCTTCTGGAGGTCGTACCCTTCCAGTGTCAAAATTCCTTTGTTTCCCAGAGTTGCCCATTCTTTTAACCAAACTAAGATTGCCGCTTTGTGATAGATTTCTCAAATTGGAAGTCCGAGACCACCCCTGTCTTTTGTCTTGTAGGCTCCTAATTGCAATCCTTGGTTTCTTCCCTCCCCAAATGAATTTCCTGATAATAGAATTAAATTCCCGGAAAAATTTCCTATCTAATTTGATTGGAGCGGTTTGAAATAGATACAGAAATTTGGGTAGGACACTCATTTTAATTGCTGCAATCCTCCCTAAAAAGGATATCTGGAGCTTCCCCCACTTCTCTAAATCTTGTTTAATATTTTTGACCAGGGGTACATAATTATCCTCTTTAAGGGCCGAACACTTTGTTGAAATCCATACTCCCAAATATTTAACCTTCTTAACAACTTGTATCCCCATTGATTCCTCCAAAACTTTCTTCCGGTCTTTGGTCATGTTTTTGGTCAACATTTTAGTTTTAGATTTATTTAATTTGAACCCTGCCACCTCTCCATACTTACCAAGTTCTTCCAAAATTTGGGTGCCTGTTTCCACAGGTTCCTCCATAATTAGTGCCACATCGTCCGTGAATGCTTGGGTTTTATATGTTTCCTTTCTAATTTTCAGACCCTTAATTTGCTTATTTCCTCTAATCCTTTTTAGCAGTACTTCTAGAGCCAAATAAACAGGAGTGGTGATAATGGACATCCCTGTCTCACTCTCTTGCTGATTTGGAAGGTTTTTGTTAGTTCTCCGTTCACTAGGATATTGGCCCTTTGTTTCTCATAAATCGTGGTTATTGTGTTCACAAAATTTTGTCCGAATCCCATTTTGTTAATTTATTGCTTTATAAACTCCCAGTTCAGATTATCAAATGCCTTCTGAGCGTCTAGGAAGACTAGTGCCATTTCTTTATCCGGGTGTTCCTCATAGTATTCTAACACATCTAAAACTGTCCTTGTGTTGTTTCTTATCTGTCTCCCTGGAAGGAATCCATTTTAGTCGCTATGTATGACCTTATTCAGAATTACCTTTAGCCGTCCCACTATAATACTCATATAAATTTTGTAATCAGTATTGAGGAGGGAGATTGGTCTATAGTTCTTTATCAATTTTACATCCGTTCCTTCTTTTTGTAAAAGTGTAATATAAGCCTCCCTCCATGATTCTGGTATTTTTGATTTTATCAAGGCCTCATTATAGATTTCTAACAGTTTTGGAAGGAGAATATCCTCTAAATCTAGATTTTTATATAGTCCCCCTGGGAATCTATCCGGGCCCGGTGATTTGTTCTTTTTAAGTTTAGATATCGCAATCTTTAGTTCTGCCATTGTGATTTCTTTATTTAGCATCTCTTTCTCCTCCTCCCCAATCAGTGGAAGTTCTTCTTTCAATAGGCATTGTTCTACTTTTTCCTTGGGGATATCTTCTTCCTTGTATAGAGTGGCATAGAATTTGTGGACCATCTCTAATTTCTCTTCTTCCTTATTTGTGATATGACCCTCTAAATCTTCTAGTTGGTAAATAATCCCTTTCTCTTTTTCTTTTTTAAGACTATAGGACAACCATCTGCCCGGCTTATTGGCATTTTCAAAGTAATATTGTTTAGTTTGTTTGATTTCATATGCTAATTTTTCCTGGTCAATTATATTCATTCTGTGACGTATAGTCATCCAGTTTTCTTTTGCTATGTCATTGTCTGGGCTTTGCTGCACTTCCTTCTCTGCCTTCCCCAGTTCTTCCAACAGTGTCCTCTGGGTCTCTCTCTTTTCTTTATTTCTATGTGCTCCATATGCTATTGCCAGTCTTCTTAGGAATGCCTTCATTGTGTCCCAGATTACTCCTCGGTCAGTTGGTTCCTTTTCATTTTCTTCAAAGAAAACTTTTAACTACCCCTTTACCTTCTCGATATTTTGTTTATCCTGCAAAAATTGTGTGTTTAGTCTCCATCTTACATTCCTTCTCTTATACCCACTCTTCCATTTGATCTCCAGTGGATTGTGGTCCGCCCATATATTGGGTGCAATCTCGGCTGACTTGATGTCCATTCCTATATTTCTGCTTACCCACATCATGTCAATTCTAGACCATGATTTGTTGGGATTTGAGTAGAAAGTGTATTGCTTTTTATATGGATGTAAAGTTCGCCAAATATCTGCCAGGTTCAATTCGTCTACTAGGTCAAAAAAAGATTTTGGTAGGTTTTTCTTTTTTTCCTTTTGGCCTTTGGGTCTTTTATGATCTTTATTCGAGTCCACCACTCCGTTAAAGTCTCCGATTATGCATATATTGTTATTGTCTATTTTACTTATTATTTCTCGTACTTTATTATAGAACTCTCTCAGTTTTTTATTCGGGGCATAGATAGCTGTTACTAATATTGAGGAATTACCTCTCTTAATTTCAACCACTAGTATCCGACCCTTTGAGTCTGCATATTTCAGCTCTGCTTTTATTTCCTTCTTAATATACACTACCACCCCTCTCTTTTTTTTCCCTGCTAGGAAGGTATAGAGATTTCCAAGTTTTTTATACTCCAAATATTTTTCATTTTCTTTTTTTATATGCACCTCTTGGAGGCATACTATATCCGCATTTTGTTTGACTAATTTGGTGAAGAATATTTTTCTCTTTATAATCATTCAAGCCATTTACTTTAATGGATAAAAGTTTCCAGTCCATTCTTATAGCCTTATGTTGTTTTAGTTCTTATTCGCTTGTGTAACTCTCTATGGTCTTTGTTGCTTCCTTGCTTCCTTGCTTTCCTTCTCTTCCTTCTCTTTCTCCTCTGGGGTCTCTTTCTCCTCCGGGGTCCCTTCTTTAGATCTTCTTTGCTGGGTAAGTTCCTCTTCTGTAGCAATCACTTCCAGTTCCTTTTTGCTGCTCTGGTCTTCTTCTGACCCTCTCAATTGGTCTAAGCCTCTACCAGACTATCTATTTTGATTTTCTTCCCTTACCATGTAATCAGCATACCCTCCGGCAAGATCCACCTAAAGAGTATATTCCTCTTATTCAATTGGATAGCAAGGAATCTATAATCCCTTCTTAATTCCCTCACCCTCCTCGGGACTTGCTTTAACACAATCACCTCCTTTCCTTTATAACTGACTGGTTCTTCCCTCACCATGTTATAAAAAATGTCCTTGACTTTTTTCCGAGCGAACCTTATATGAACCTCCCTAGGCAGCTTGTTTCATCTGGCATAGTTCGTTTGCACCCTATATACCTCGTCCAGTTCCTTTATTATCTCGTCTGTGTCTTGTTGTAAGACCTCGGCTATTAGTTCCGCCATTACTTAACCCAGGTTTTCATCCTTCTCCTTGGAGATGTTTTGGAAGCGTAGGTAGAAGGAGGCTCTCTCCATTTCTAGCTGGGTGATCGAGTCCTCTAGCTCCCTGTTTTGTGTCATTAGTTTCTGGACTGCTGTGTCCAAATTCTTTTCTTGTTGCTCAATTTTGGATTCCATCTTTTTTATTTTCTGTTCATTCATTTGTATCGACTGCTGTATATCATTCATTTTTTGATCTATACCTTTGATATCCATTTTCAGTTCTAAGTGATTGCTGGACATCTTTTCCTGCATCATGACCATTGTCTCTTGTATCATTGCCAGCGTCGACTGCATTGCTTGCATGATAGGGATCATGGCTGATTTTTCAGTCTTAGATAGACCTTCTGTTGACTTTTGCATTGCAGGTGACGACATTGTAATTGTAGGATTAGAGAGGTTTGGGGTTGTTTTCTTTCCCGTTTTGGACACAGTAGATGCAAGGCTTGTCATCTCCTTCAACACTCTTGCCTGGTCTCTGACTATCTTTTCAATGTTCCTCCAGATGATCATCCACTAATTATCTTTCCTTTTACTTGATATGTCTTCTGAGATTGGCAGCAATGAGAATAACTAAGAGAAACCTTTTCTCAGGATTTGCAAAACTTAAATGGTTATGTCTTCTTTTGAGCTGCTAGGGACACTAGGTACCTTTGATTCTTCCTTACCTATTGCTACTCCCTTCTTCTTTTTTTATTAATTGGTTTGATTCCCCAGAGGATCAATCAGATCTATTGATCTTTTCTATTTAAATCCAATTATATCTATTAAAATGCTAATCTCTTTCCAAAATTCCTTGGTTCAAATTGATGTATAATATTCACATTCACCCTTAAATCAACTGCAGTTCAACTAGCAACTAGTCATATATCACAGTCAATTAATTCCACTACAGTACTATTAATAATTAATCAAATATAAAAATCAGTGACTCTTAATTAACTTAAATCTCAAGTGTCAATTAAATATATTCTTATTTATAGTATCAATATGTATATATATAAATAATTAAGTAAACAGTCAGTTAATCGATTAATTAATAAATCACTATATCAGGTATTAATCAATAGTAATGTTGGACAATATAATTAATTTATACACAGGAATATGCCTTAGATATAAAGATAAATAAATGCAGTAGGCTAAATATTTAATACAGTCAAACTTATTCCCAGCTATATAAATATGTTATTCTGGTACTCTAAATATAAGCAAATAAGAAACTTAATATAAAACAATACAGTATAAATATGTTAGTAAGCTTGTGTTAATAATAGTTTATGTCAATGTGATTAGTTACTTGGTTGTTCTTAATCCCTTCAGTGGCAACACTTATGAGAGCCTAAATATGGGAGGATAGTAGTCAGATATCACCAGTTTTCGTTTCTCCCATCTCTTAGTGTCTTAAACTGTCAAAGTATTTCAGCTCGATTAGTCCACTTGTCTTCTCCTGGTGCTCCTTCCTGCCTCTCTAGCCATTCGTTGTTCTTTTCGTTGATTTACAATATGGTTGCACTTCCGGTCCCAATCTCCAGTCGCTCTCCTCTCCCGATCAGCAGATTCACGTTCCTGAGTCTCCAAAGCTCTCTCGTTTGATCCAATCAGCAAGTTACATCCACTTTCTAGTAGCGCCGCCACTCCGCTTGCAGATCTCTCCTTTCTAATTTCTCGCCGGCTTGTCTGTAATTGCTCTCGGGTGTCGTCTTCTCCTCCTCTCTCAGTCGCCGCTTATTCCTTTTGTAGATCCTTTCGATCCGACCCAGCAGGCACAATTCAAGCAAAGTTCCTCCCTGGAATTTCTTGCATTACCAACCCCCCCCCCAAAGTTCTTTCTCTGTTGTCCCACATCATGGGACACGGCCAAGAGAAAGTTCATGGACACCGCCATTCAGCATTTGCGGGAGATAGGAGTGGTAGAACCCGTCCCAATAACACAACAAGGATATGGGTATTATTCCATGTTATTTGTCATCCAGAAGTCCTCGGGGGGACTGCAACCGATTCTCAACCTAAAAGGTCTAAACAGGTATTTAAGGTATCGGAGGTTTAAGATGCATTCCCTCCGGTCAATTCTAGAGAATGTCCGGCGGGGAGACTTCTTGACCTACATCGACCTTACAGAGATGTATCTACACATCCCAATCCATCGGGATCACGGTACTTGAGGTTTTACTACAATGGCAGACACCTCCAGTACCGAGCCCTCCCATTTGGCCTCACATCAGCACCCAGGGTTTTTACAAAACTCCTTGCAGTGCTGGGGGCCTCACTCAGAGGCAGACCGATCCGTCTTCAGGCTTACCTGGATGACATTTTGGTTCAGTCAACATCTTACGTACAGGCAAGGGAGGATTTAATGATAACTATACCTTGTCTGCAGGCACATGGCTTCTTCATCAATGTAGGGAAGAGTAATCTCAGGCCAACAAATTGCTTATTACACCTGGGGGCAATCATAGACACCCTCAGCTGTCAGGTGTTCCTGTTCCCGGAGAGGATACAGAGTATCAAGGAACTGATTGTGCAGGTTCATTCGACCAGAACAGTCTTGCGAGTGGTTCTGTCAACCCTGTTAGGCAAGATGATTTCTTGCATAGATGTCATCCCTTGGGCAAGACTTCATGCCAGGCCTCTGCAATGGTTTTTGTTACTGTCCCAGAGGTCGGGCCGGGGCATGTCCCAGGCCAGAGTCAGGGTTCCGAGGAAAGTCCTAGCGTCCCTTTGCTGGTGGGCATCCCGGCGCATGACACAGGGATGTTACTTCAAGGATCAGTAGCGTGTGATAGTAACATTGGACGTCAGTCTAGAGGGCTGGGGGTTCATTGCCTGAACTGTGTAACCCAGGGGACTTGGTCAGGGTCAGAGTCACAATAAACTATCAATTGGCTGGAACTGAGAGCAGCCCGATTGGTGCTCAAGAAATTCAAACATTGTCTGGTGGGCTGCCACATACTTCTCTTGATGGACAACATAGCAGCCAAGGCTCATGTGAACAGGCAGGGGGGCATGCGATCCAAGACAATCATGGAGGAGGCATGGCTCCTCTGTCACTGGGCAGAGCGCAATTTGAAGTCCATCAAGGCGGAGCACATTGCAGGGGCAGACAATGTACAGGTGGATTGGCTGAGTAGAGCCACCATAGACCAGTCCGAGTGGCGCCTGCATCCGGCATTGTTTGAAGAGATGGTGAGTCGGTTCGGTCGGCTGATCATAGACCTCTTCATGTCACAGATGAATAGCCAACTGCCACGGGTTTTCTCCTGGTTCTCAGCTCGGGGCGGAGGGAGTCAATGCCTTTTGTTGCCCTTGGCCCAGGGGCCTGCTGTACGCATTCCCCCTATAGCGCTTCTACCAAGTGTCATCAGTCGGATTCAGCAGACCAGGGCAGAAGTCATCCTCATTGCTCCATATTGGCCCAGACGCCCGTGGTTTATGAATCTGGTAACCGTGTCGATCACTCCGCCGTGGAGGATTCCACCTGACAGGGTCTCCCTCAGCCAGGGGCCCATTTGGCATCCAGAACCCATTTGACCACATGGCGGTTGAGCGGAGACTGCTGGAGGAGTGGAATTTCTCTTCAGGCATGATACGAACGTTGCAGGTTGCCAGACGGCCGTTCACAACGCACATTTATGATTCTATCTGGCAGGCATTTAGTGCATGGTGTACTAGCAGGACCATCCAGGCAACCAAAATATCTTTCCCGCAGCTGTTGGATTTCCTGCAAGAAGGTTTAGAGAAAGGGTTGGCACCGGCAACACTTTGTAGGCAGGTTGCGGCATTAGTGTCAGTGTTGGCCTGCTCTCTGTGAGAGAATACTTATGTGTCTTTCACTTGGATCACATTGTTTTACGTTTAGACCCGGCCTTTATGCCCAAAATCAATGGGGGCATAACCATGGGGCGCAGGAGTTGGTTCTCCCAGACTTTTGCCCTAGGCCATCGCATGCCAGAGAGCATATCTGGCATCGCACGCCAGAGAGTTTATCTAGATGTAAGGCAGGCCCTGAAAATATACATTAAGAGGACCCAGTTGTTCCGATGCATGGAGGCCCTTTTTGTGTCCTTTTTGCCATCAACGATGGGGCAGAAGCTTACAACTTCGGCGGTGGGCAGGTTGCTCCGCACGGCCATTGCCAGAGCCTATGATGCACAGTCATTGCCTAGGGCAATTACAGCAAACTTCACCAGGAGTGCTGCCACGACCACGGCCTGGCCAAGGCAAGCATCAGTTGAAGAAATATGCAGGGCGGCGACTTAGTCGACTCCGTCGCCGTTCATACGATATTATCAACTGGATGCATATACCTCGGCGGAGGCTGCCTTTGGTCAGAGAGTTCTACAGCATGTGTTGGAGACGCCCGGAGAACGGCACCAGACGACTTCCCACTCATGTGGACTGCCAGCTTTGGTAAGTCCCATGCCTGGAGTCTCGAGTTCCCCAGCAGGAAAACGGGTGTTGGTCCTACCTGATACACCCATTTTCTGTGGGGAAGGAGATACTCCATCCCCACCCTAAAACAGGAGTCTGGTCAGGGGGCGTCCATGGGGTATAATTACAGATGCGGTATCCTGGGATCTCGTGGGACGTCGTTGAAACTGGGAGTGTCTGCAGAGGGGGTGTCTCTTCAGTTTGAACCCAGTCCATAGAGCCAGACGACAAAATGGATCCCCATGCCTGGAGTCTCTCCTTCCCCACAGAAAATGGGTGTATCAGGTAGGACCAACACCCGTTCTATTCTATTGCACAATTTCTTTGATATTAAAATAAATCTTGTCCTGTAGTGAGTTGTCCTGTGGCGACTTGACCATGGCGAATTGTCATAGACCCCCAGGGATTGTTTTTTAATTTTAAGAGCAAGATAGAAATATCAAAGATGAATGAATTCCAACAGAAGGGAGCTACATAGTCTCTATAGCATGTCATTTTTTTACTCTAAACAAATAATATGTAATTCACTGAAAAATTATACATGAAAATTGAAACACTAAAGGTATGACAATATGTGAAGTTGCATGTAAATACACATTGTAAACTGTTGATCTAGGTTAATCAAACAATTACATTGGTAGAAGCAGTGGACAGGTTGGAGCTGTCATGTTCTATTACTTTTTTTTAACGAGAATATAATCTGATATTTCATCTACAGTAAAAATGTATGTGAACATTAAAAGAAAATAATATGGAATTCTAAGGAAATCTCATGGAATGTATATTAAAGTTTTTAAAATGTAAATGATGGATGATAGTGTTTTAAAATATGTTTGATATTTATAACAGCGAGCATAATTTTGGGGATGTTGATGCACAGAAAAAAGATGTTTTATTTTCTGCATGTTTTTGAGATTATATTATATAAATCTTCCCAACCAATGAATCACACATGCCAAATGTCCTGCCCTGATGAAAATACCTAATATGGTAATGAAATATTTGCAACCTGTAAATTTAGCTCAGAGAATGTTAATAACAAAGCCAACCAGTCCTGAATATTACCTATTCTGTACTATCATTATATTGTTATGGTAAACTTTTAAAACAAAACAGTTATCTTATGTTACTCTAAAATACTATATTCTCCTCTGCATATAATTTGTAGCCTGGAATTCCATTAGTATCACAACGATTTTCTGCAATAGAATTATCAAGTTATCCAATCCAGCACATATTATCATAGTAAGCCAATGCAATTTTAAAATTTCATTAGATGATAACATTTATTGATTTGATGTATGCCATTAGAATGCAGTTTGGTTAGCTGCAATTTGCTGAATTTGCATTTGCAGTGAATTCTGTCTAGCTGGAAGCTGAACTTCCGTAGGGAGTTCTGGAAGTTGGAAGCACATCTGGAGGTTGGAGAAATTACATTTTAATTTTCACACCATCTTTTCAATGTTTCATCTAAAAAGTTGGCCTCAGTCTGTCCCAGTTTGAAAGCTACATCATTCTCACTTTTTGTCTGGACAAAAAGTTTGCGTTTTTGCTGAGGAAACCAATTGTATGAAAAAAAAACAAACCAGGATCTGCTTACTTACTTACACCCAGCCAGAGAAGAAATCAAGAAAATCATACTGCCTCTAATGTCTGCTAGAGGAGGAAGGAATAAATATAAAACTGGCAAAGGAACACACAGAAGGATTAAAATATCAGTGTTCACAGCCCTTTAGAAAACCAATAGCCAACTTGAGGGGTGGTTCACTGACCAGAGTGTAATGACTATGAAAAGAAGATGACCACAATGGAAGGGGAAGCAACTGCAGTGGCTGAAAATGGAGGGAAGAAAGCCAGTTGGATGAACCATTTACTACTGTATCTCTTGAAGAAAAGGTATTTTCTCAGAATTATAATTAACTGGAGTATTTGACAAGGCCCTGGAGAAGACAGCAAAAGTGTATAATCTTCCTGACATCCGCAACTGCTAAGAGCTCTGACAGTATACAATTACCTCTGAAATGATTTCGATATTCTAATGTTAAGATGTTGTTTTGAAACTGTGTGCTGCACTCCTAAGAGTGTAGTTGTATACTTGTCACTTTAAAATAACACCTTGTCTTGATGCAGAGTTTGTGGCACAGCGGATGATGAGTAAGAATTAAAACATAGAGGCTGATGGGTGACTGCAGTTGGTCCATGGATTTAGAAGTGTCAAAAAGAGTAATATTCCAAGGAGGTTTATAATCTGTGGATAGTATGGATGCATTAGTTATCAGTTGTGTTGATTAGCACCAATGATAGATTGCTATCTCTAGACGTGCTTGGTTTGTAACTTCCAAAATTACCAGCCAGTGTGGCCAAATTTTTAATCCATTAAATCTACGAGGATGGGCAGTTTGGCAAAAACTTCTTAGTTAAGGGGAAAACATTCTTCAAACTTGGGCCCCTTCCAGTATTCATTTTGTATTAACAAGAGCCATATTTTCATTTAGAAGCAGTTTTGCTTAGAAGTAAAGAGGGGGAAAAAGACAGTAACTACATACCAGATGATTCTACTCTGGCTAAATCCTAAAAAATAAAGATTAATGGAATTGAGTGGGGGAAACAAATCTGTTAAAACACATTTGCCTGTCCTCAATTGAACTTTCCCCTTAAGAACATCATGTTCCCTTAATGGAGATGGTTGCATAATGCTCAAAATCACATCTGGAGTCAGATGTATTTGAAAGACATTTTCCTCATTATTTCTTTATAAAAGCAGAGGCACCAGCTTTAATATAATAAAATAAGGCAATTACACATTTTCAACTCCTACACAGCATCTTCTGTATGCAGATATTAAAAGTGGTTTACAAAGTTTAGCCAAATTGAAATACTGGCTTTACCTTTTTTTTTTCTTTTCTGGAAAGCATTAGGTTTGACAAAATCAATTTAGTCTAAAACTGCATTTAACTACAACAATCTGTGTAGGATTGGAGGTCTGAATCATCCTGATTCTGTGGGCGGATTCAGGCAGTCACTAAATTTTAAGGCAAACACGTAACTTCTAATGAAGTTAAATAAAAGCTATCTAATTCTCCTGAGTCTTCACAACATAAAACACATAGATCCTAAATATAGTTTTGGTGTTGATGCCATCTAGAAATAGCAATGTTTAGGATGTAAATTGCTCTCTTTAAGCTAAACTTTGTTATGTGGTCTCTTTTTTGCTCTATCATCAGACTTGGCTAGCTGCAACAAGTTAAACTTAGTAGCAGTCCCTCTTTGCCCCTTTGTAGGACATTGTTGAGTATGATCGCTGCATATTTTTCACCCATTATTTAATATTATTTAAAGATAGCATGTACTTGCCGCCTGTGGGTTGGCAAACCGGTCTACTAAGCATGTGAAAAACATTCCCTTCCCAGACACGGAACACTGCAGAGAATTCCATTCTTTCTCCAGATTGCACCAATTCAGGCAGTTTTCTAGTAAAGTAAACCTTGGCATAGCATTATTTGAACAATTGGAAGATTTATTTCCTAACCAGGAAATAAATGAGTTTCCTTTTTTAAGAGGAGTGTCAATTATCCAGAATGATAATTTGGATTAATCCTTACATTGAATTTCCTCTGACCTTGGTGCAGCACCTTAACCATTATACTATGCTGGTTTCCAATAAATTAAATAAGAATAGTTTCTGGAAGAGTGTTTAATTTATTCAAATGTTTACCAAGAAGTCTACCGAGATACATAAATTCATCTACATGTTCTAATTTTTCTTTTATCTACATATAACATACTATTGTTCACTCTATTTTCTATATCACTTTGGGTACTTCTGAAACAAGTAGCTTTATTTTCAGTGTCCTCATTTTATGATACAGTCCACTGCAAATCATACAGGTTCTTCACCGATGAAATAACTTTGATTGCATATTAAGGTACATCCACATTTATGTCTTTCATCAACACAGCTCTCAAAGATCCCCGTTTCTTACATATGAGCACATAAGTACCTAAAAAACCGAGGAGATATCATACATCATTCTACCTTAATGTTAACATTTCCTAAGCATTCCATTAATCAGCGGTGTCAGGCTGGCAGCCCGCGGGCTGGATGCGTCGCTTGCAGGCCACGCCCACCCCAGCTCCGCAAAGGGGGAAATGTTATGAAATGGCAACGTGACGTGGCGAGTTTGACAACTGTATCATTAATTTTCAGATGTATTTTATTTCTTTTTTTTTTATTGAAAAAGTTTTAAAACAAACACAATTTCCCCACAACCCTCCCTCCCAACCCCCCTCCCCCTCCCCGACTTCCCAGAGCAGAACACAAGGTATTTCTATTGACCTTTAACAATAAACTAAATTACATAACCAATCATCAAACTAACACCCCCTAAAAAAAAAATTCTTAACCCCCCATATATAAAATCTTATTTCTTAAACATAATACTTCTAATATCACTTATATAGCTCTTATACAAATAAAAGAAATCATTCATAAGCTATTTGATATTTTTTGGTCTGATACTTATTTTGTATATAATCAATCCATCTTCTCCAGTCCTGTATATACCTTTCTTGTGTGTGATCCTTCAGATATGCTGAAATTTTAGCCATTTCAGCTAAATTAGTTACTTTCAATATCCAATCATCAATAGTAGGCAAAAAGTCCTTCTTCCAGTGTTGTGCTACCAACAATCTTGCTGCTGTTATCAAGTTCAAAATCAATTTAGTCTCTGCAACTGTACAGTCCGTAGTTATACCCATTAAGAACAACTGTGGAGTAAATTTCAGTCTCTTTTTAAAAATATTCTGCATCACCCACCAAATCTTTATCCAAAATGCTTTGATTTTTCTACAAGTCCACCATATATGATAATAAGTCGCATCATCACAGTCACATCTCCAACATTTAGCTTGCACATTAGGATACATACATGATAATTTTTTGGGATCTAAGTGCCATCTATAGAACATTTTATAAAAATTTTCTCTTAAATTTTGTGCTTGTGTAAATTTCACATTTCTAATCCAAATCTTTTCCCAAGTCTCCATCATTACTGGCTCTTGAAAATTTTGTGCCCATTTAATCATACAATCTTTAACCAATTCCGTCTCAGAATCTATTTCCAATAAAGCATTATACAACCTTTTAATATGCATTTGTTTTTGATCTCTAATTTGTTTTACCAAATTCTCCTCATTTTGCACAAAGCCAGTTTTTTGATCTTCCTTCCATCTAGCTTGAAGTTGACCGTACTGAAACCATTTTCTATATCACTTTGGGTACTTCTGAAACAAGTAGCTTTATTTTCAGTGTCCTCATTTTATGATACAGTCCACTGCAAATCATACAGGTTCTTCACCGATGAAATAACTTTGATTGCATATTAAGGTACATCCACATTTATATCTTTCATCAACACAGCTCTCAAAGATCCCCGTTTCTTACATATGAGCACATAAGTACCTAAAAAACCGAGGAGATATCATACATCATTCTACCTTAATGTTAACATTTCCTAAGCATTCCATTAATCAGCGGTGTCAGGCTGGCAGCCCGCGGGCTGGATGCGTCGCTTGCAGGCCACGCCCACCCCAGCTCCGCAAAGGGGGAAATGTTATGAAATGGCAACGTGACGTGGCGAGTTTGACAACTGTATCATTAATTTTCAGATGTATTTTATTTCATTGTATATCAATCATCAGGTTCAACAACTAGTCTTTAGCTACAAATTTGCACAAAGCATTATAGAATGCATGTCTGCTTTTATCATATGCTCTTTCTAAATCAACTGACATGCAGTAAATGTTCTCATATTAATACATTTCTCGGGGAGCCCAGGGAGAGCAAAAAGTTCACTTTTCATGCCTGCAGAAAGCAGTAAGCCATGCCCTAAGTTTTATTCGTTTTCGTTTTTTATATTCTTTCCATCAGACTTCTGCAAACACTTTCTCAGGCAAATTTAATAAATTAATCCCCCCCCTGAAGTTTGTGTGCTCACTCTTATTTTTCCCTCTATATACACAATCACAGTATTTTCCCCATCTTTACAGACTAAAGTCTTCCCAAACAAATTACATGGCACTCCATGAGCAAACCACAATCAAATTTTAACATTTCCCCAATTGTACCATTTACAATCCTCAGCGTTACAATTTTTCAGCTTTCTCCCAGCATTTATATTGTCTTTTTCATCAGTCTCTTGGATGCTAACATATTTATAATATTTATTTCAGCTCTGCTCTTGGACATATCACTGATTCCATACAGTGACTGGAATAGTCCTTCCACCATTCCCTCTCTTAGTTTCACCCCAAATTATTACAGGTAATCCTCAAGCTACGTCCATTCATCCAACTGTTGTTCAAAGTTTGCAACCTCCCTTGTTGGTTTCCCACAAGCAAAATCAGCAGGAAGAGAGCAGGGAAGGTTGTAAATTGCTCCATTAAGTTGCTACCATTTTATCTCTTGAGGAATCCTACTACAGAGTATGAGATCCCTGGGTCTCCTACTCTGCAGTACTCCTTGTTCATCAGTACTCTAGTATGTGCCTGCCCCATAGCATCCTCCACCTACCTTCTATATTGTGCACCTCTCCAAAACACCCCCACCCACCTGTATACCATAGTACATATCCACAGAAAGCAGCCTCACATTACGCACAGCTCTCACCAGCTGGCCTGCACTTCCTGGTGCCCACCCACACAATCTTAGGAATGAGACAATGGCAAACCATTTCTGAACTACCTTATATAGCTCTATAAATCTATAGATAGAGCCAGTCCTTGCTTAATAACCAGTTGCTCAATCACCAAAATTATGATAAGACTCAAAGCTATGACCTGTCCTCAGAGTTACAATTACTACACTCCCCCATGATCATGTAATCACATTGGGGGGCTTCGCAACCAGTCACATTTATGACTGGTTGTCATGTCCCATGGTCACAGGAAGACAACAAAACAATGCCCATTGGATATGCTGAATTGAATAATCAGAATGTGATTCGCTAAACGATCATATCATTTGCTATCAACCATAGTGACTTGTTTAAAGGCCATTGTGAAAACATTGGTAAAATTGAGTCAGGTCACATGGTGACCAATTTAGTGATCACGGTGATTCATAACCAAAAATTGCAGGCTCAATTTTGGTCGTTGTCAAGGACTAACTATAGATTATTGTTAATATTTTTATGGCTGTTTACTTTTAATTTACTACGATTTTTTTTTAAGTACACTGTTTTTACTTAATGCTTTTCTTGGCACCTACAACTATCATTGAAGTGTTTGGCTTCAGCAATGTACAAGTTAATAAAATAAAACTCATCATTTCTCTTCTTTCATTAACTCTGCAGGTAGCTACTTTTATAGATTTTTATAGATCCACTTCCAAAACAATGTTTTTATTTTGGTTAAAGCCATTCTGCATTCATTGACATTCTGCATTTTCTTTGCTTCTTTTAATCTTTGCTGTTCTTTCCCCCACCACCACATTTATTGCAACTACCCTTTTTTTCTTTATGTAACTTACACTACAGCTTTGTCTTGTCCTATTTTTTCCCAGCAATTATATTCTTATATCTTCTTCACTTCATCATCTCATCACCAAACACCCTTTTTCATTAGTAACCACAAATTTATATATATATCATGCTTTTGCTTCAGAGGTTGTGGGTGACTCCATCACTGGAGGCTTATAAGGAGATTGGACAACCATTTGTTTGAAATGGTATAGGGTCTCCTGCTTGAGCAGGGGGTTGGACTAGAAGATCTCCAAGGTCCCTTCCAACTGTTACTCTGCTTGGTTCTAGGTGGCTTCCACCTCATCTTTCCTTATATGCACTTTCTACTTATTCTGTTGAGAGAATCTGTTTCAGTAGTTTTCCACTTTTACATACAGGATTTGTACTACTTCTTCATGCAGTTCTTAAGCTATTTTGTTCTTATTCCCTATTCCGCCCTGTTCTATTCATTTTCTCCCTTGATGCTACCAAATTCTACCAATGTGCCTGTACCACATTGAGAATCTCCCATCACCATTATATCCATGGCTTTCGTTCAAGCTTTCATCATAACATTACATTTCCCCATCCCACTGGGTCAGGCAAGGAAGGTATGTTGCAGACCCCATCAGTTAAATAACTTCAACTTGTGAAATTTAGGAAGAGCGCCTTTTCTGCCATTGCCCCTGCCCTGTGAAATACTCTTACCCCAGAGGTGAGGCAGATTCCGACTCCTCTGGCCTTCTGAAAAGAAGACAAAACATGACTGCATGGCCATGCATGGGGAGCCCAGAGGATCACAGAGTTGTGGGGCTGGCTAGGACCCTGAAAGCACTCCCTTCATCTTTTAACTAATTTTCTTCCCGATTAAATTATATACCATTAAGTTGATGTGATCATGGGCAGCCAGTTTTGTCTAGTGGTTAAGGCACTAAGCTAGAAATGAGACTGTTTTCTAGTCCTGCATTAGGCATGAAAGCTAACTTAATGACTTTGGGCTAGGCACACTGTCTCAGCCTGTGACGTTAGGCTTGGGCGATAAGCCAATCAGTCAATTCCTATTGCAACGAATGAATCAACACTTGGTTGATTTGAAGAAGAAAAAAAAGTGTAAGCCTTCACTAGAGAGGGGAAAAAATTGATTCTTAATGACCATATAGATTTTCTCCATGATGATCGGGTCCTTCAGATCTTCTAACGGTGCACTCATCACCCCTATATTTGAATTAATCCACCTTGTTGCTGATCATCCTCTTCTCTTTCTTTCCACCTTTCTGAGCATTAGAGTCTCTTCCAGAAAGCCAGGTCTTTGTATACTGTGTCTAAAACAGGATCATTTGAGCCTGATCATTTGTGCCTTGAGTGAAACCTGGGTTAAATTATTTCATGATCGATTTGTTTTTTTCCATAGAAGTCTCAGCAGTTTTCTCTAATGTCCAACTTCAAAAACACTCTCTCTCTAATGCTGCTTCTGTTTATTTTAATTTCACAAACACACAGTGTACTTACTTTCCTTTCATTCATTCCTTCTTGTTTTTACTATGTATTTCTTACATTCAAAGTCTTCAATGTGCCATTGGTTATCAACAATCATTAATATTGAATTTCATTAGCCATTGTAGCTTTGCTAAATGTAACACTCAATAGTAGAACAGGAGGTAGGTGACCATCCTTGCTATGTTAAGGACACATTACCAGTCAATTTCATTTTGACCAGTATGCCATAAGCTCCACAAGCTCAATGCCGAGTTTTACCCCTAATATACTTTTGCCATTCTAGGCAAGTAGAATCTTGAATCTAATACCAGTTTGGTCTAGCGCAGTGTTTCGCAACCTTGGTAGCTTGAAGATGGGTGGACTTCAACTCCCAGAATCCCCCAGCCAGCAGCACTGGCTGGGGGATCCTGGGAGTTGAAGTCCACCCATCTTCAAGCTTCCAAGGTTGAGAAACACTGGTCTAGTGGTTAAGGCTAGAAACTGGGAGACTATGAGTTCTAGTTCCACCTTAGCCATGAAAGCCAGATAATGACCTTGGGCCAGTCACTTTCAGCCCATCTCACCTGGTTGTTGTTGTGAGGAAAACGAGAGGAAGATGGAGTATTAAATATGCTCACCATCTTGAGTTGTTTGAAAAATAATAAAGGCAGGATACAAAAATAGATAAAATATTTTGCAAGCCAGCATGCTATTCTCTGCATCCTATCAGTTAGAATATCCATGCAGTATTCTGGCAAATTTAAGAAACAGGTGGATGAATTATTTTTATAAAAGGCACACCTTATTTCACAGGCAAAGTAGACTAGTACCGAATGATTAAAAAAAAAAACCCATAAGGGCAGATGGTCATGGCCTCCCCCACTTTTTGTTTGGAGTATAGCTTTAACAAGTACATATACTGGCGCTGTCCAAAGCTCATTGGTGCAAACAAAGCCCTTTTCCTCAAGATATTAAAATCAACCTTTAAAATGTCCCATGTGGCTGGTTCAAAGGCTGCCCCCTGCAATCTGCATAGGAATGAAAACACAGCTGCTGGCAGTCCCAGTAGGAGTGGTTGTGAGGGTCATGATATAGTTTAGGTGGGGGGGAGATCTCCTGGACTGATTTCAACTGGAATCAACAATCCTAGGTGGGCTGAGTGGTGAAGCCAGCTGTTGACCTGGATTCTTACCTTCATAATTTTTTTTTCCCCTTCAGGGAGGGCCCCAAAGAAAAAAACAAAATGTATTTTTTGTTTTTTCTTTGGGGAGGGCCTTGATGTCTGTTAAGGTAATTAGTTACAGGGACACTTTAACAATAATTGGTTTGATTTGATTTACTTTAAATAATAATTGGCCAAGCAAAATCAGCCACAGCCTCTAGTAAGTTTTCATCAGTCACTTAAATACTTTGGACATTAGCAGCCAATATGTAATTAGCAGCAATCTGGTAAACATTGTGTTTTTGGCCATTGAAACATTTTCTCATACATTCTCTCTCCTGAAATGCCACAGTCTTGAAATAAAGTCTTATTGTGGATCAGTATTTAGTTGAGAGGCCAAAAGTGGTGGAAGCAGGTGAAGTTAAGAAACGGAGGTAGAAAGTAGTTAATAAACAGTTTTGATAATGTCAGGGATGGGTGAGTGGGTTCCAAACTACACTGAGCTGAGTGCTTTTGGCTCATTTGCTTACTTTGGCTCATTTGAACCATTGCTAAAGGCACAAGAGCTAAAGGTGGTGCCCAATGGCTTGTTTTGCTTATCCTTGTGCAAAGGAACATCTGGATGGGGTGGTGGTGAAGGTAGTTCCTGCTGATAAAGTTAAACCTCTCACTTCTGGGATTCAGGAGCCATTCTAGAATGTAAGTTCTTCATTGAGGTTGGAGCCACTTCTTGCTAGAAAACACGCCTTTGTTTTAAATGAGACCGGGACCGCCTACTACCACCAATAGCCTCCCACCGGCCAGTACGCTCCCATAGAGAGGGGCTCCTCTGGGTGCCGTCGGCCAAACAATGTCGACTGGCGGCTCCCAGGGGTAGAGCCTTCTTTGTGGGGGCATCTACTATCTGGAACGAGCTCTCCCCGGAGATACGGAGGATCCCGGATCTGCACACCTTCTGCGGCGCTTTAAAGACCTTTTTATTTCACCAGGTGGGCCTGGCCTAATTTTTCTCCCTCTTTTATAAAAGATTTTTAATTTTTGATAATCGCCCAGCCGCCCTGTTTAGGGTGACCCACTCCCTGTTCCACCAAGGGGCGCGGGAAGACCCCTTGAAGAGTAGAGCTGAGGATTTTGTACAATATCTGTATGACAAAATCGCTCAGATTCGGGAACAGCTGGACTCTGACTGGGTTGATCCAGGGGAGATGACAAGGGCAGGTCCTGAGAATATTATTTGGGAAGAGTTTGATCCTGTGATTCCCGAAAGCGTGGACAGAATACTGAACAGACTAAATGCAACCACATTTTTATTGGACCCGTGTCCCTCCTGGTTGGTACTGGCCTCCCGCGAGGTGACGCAAGGCTGGTTCCAGGAGATTATAAATGCTTCTTTGAGTGAGGGTGTCTTTCCTGCCGCCTTGAAAGAGGCGGTGATGAGGCCCCTCCTCAAGAAGCCCTCCCTGGACCCAGCTGTGTTAGCAAATTATCGTCCTGTCTCCAACCTTCGCTTTGTTGCGAAGGTTGTTGAGAGTGTGGTTGCATGACAACTGCCTCAGTACCTGGATGAATCGAATTATCTAGATCTGTTCCAGTCGGGCTTCAGGCCCGGGTACAGCACAGAGACAGCATTGGTTGCATTGGTTGATGATCTCTGGAGGGCTCGGGACAGGGGTTGCTCCTCTGTCCTGGTCCTATTAGACCTCTCAGCGGCTTTTGATACCATCGACCATGATATCATGCTGCACCGGTTGGAAGGATTGGGGTTGGGGGGCACTGTTTTACAGTGGTTCTCCTCCTTTCTCTCTGATCGGTTGCAGTCTGTGTTGACAGGGGGGCAGAGGTCGACCCCGAGGCCCCTTATATGTTGGGTGCCGCAAGGATCGGTCCTCTCGCCCCTTCTGTTCAACATTTATGTGAAGCCGCTGGGTGAGATCATCTGTGGCTTTGGGGTGAAGTACCATCAGTACGCTGATGACACCCAGCTGTACATCTCCATCCCAGACCACCCCAATGATGCCCTCGAGGTGATGTCCCGGTGCCTGGAGCCCATACGGATCTGGATGGGGAGGAACAGACTCAGGCTCAACCCATCCAAGACCGAGTGGCTGTGGTTTCCGTCATCCCGATATAATCAGTTGGTGCCATCTCTGACTATTGGGGGCGAGTCGTTGGCCCCCACAGATGGGGTTCGCAACTTGGGCATCCTCCTAGACTCGCGGCTGTCTTTAGAAGAGCATATGACAGCCATGGCCAGGAGGACTTTTTATCAGGTTCGCCTGATTCGCCAGTTGCGTCCCTTTCTGGATCGGGACTCGTTACGCACGGTCACTCACACCCTTGTCACCTCACTCCTGGATTATTGTAATGCTCTCTACATGGGGCTCCCCTGAGAAACACCCGGAGACTCCAACTGGTCCAGAATGCAGCCGCGCGGGTGGTGATGGGAGCAATGTGGCGCTCTCATGTGACCCCCCCCCCCTCCTGCGCAAGCTGCACTGGCTCCCGGTGGTCTTCCGGGTGTGCTTCAAGGTTTTGGTTACTACCTTTAGAGCGCTCCATGGCTCAGGACCAGGGTACTTACGAGACCGCCTTCTGCCACCAGTAGCCTCTCACTGACCAGTTCATTCCCATAGAGAGGGGTTCCTCGGGGTGCCGTCAGCCAAACAATGTCGACTGGCGGCCCCCAGGGGGAGAGCCTTCTCTGTGGGGGCACCTGCCATCTGGAACGAGCTCCCCCCGGAGATACGGAGGATCCAAGACCTACGCATCTTCCGCCGCACCCTAAAAACGTTTTTATTCCAACAGGCTGGTCTGGCCTAACTCTCCCTTTTAAATTGGCCTTTAAATTGGCTTTTAAATTGGGTTTTAAATCTCTTTTAGATAAATTTCGATGTTTTAAACTTTGAACCTAAACTTAAATTATTTAATCTGTTTTTTTTTAATAGTTTTTAACTTTTGTATGTCTTTGTATTTATTTATGGCTGTTCACCGCCCTGAGTCCCTCGGGAGTAGGGCGGTATACAAATATGAAAAATAAATAAATAAATAAATAAATAAATAAATAAATAAATAAATAAATAAATAATATTTTTTAGTGTTTTATATACTCAAATTTTAAAATTGGTTTTAAATTGATTGGGGTTTTAAATTTGTCTGGGCCAAAACTATTTAATTTGATTTTAATTCCACTTTTAAATTTTGTATGTATGTATTTTATTGTTTGGCTGTGCACTGCCCTGAGTCCTTCGGGAGTAGGGTGGTATAGAAATCAAATCAAATCAAATCAAATCAAATCAAATCAAATAAATAAATAAATGGAGTGGGATGATGCTTGGCAGAAAAAAAACCCCAAACATATCAGAAAGATGTGGCAGCTATCCATAAGCAAGCAAATTTTAGGCAAAGGGAGAGACCTTTTAAATGCTGCATTAAGAATGTGTTTGCCTTTGTGGATGATTTTTCGAATTACACTTCTCTTTGCCTGCTGGGATTTTTTTTTTTTTTTAGTAAAAATGAGGATGGATTTCTGTATATTATGCATTAGATTCTCCACAAAAAGGTGGAAGAATTTGAAAATGCAGGAATTGTTTATTTTTTCTAAAAGATATATATAAATAACTAGTTGATGCTCCATGCCCCCCACTTGTAAACCTCAAGGGAGGAAATATTTATACCCTATAAATGTAAAAAAAAAATACAAAAGTCTGAATTATACAATACATTTAATGGCAAAACAAAAAAAACCTACCAGTTTTCTTGATATGTTCTGATCTTAACCTAGCTAATGGGAAATGTGGCTAGATCCTTTCTTGGAAGGATGCATTCTTCCCATCATTAGTGAATTGTGCCTAATTTGTCTTTGAGGAGTTTTTCCCCCTTTCCTTTACATAATATTTTATACTCAGTTTAAATGCTACTTAGCTGTATTACTATAACTGTCTAGCTGATCCTAAATTTATTTAGGAAACTCTCTGCTGCTATTTCCTATTTGTGAATGGAGTAACGGGTTTTACCAATGCATTTGTTTCAATCAGGCAAAAGAAAGGACCAAAAAAATAATAATAATTGGCTTGATTTAGGCAGAAAAAATGAACTAAAGTGAAGGAAAAGCCTGACTAGAAGCAAACAGGAAAAGAACCCATCATCCTAGGTTAGTGATGGCTAACCTTTTCCGGACCAAGTGCCCAAAGCACATGTGTGCGTGTGAATGCGCGCACGTGCACCCGAACCGTCAAAATGCAATGTGTGCGTGGCCCCTGCACATGCGCCTGCCCCACCCCCCCCACGCATGCATATGCACACACACACACACACACCCCCGCACGTGCCCTGCCCCACGCATAGACCTAATGACCATCTGGTTGGTGGAAGGCATGTGCGCATGCACGGCAGAGCTGAAGTGGGGCAACAGCTCATGTGCCCACAGAGAGGGCGCTGTGTGGCACGTGTGCCATAGGTTCGCCATCACGGTCCTAGGTGGTTTCTTTCCCCCTAACCTTGCTAATTTATTACATTAATTTTTATTTTATTTATTATACATATACATATATGTATATTTATTTATTATACATATACATATACATACATGCTGTTCATTTCCTGATAGTGAGATTGCAGTCCAATTGTATCTAGAGGCTGCAGGTTTTCCCCATCCCTGATTTAGGGCTTCAAAAATAATTGCCAGTATTTTCAGCTGAGCCTGGGAACGAATGGACAGCCAGTGAAAGCCTATTAGAAGATGTTCTTAGTAAGGTTCTGGGACGGTTTTCAGAGGCCTTTTCTGTATAGGATGCATCGCAGCCGACTAAGTGGGATAAGGCCAGAGTGTGGCTGATTATATTCAACTTGTGTTCAGAACAGGGGAATGAATACTGGGGAATTGTAGCAAGCTTGGATTTAAACACCAGGTGTCTCCCTTCATTGTGTCACGTGGGCTGGAGCTTACAGGATCAGAGAACAGTCAAGGAAAGATCTTTGTTGAAGCCATGGCAAGTCATGTGTGGAGGACAGATGACTGCCATCACCTCATGATCTTAATCATCTCCGGCTGGAAACAGGGTCATGCTTGACAGATCCTTCAGGCTAGATTTTAAAAAATCCTTGCTCTATGGCTTCATGTGTTTATACAAAAGCAAGATGCCTAAATGCAGGCAGCCTTCCTGTCCCCTTTTCAGTCTTCGGAAACTCCTTTTGCAGGCAGCCATGCTTACCAAGTCTTTCAGCACATGCTGAGATCAGGATGTTGGATTTCTTCACTACAAAGTGATGCCCCTCCTTTCCCTGCAAAAGTCAGCCGGTGGGACAAAATACCATTGAATGAATCCATTCATCTTCACTCCATTGACCAACATCTTTCTGGAGTCTGACCCATCTCAATCTGTGCCTGTTTTTATACTGTATGCTAATCCCCATGCTAATACCTCTGTTTACTGACTTTAAAGAACAGTTTAGATCATTTGGCAATGGTTCATGGTGGCTTAAAGCCAGCCTCTTAGTACAAAATCACTCTTATTGGAAATGTAAACATTCCCAAATGATTAACAGCTGGAAGCTCTAAGACATAAGTAGCAGCTCTCTCTTAACTCAAGGAAATGGGTAAGATGTGATGAGTAGTGTATGGGAGAACAATACTGCAGAATGGGTTTATTTCTCATAGGGCAGTTTCAAACAGTTGTCATGTTGCTGTACAAAAGGGAGCTAACAATTAGGCTAATAAAACACCCTTCCCATTTTGGTTTTGAATGAACTCAAGGTGCCCTGTTTACCGAAGATTTGTTTTCTTTATCAACTGAAGAAATAGTAACTAGATGCTTGTCAATAGTAAATAGATGCTTTCTGAAAGACTAAAACTCTTGATATTATACTAAGGTATTAATAGTATAATATGTATCACTTAGGAAACTTGACTATTAATGCTCAGTTTGATGGCCCACCTCTCTTTTCTAGGGATCAAATTTGCCAATGTCCTTCCTTTCCTTCCATCCACGTTTCATTTCTCTTGTGTTCGAGGCACTGGTTAAGGCACTTCTGAATCAAAAGGATTAGGCAGTGACATTACTGTTGTTCAAGTGATGTCGGTGGGGGCTCCTTTCATGTCCCCATCAAGGGGCTGGACGAAGATGGGAGCTCACCTCACCACATAGCAACATTCAGGTCTCAAAAGTGGGCTTACTAACATCTAACTCAGCATCCTAACCAGGTGAGTCACTCCTCCTCCTCCTCCTCCCATTTGCATTGTGAATTGTTGACATTGAGCCATTCCTTTCATGTGATCTCTCTTGTGAGGAATTGGCTATTTCAAATCACTACAGAGTAGCAAACCTGTGTCCCTCCAGATCTTTCAGCCCCGACAAACATTTGGGCTCCAACAGAAGTTTCAGGCCCTTCTTTCGTGTTCCAAACTGAAGTTTGCCCACTTCCAGTATTTAACAAACCCATTTTCACCTCTGCAAAATATTGCTCACCCTGCTTCTGTAGGCAGAAGGGCTGTGTAGAGTTGCTCAATGATTAAATCAGCTGTATGCTTGGAGCAATGACTTCATCATTAAGATTTCAATGGAACAGCAGACCTCACCTTTTAAATGTGTGGAGACTTGTCCTAAAAAGCATATTGGTCAAAATTATTTCAATAGTCCCATATTTTCAAAAGCATGGCATGGAAACACTGGATATCTTGGTCCATTCATCTGTAGTAAATGGAGATAGAGACTGTATTTGTTTTGTTCATTGAGATGTTAATCTCCAGCAAGCCTCATGAAATGGCACTCATCCAAAGTTCTAGTTCTCTTAAAATATATTTGGAAGGAGAGTTCAGTACAAGATTAAATGACATAATATATAATAACTTCCCCTGCCTTTACCTCTTAATGGGAATAAATTTTAAACCTGCCCCACTTCTACAGTCTCATTTTTATTTTATTGTTTCAGGCCCCCAGTTGCTTGTATTCACTGTGCTGCCTTGAAAATGCGTAAGTATAGTGTTTTTAAAAAAACATTGGTAAGACTCTTGGGGGAAAACAATATATGCTTGTGCCAAAGTCATGCTGAAAGTGCAATGGCCAAGTCTTCAAAAGCTATTTAAGCTGTCAGAGATCAGCTGCTTGTAGAAACAAATCTAATTTGAAGACTTTTTATATTAAAGCCAATATTTTCAGGGTACATTAAGAATGACACTCTCCCAAGTGCAATTGTATTTCATGTTCCATACTTCCTGCCTATCTTATTCTCCAAATACCTCCCAGTGAGTTTCATGCTGAATGTGGAATTTAATTCAGGTTGTTCTAATCTTACTATTATTTATTTTATTTTTTATTATTATTCATATTTCTATGCCGCCCACTCTCAGAGGACTCTGGGCAGCTTACACCAAAGACAGTATACTAAATAGCATATTGCCCCCAACAATCTGGGTCCTCATTTTACCCACTTCGGAAGAATGGAAGGCTGAGTCAACCTTGAGCCAGTGAGATTTGATCCGCTGATCTGCTGAACTAGCAGTCAGCTGAAGTAGCTGCAATACTGCATCCTAACCAGTGTGCCACCTCGGCTCTTAGACACTTTATTGTTACGTTACTCTGTCCCCCTATCATCTGACTGTTCCTTGCTTGAAATGTGGTGTGATGATAGGTGCGTGATTCTGGGGAAACCAAATTCATTCAGTGGAGACTCCATATTTATGGAATTTTGTTTCCACAGAAGCCTGCTATTATCCTGTAAGAAGTAGCCAAATGATACTTTTAGGGACATATCTGACCCACAGGCTAATATCAAGTAGAAGTATTTGCCTGTAGTAAGCAAATTCAATTAGATGATATATTGGTTAAATGTCAGCTTATCTAGGCAAATTACTTTATTTAGTTCATGGTGCTAATCCTTTTGGCAATCAAGAGTAAGAATGTGACCAGTAAACTAGCTGCAGGGCTGACTCTGTCATGAGGTAAAGTGGAATAGCTGGCAGATCCTGAGGATGGGAAATGGCGCAAGAAATGTGCAACGATCCAAATTCCAAGCTTTAGTGGTGAATCACTGTGTAGGTGGTCATGTGTGTCACACCTTTGGCAACTCCTTAAAGTAGTTGTGTCTTTTCCTGGCATGCGTTTGATTTAAGGAAGTGCCAATATGTGTGCCCACACATGCTGTGAATCACCTCTTCCTCTTGGAAGCTAGATCAATGCACACCCCCTAGTAGCAAGCTACTGAGGAACTGTGTCAAAAGGATTACATCACAACATCTGATTCTCCTCTAAATTTGTCTGATGTCTTGGAAAGGATATTATCCCACTGTGGATTTCCAATTAAATTTCAATAATTGGTCCAGTCAGCTTTAGTATCTGACAAGGGCGAATACATCACCATTAAATACATCAATATTGGGTGAATACCCAATATTGGGTAGCCACCACTACCATTATTTCCTCTCAGATTACAAAAATGATCTAAGGATTGGCCCTCATGAGCTCTTTCTTTCAGATTGTATACAAGTGTAGCTCAAAGACCAAGATAAGATCCAATATATCTCAGTTTGACTTACCGTAATTTGATGTTGATTTCAAATTAGGGCAGTCTTCCACAATCTGGGTTACTCCAAATGTGTTGGGACTGTAAATCACCCTATAAATCTGAGATCTATAATCCCAATATATCTGAAAGAAATGGATCAGGGAATGCAGAGATGAAATTAAATTGAGAGGAGATAATTATACAGAACTCTGACATAGACTTAGAAGAAGAAAAAACAGTTTAGTCTGGGTTGATAAGGTTTATAGCTTTCAATTGGATGTTATTTTTTGACTGATCTTCGGCTAGCATGATATTTTTTTAATAGACTCAACATCTGCAATGGTAATTTTCAGAAGTTTCTAAAAAGATGAAATTTTCTAGCGTAGGATGTGTCCTAGGTTTTCCTGTTGGCTCAGGGAAAAATCCCAAGCTATTTATGCCCCCTCTACTTTGCATGCACTCAAATAGAGCAACAAGAAAATGCCATATAACTCATGAAGTAAAAGCTTCTCTGTGCCAAAAGTAATATTTGCACTTGGGAAACATGACCTACACTATATGAAGCAGTAGCCTCTGTGCGGCCCTTGAAGTTTCTTTTGGCTGGATGTTTCTGCAAATGGTCTTTGCTTGTTCATTCATGTAATGGCTGTGGGGCCATTGAATGTTTTTACATGGAAAGACTGGAATACCTCAGGTTTTACTATTTAGATCTCTGTTGAATGCAGTGTTCACTGCTACACAGGGTGGGGAAGGAGGAGGATGTGCAGAATGAACACAGAGCTCCAAAGGTTTAGAAACAGTGGGATTGATGTACTTCATCTGATCAGAGAAGTACCCCTTGTGTTGTGTGGTTTCAATTTGGTTTTCCAGTGTCTTGACTTGAGCTCTACTGATGATTCTGCTCTCCAAGCCCTTTCTGATGCGTGATGTACCTTGCCAGAATTTAGATTGGGAGAAAACACAATAGGGTCTCTGGCACTGAAATGGTGCCCTGCTCTTTAATGATTAATTGATGAGTAGGCTAAGAAGACAGCTTTGCTTGAAGGGAAGGGACACAGCAATATCTGGCACATGTCTAGAAACAAAGAAGAGAAACATTGTAAGCAATAGGGTCAATCTGTACTAAAGTTTTAGCCCAGTGCTGAGACTTCTGAATTCATTCCATGGCACATTCACCAAATTTTTCCTTGGTGTTATTCAGTTAGTCAGTCAGTCAGTCTGTGCTGCCAGATTAATCTTGTAATCTTCCCCCTTGTAATCTTAGTTCCTGTACGATTCTATTTTATGGATATTTCAATCTAATGGTATTAGAATTCTTACTAACTCAAGTAATTTTCAAGCTGTAGAACCTGTTTTGCGACATTTTCCTCAAGCCTCCTTTGACTTCAGAAAGGAATAAATTTGCAATTAGGGAATCTAGATGAATTTTTCCCAGAAGATTTTAATGACTAGATCATTAATCTCTCTCTCCCTACCATTTTTGTATGCTTCTACTAGAAAGCCCTACTCACATTGCAAGTATAGGAATGTCCCTTTCCTGCATAGATAGAAACCTGTATAGTGTTAGGAGATGCCCTTTCAATGTAATGTGTTGAAGAAAAAGTACTTTAATGCCTCTAAATTGGCAATGATGGCTGGTACACTCCACTGGGAGTGATGGAAAGAAGGGCAGAGCAGATAATTACAAGTAAAGTGCTGCGTAATGGGGTGAGCTCCCGTTACTTGTCCAGCTTCTGCTAACCTAGCAGTTCGAAAGCACATAAAAAATGCAAGTAGAAAAATAGGGACCACCTTTGGTGGGAAGGTAAGAGTGTTCCGTGCACCTTTGGCGTTGAGTCATGCCAGCCACATGACCACGGAGACGTCTTCGGACAGCGCTGGCTCCTCAGTTTTGAAACAGAGATGAGCACCACCCCCTAGAGTCGGAATGACTAGCACATATGTGCTAAGGGAACCTTTACCTTTCCTTTTTACCTTTTATTCTATATGCATAAATGGCTCTCTAGGTTCTAAATTGCCAGCATCCTTCACCATTGCTGGCTTCTTTGGAGCTGTAGTCTGGAACATCTCTAAGATCACCTCCAGTAGCCTTTCTGATCCAGGAGCCCAATCCCTCCCTGATTCTTTTCAGCAGTTCAGTATTAGCTTCATATATGGGCCGTTTCGTATGAACATCGCTGGAATCTGGGGGTTGAAAAGTAGCACCAAGCAGTGCCTTTTGGGAAAGAACTATGCAGGACTTAGGGCTTTTGCTTCTGATGTTATGTTGTCTGGAAAGTTTTGCAATTGTGCAACTTTCTTTTGGAAGAGCCTTCGATGTTATTACTAGCATTTCAGCCAGGACTATGAATGAAGTAGTTATTTTCTTTCCTTTAAAGGAGGTTCCATTTGGTAGCTGTGCCAGCTTTGTTCTCCTCACGTTCTTGTGTATATATTCCACTCTTTTGTTCCAGATGGGATTCTGCACATTAGTGTAAGCTTGCCAAAAAAAATCATCAGAAGATACTGATCCTCAGAATGCCAAATTTTTAAGAATGTAGCCCTGGGTCCAGGAATGATTTCATCAGAAGTGACTTTCCAGCCACTCCAAAGTCTTTCATGTCTTTTGTGAAATAGATTTTCTTCAAGCAAATAAATCCAGGGCCAGATCATTGTCATGAATACTCAGATATTTCTGCAACTTAATGGGCCTCAAATGTTATCAAAGCAGACCATGTGATTTTTATAACACTTACTGGGTATAAATACTAGAATGGTTGTCATGCTGTTCTCTAACAACACTTTCAAAGTTACAATCGAAAGAAAAACTTGAATTATGGGGTCCCAAACTATTTTGCTTAATACTAAGGATATATATTTTTTTCCAAACAAGAAGTTCAGTTTAGTTGAACTTTGTTTTTCAGATTTTTGGAGTGTGGGGTTAGGAAGCTTGTAGGTGTAGCGTGTGCAAACGTTTGAAAGGAATAATTAAGTTCATGGATAAATGAGAATCTTCTTACTTGCTATTGAAGGGAATCGGATGAAATTTCAGGAGATCCAGAAAATGTTGTGTAATAAATTCTTGGGTCTGTTTGCTTAGAAAAAGGATGATGTACCTGTGGCCTTCCAGATGTCTCAGAACCATATTCCCATCAATCCTGGCCAGGGCAACCTGCTTGGTCGGAACTAAACTGCATATACACCAACTATTTGCTACAAATACAATAAAATGAAATACAACCACTAGGGCTAGAAAGGAGCACTGAATATAGCCACAAGGCTAAACAGTGCAGCGCTCTTCCACTTAACCCCATAAAATGCAGATGGGCTTCTATAGATAACATCATCAACAGTTTACAATCCTGCTTTCCTGCTCTGCTTCAAAGGTTTTCTGACTTGCATTGGCACAAGCCTGGCTGTGTGCTTTTTTTGTCTGTGCCTTCAATCAGTCTGGAGAACATCTGCAGTCCCAGGAATCTCCAATCAGGGCTGCTGGCATGTCCTCTTCTCTCTGATTGCAGCTCTCCGTGGCCATTATAAGAATTTAAGGAAAACAAGTCAAAGTAAAAACATTAATCCCACCTGTGCATTGTAAGGCAACTTTTAGGCACTATGCAGACTCCTTCTATAATTCTGATAAGTGAGGGGTATCAAACTCAAGGTCCAGGGGCAGGTTCCAGCCCACGGGGTGCTTAGATCTGGCCTGCGGGGCCACCCTGGAAACAGTGAAAGAGTGGCCTGCGGTGCCTCTGCCAGTGAAAATGGAATTCCATTTTCGCTGGCAGAGGGTTGTAAGAGGCCATTGCAGCCGAAATGGAGCTTGGGAGCCCGTTTTCACTGGCAGAGCACTCGGGCCACCATAGACGCCCCTGACACGAGTGACGTCGAGCTGGCCATGCCCAACCCGGCTCCCCCAAGGTCAAACACAACCCTGATGCAGCCCTCAATGAAATCAAGTTTGACATCCTTGATCTAAAGCTTCAGGTTCATCAGCATCAAGGTTAAGCCAACCAGTAGCTGGTCAGAGAAACTGGTGAATCATTAGACTTCCCTCACATGCTGGTGGGCCAGCAAAATGGTGGATTTATTTTATTTGCATGAAATTGACCAAAGGTTTTCCAGTCTTCACTTCTAGCCCAAGCAACAGGAAGAAACAAAATTGTAGGGGTTTTTTTGGGGGGGAGGGCGATGCATCAGATAGAAAGGTAGCCAGATGAGGGGAGTCATCAGAGGGGGGTCTCCTGCAAAAATTCTATCAGTAAAACCCACATATTTTCAAAGAAGAATATTGATCAACAAGGGATTGGTTTTATCCTTATTGGGATTTGTCACAGATACATACCTAGAACTTCTTTTGTGGGGTTCAAATCCTCTACCAAGAATAGACCTCATGGACCATCAGCAGGAGTGCACATAGTTTTGGGCTGTGGAAGCCCTGAGCTGTTGAGAAGTAGATTTTTACCAAGAAAGTAAATGCAAGAGAAGTGATTTCAGCTTTCTAGTCTGGCTAGGGTTTCCATGAGTTCAGTTAAACTTGTCCAGTGCAATTCAAATTTCCCCAATTCTGTTCAGTCATCCATTCATCCTTTCCCTCCCCTCCTCTCCTTTTATATTTATAAAAACATCCTGAAGTGTAGGACACAACCCGTGTCTATACAGCCTTTGGGAGCAATTGTTATTGTGTTTTCATATGTTTGGCAACAACATTACTCGTGAATGGAAATAAGGCATAGGACCAATACAATTTATATATAGCAGCAGATGGCATCTATTAATACTTTGACCCAGGAAACATGGCTTTGATCAGGATGGTAAGAGAATAGTCCTTCTCCTCTATCAATGCCTCCCATGCTTAGAAAATGGAAGCCTGAGCCCACATTGTTTGCAAAAGAACTGGCAGGTTAAAAAAAGAAAGAAAGAAGCAACCATTTTCCTTTGTTTCCCCTTTCTAGTCCTAGTGCTTGTAAATTATTTCCAGGGACAAGAAGTTCAGTTCAGGGAAACAAAGGAACAAAAACAAGTGTCTTGCCTCATGAAAATAGTTGTGAACTATACAAAGTGGTGGGAATCATGTCTCTGTACTTTTTTGCTAAAAGGCTGTCTACCATAGAGAGCTGTGATCTGTTTAGCCTCCTAGACATTTTTACAGCATTTTCCAGCTCAAGCATATTAATTTCAAGCATGATCAAAGAAAAATTTAAAATTTAATCCCCTTAAGGAAGATTTTTTGGCATCACCAAGAGCTTTGCTTTGACCTAAATTACAGTTGAGCTATAGCGCAGTGTATTTGTTTTATTCTAGTAAAGACTTTCAAGATGACACATCAAACTGAGACTGTTTGGAATATAGAGGATCATTTGACTAGGAATACAGACCTTTATTTGGTTAAGTCCCATTCAGCTTAATCATAAATATGTGCTGAGAAGGATGGACAGACTTTAAAGACTCTTCCCAATGGCTTGGGGATTTCAAAAGCAAGCCATTAGTTCTCTTTTGACGATGCAAAACCAATGTCAGTAGCAGTGATTGGTACGTTTGCTCAAATTACCCCATTCACAGCAACCAACAATACCTTCCTTCCACCCTCCTGTGATGGGCTACAAAGCTGGCTTGACTTCTAAAATATATGAATTTTTAAAGCAACTTTGAGATTCAAAGGGAGATTTCTTCATGCAATCTTCTCATTTCCATATTAGTCTTGACATTCAAGCAGTTTTGTCAAAAGTGTGGCACTGTTATTCCTTGGAGAATAAAACAAGAGTTGTAGTTGTGGCTACCTTGTGGATTCTCCAAGTGCTGCTAACAGTACCGATGTCTGTGAGAGAACTGTAGAGTGAATGACTGAAAGATTTCCTGTCTTTATTTATAAATGTGTAGGCACAGACATGGACAAGTAATTACTATGTCAGCCCCTTAATTTTCCTTGTACTGTGTGGGTATAGTAGAATGGAAACTGCCTCAGCAACTTTCCACTGGGAAAAAAAAACAAGAATTATAACCAGATACAAATTAACTTAAATAAACCTTCTTCTTATTTCTCCTCCTCTTTTGGAGATGGGGAGGGTGAGTATATCATTTTTCCTCCATGCTGAAAAATACCTTCTGCTTATGTCTTTGGCCAGTTAGAGGGTCATTTAATCAGGCCTTTCTTATCCTACTTTTATCTTCCGTATTAAGGCAACAGAGCTTGTCTAAGGTTATTTGCTCAGCAGTGATTTATGTCTTCAATTTGGTTTTGTCAGTATCTTTTTGTTTTGTTTTGTTTTGTTTTTGGCCATCACTCAAACCAATAATTTCATTAGGCTGCAGCCCAATTTTCCCAACTGGGTTAAGGGAATCGCCTCAACCCCTGCCCCACACTAATAATCTGCAGGCCCTGTCAGATTTCAGTCAGATTTCCCTGGCACATGACTCATTCCATACAGCAGGATCCCTTTAATCTAGAATATTCTGGGTTGTTGGGGGTTTTTTAGAAAAAGGAGTAAGGGAGGAGACATTTTGCCATAACTTTGCATATATCTACATCTGGATTTAACCCATTGATCTAAGAATTTATAACAGCTTAATCCACTGGTCTAAATTGTGGGGATGGAGGGGGATGGGGGTGTGTGGCAGGCATGAAAGCAGGTAATTTATCTCTCTCTTTCCTTTCCTTTACTGCTTCCCTCTTTCTGACGTTCCTTTTCAGGCCTCCTTCTTTCTCTGTTTGTGCTTGCCAGTATTTGAAGCAGATTGCTTGTGGAGAACTCTTGGAATCATTCCAAGAGTTGTATATAGCTTTAGGATTGTCAGCTGCCCAACCTAGTATATAGTTTACATGCTAAGTAATGCTGGAACTCTCCTTGTTTTTCTCCAAACTTCAACTCTTCCTCCCTTTTCTTCTCGCCATATCATTGCCTGTTTTGGAAATGGCCCGTTCAAATTCCTGCGTGCATCTTGACCTTTCTGCTTCCCATGACGGTGACTGAAAGATTGATACACTGAAAGGCAGATATTTATGATAAATGGGAAAATGCACATAGCAGGAGTACGCATTTTGTTGCAGAGTGTTTATAAAGGAAATCCACAGTTGGTTTAAAATAGTTAAGTATATAAACATGGCATAGACAATTAAACACAAAGAGACATAGAAGAATTTATTCTGAGCATAAAAATGGCACATTAAAATTTTGAGTTAATTAATGACAAATATGAAAACAAAATCCAGCATATAGAATAAACTCACATTTGACAGGAAAGCAGAGGGGTGTGTGTGGATATATCTACTTTTTTTTTTCTTTTTGGTGCTCAAGAATGAAGTTAGACAATATACTGGAGAAATAAAGGAGATAATCCAAGGGAGGAATACAATGACAATCATAACAAAATCATTAAAGACCACAATACTTTTAAATCAACCAAAATAAAGAATGGCATTTTTTTTAGTGTTAATATATAGTTATGGAAGCTGGATTTTGAGAAGGGTTCAAAGAAAGATGCTTTTGAATTGTGGATTTGAAAGTAATTCCTAAAAGTATCTAAATCCAAGATGAAGTTAACACTTGACTGTTGGCTGTCCAGGTGAATAACAAGCAGGGGTTCACGTATTTTTGTTGAGGGACTAGAAAAAAATTAGGAAGTTTGAGAGAAGTCAAAGAGGAAGACAATGCATAAGGGAAGGTGGATAGAATCAATGAGATTGCAAGAATACCTTTGGAAGAACTCTATATTACTGTATTAGTTGGAACAGAGCAAGTTGAAAGGCAATTGTCAAACATTTGCCAGACAGGGCCTGGACCTGACTTGATGGCACATCACTATAATTGCAGTTTCCAGAGAGAGCACTGAAAGATATTATCTCAGGTAAATCTCCATGAATTGGATACTACTTGATATTATGGGTTTTCTGATGCACTTATGTAGCAAAAGATCACATTACATTTATATACAGGTTCACACTTCGTTACCTAAAACCTCCGGAGTTTTGGATATGAATTTAATTCTGCATGTTGGAGTTAAGCAGACTATATTCTGTTACATTAGTCAATGAGATACTAAAAAAAACCAAAAACTAGCAAGCTAAAATATTTTTTCCAAGAAAAATCAGTAACTATGATATTATTTTGAAATATAATCACCAAGGACCACAGATGGAGAAATAGTTTTCTTTTTAAAATGTTCCAGAACTGGTGTGGAAAAAGCTGCAATGATTTTGAAAACACATTGCTACAGACTGCCAAAGGATTTCTGTCTTGGCAGGTTAAATGCCCTTGGAGTTCAAATAAATGAAGTGAAAGATATACATTAAAATAATGTCCTCTGTTTGTCCTTAATGAGTCTTGTTACAATAGGCAGCATTAATAGTATGTTACAGAATACTTTTTTATTTTTCCTTCTTTAGCTGTTTGCTTTAAACACACATACACACACACAAACACACACACTAAGAGTAACATTAAGAATGAAGCTATTCTTGCATAGATAAAACTTGGCCATTAAGTTATTCTATCAAGAGACATAGTCAGTGGGCTGGTTCTCACCAGTTCTGCTGGCTTTCTTCAGTGAAGCATTTTAAAAGAAATATTTTAGCACTCACTTAATGAGAACACACAAACTAGTGTATGTTTTAGAATTGCTTCATTTGTAAGTTTGCTTTGGAGTGTTATGTAATTTCCTTATGGAACGATCTTGGGTTACCAGGAAGTTTCTAACCTTTCAAATTTAACTTTACAAATTCTTATTAACTAAAGATGAATAAATATGTATGCTACAAATGTAATACGTTTAAATTAAAGAATTGACAATCCTCACCCAGAACTGATCAATCTTTTAAAAAGATAAAAGACTTTCTTTTTTAAATAACACACTGCATGTATTTGCAATATAATAGAAAAGTGAGGGAGAGCAAGATGTTTAAAATCAATTCTCTTCCAGAAAGATGTCCTTTCAGATGTGCTTATACATACAATTAAAGCCTCACAAGGATTCTGCTTCAAATTGTTCCCTGCAATAGATCTCTCTAAACACCAAGCAGTATGTGTACGGCAGGCTCTGCAGTGGAAGGGGCCTTATTTTTCCTAACACTGTATATCTATGAATGTATCAGAATGCCATTTAAATCCCATTGCCAGTGGTACATTTGTATCTACTGTATCTGGATTACATTGTAGTGGCATAGAGAGCATGTCTCTACACTGCTAGCAGAGGAATTTAAAGCACCTTTAATGGAGAGGATGAGTATCATGTACACCAGGGGTGAAATCCGAATTTTTTCCCTACCTGTGGGTGTGGCTTGGTGGGCGTGGCAGGGGAAGGATATTGCAAAATCTCCATTCCCACTCCACTCCAGGGGAAGGATACTGCAAAATCTCCATTTCCTCCCCTCCTGGGGGAAGGATATTGCAAAATCTCCATTCCCACCCCACTCTGGGGCCAGCCAGAGTTAGTATTTGCCGGTTCTCCGAACTACTCAAAATTTCTGCTACCGGTTCTCCAGAACTTGTCAGAACCTGCTGGATTTCACCCCTGATGTACACAGATCCCAACCCAGAGGATGAACACAGAAACTGCTTATTTATGAGCAGTTAGGATAGAGGAAATAAGCCCTATCAGCCATAAAATGACACATCATCTTTTCATCAAATACACAAACCCTCTTTTGGAGGCCGAAACACATTTGATGCTTTCCCAGTTAGCTAGTCAGATTTACTGTGTATTGCTATTCCAGATCCTTTAGATGTGAACCACAATTTTGTTCCACGCTCTGAGGCTTCCTTAAAATCTTTGCTCATGAATGCATCTGCCTGCTTCGCAAATAATTGTCCATGCCTTCTGCCCTTTTCTTCTTCCCTTAAATATGTCTAAATATATTTTTGTGCGTTTTGTTTCTTTATTCATATCTATCTCTAAAGAGATCATTTAATTTATGTTTTTTTTTAAATTTCTGCTACTCCTTAGCTTTGATTTAGCAATCCTATCTGGAAGGCACGCATATGCTTTTGGCAGAATAAGGGAGTCCCATATCAGAGGTAAACTGTAGGGGTTTATTAATGGGAAATTGCAATCATTTGAACGATTGCAGAGTGGGGACTGAGCAGAATGGGAAGGGTTTGGGTTTTTTTCTTTGCCTCCAGGCTCAGAGACAGAATTGTAATGTCAGATTGGGTAGTTTGACACCGGATCCTTGTTTCCATCCACTCTATCAACCTCTCTCTGTTGTTTCCGATGTCAGAAAACCACACGGGAAAAGGGTCATAAGGATGTGTGTGGCAGCAGGTTAGTAGGGGCTGAGAATCCACAGTGCTTTTGGTCCTCATCCTGCTTCTTTACAATCATGAGAAAAATTAAACTATTACAATAATACCAGGAGCAATAACAGCTACTCCTTTCAGATTATGGTCCTGCTAATCTCATCCTGATGCTAGGAGTATTTTGGAATAGTCAAAGCCTCCAATGTCAAGATGCTCCAGCCCAGGATTTCTCTGGAAGTCAGCCACAAGGTTCAGCCTTTTGATGCAAAGCAAAGGAACAATTTGATTTGAAGTTAACTTTCATCACATCTGCAATGAATCTGGTCACTATTTTCTTAGTGAGCCAAAATGTTATCCTCAAAATGTATTCCTAAAAACCACATTTCAATACTACTTTCAATATATGTAGATCTTTCTAATAGCAAACATTTATTCTGAATGGCTGAGGCACTGAGAAGCATTTTTCTTTTCATGTGAAATCCAATGATACTCACTTTTAACTACAGCTAATGTAGTCTCTATGGGGATATATGAGTGTAAACTCATCTTAATGGAAGCAGAATGTGTATAAAGGTTTGTTGAAATACTTTCATGTGTGCAAAGGTGAGAGGGACTATATGTCGTATCTACATGCAAACATAAATAAAATACTTTAGAAAAATTGTATATTTTGTACAACTATGTACAGTGAGTGGGGAGATAAATCCCATTTTCAAAGGTTCATTCACTGGAGTGTCCTGTTTGTCACCACACATCTTTTTGAAGTTTTCAAAGAAATCTGCTCCTCCACACTCGTCTTCAGTACTCTCTTGCTTCCTGAAATTGTTTGTAATAGTCCTCCTCCGAAGGATTTTCTGTACATTTCTGACCATTGTTAGGTGGCCGAGCTTCATTGTACCTACTCCAGTCCCCTTTGCAAATGATCCAAGGCAAAACATCCACCTTGTAATGAAGTTCTGCAGAGAATTCGATGCTGATCAGGTTGGGGGTGCCAGCCCCTTTCCCTCGGGTAATCAGCTGCATGCTGTCGTCATAGCAGCAGTGCTGGGCTGCCAAGGTGGTACTCTGCAAGGACAGCATGGACCGGATGCAGTAGCGGGCACTGGGTTTATAGATCTCCAGTTTTTCTTTTGGCCCACTTGCATCTTTCCAGCGAAAGTTCTTCCTTTTCAGACGGTCGTAGATCTCTGCAGTGCTATAAGCTACTTCGGTGGGGTATGTGCAAGGACAAGGGGGAAGATCATTGACTACTTTGTGCATGTACTTCTTTAAGAATTCACTTTTGCAACTCATCCACCTTTCACAGCTATCCGTATCTGAAGAAGAGAAAGGAGGACAAAAGGTGGGGGGGGGAACATCAAACACCATATTAAAATCGTAAGTGCACGATTTACTGATTGGTTTGGAATCTGTGGCCCTCTAGATGTTACTAAACTACAACTCTCAGCACCCACTGGATGTGCTAAGGTTATGTGACAACAACTGGAAGACCACAGGTTCTCCTTCTTTGTCTTACTGTATCTCTCAAGTATCAAAAGGCAGGTTTTGATAACGAATAGCACTGTCACATTTTAACAAAGAGTTACATTACTTTTTAGTAAAGTAATGTTTTCCTCAATTTCTTCACAAGGGCTGGATGTTTATCCCTTTAGTACAAGCTTTAAATCAACATAAAACAAAACTTTTAGTCAAGAGTTATGACAGGATTTTTTAATTAATTGATTGATGTCTGTTTCTGTTTTTAAAAAGTCATAAACTGAATTAAATTATTTTATACAAGTATTCTTTATTGCAGAAATAATTCTATTGATTGATTGATAAGCTGACTTGTAAGGATCTGGCCTCCAAAGGCTATTTAAAATATTTAAAAGTAATCCAATAAAACAATGTATAAATCCAGATGCTTTCAATATTATTTTCAAAGAACACATTCTTGAGCCTCAAAGCAAATTTCTTAGAATCAATGTCAGTGACAATTTATATATTTGCTATCCTTTCTCCTTGAATGCTTATATTCTCAAGTTTTTGTTGCTGCTGAAGTTGTTGGTTTAAAACAAAACAAAACACATTCTTGAGCCGTACTGGAATTGAAGCAGGAATAATGTAATGCACTGATACCAGAACATAACATTTCATGTGCTTTCTTATTATTGTGCAAAAATAAAAGTTGAATTTGTCTTTGTCTACTACACACTATTTCTTTTTTAAAAAGTAGCTGCATTAAGTCCTAATTATTATTCTCTTTTAACTGATGATATTAAAATAGCCTCTTATAACTGAATCCAGAAATGACTCATATTCCTCTTATAATATTTGGTAAGATAGCAAGAAATCTGGCCAAGTCAGGATGTGCCATAAGTGGAATGGTCATGAGTGATGAGGTGGTGAATATGTATCTAAAGTCCAAATATTTTGCAAATTTCAGGGAAATCCTTAGCTTTCGTTTGCATTCCTAAGCGATCCTTTGACTTAGCGATGTCCTAACCACTGTGGATAGATCTTATAAAGCTATTTATTGTTCAAGACTTCCTGAATTTATTATATTCAGCTGTATTATTCAGCTCTTTCCTTTTGTCTTCGTTGTGTTATTTAACTTGGAACGCCCATGATACAGCTTTTCAGTCACTTTTGTTAGAACTTCTGCATTGGAAATCACAGATCTCCTGGAAAAAGTTGATGGAGGCTCCATTCAAACCCAGAAAATGTTGGCAGAGCGAGATTTGAGAGCTCACTTCACACTAGAGGCCCTTTTTATACAGAGCCACTAACATACAATCTGAGGTAGCTGTCTTAAATGTAGCACTGCCTGGATGCTTTCAATCACAATTCATGTCCCCCTCAGCCAATATATGGTGGTATAGATTATGACTGTCAAAAGATTCCTGAGGGAGTGAACTTGGGCCTACCTAAGTCACCTACGCTAAGTTTAAGATAGGAAAAACCCCACCCTTTTTGCTATTATCTGCTTACCAACTTCAAAGAGCTTTGTGGCATTGAATTCTTCACTTCCTGCAAGTAAGCTCACTTCTGTGGCTGCTGTTCTGAATGTGTCCTCGAGACCTATATAAATTATTTGGAAGAAGGAAAACACAGGGTTGTTTCAAATAGTCCCACTGTACTTGGAGAGAGCAAGAGCATATGCATACATTTATTTTGCAAAAAAAAAAAGTATTTATTGAACATTATTTACAGCCTCTGGGAAGGATACAACAAAGTCAAAAGAAAGCCAGCACATTAAAAATCAGACATATGTAATAAACTCGTGAACAATGATTGCTTGCCAGAGCACCATAAATCAGTTATAAACTCAGTGTTTATGTATTCTGATATTCAGAATTGTCTTGAAATGAGTACAGGGTTTTGAAACACGTTTCTTTTTGGTATTTTGAAGTCCGTATTTTCAGGCATCATTAAAGATTACAACAATTTGGAAAAAGACAAAAACTACAAAGTAGTAAAGCTTTTCATTATTGCATGCTTGAAGTGCGAGCAGATGAAGACTGTGCATTCCAACTGCATTATTAGCAAATCATTATTTAAAAACAGGATGTGCTCTTGATGTTACGGCTTATTAAAACAATGTGACTGAGATGTTTGGCAGGGAAAATATTGGGGATATTCATCTTCAGCTTTAAAGAAACCACCATTGTGTGGGAGGCCTCCTCCTAAGGATGTACAAATTGAGAAGGCGGTGAAAGAGGCCACCTTGGGATCCACACACATGGAGGACCCAGACTACCCTCACTGCCAGACTTCACAAGAACCACAATTCTAGCCATAGAGGGTTGAAGCCTAGCAGAAGCTTCATTCCTATTTTAATGTTTTTTTAAAAAATGTTTTTGTCACATTGTAAGCCACACAGAGTCACTTTGGATAGTGAGAGGGGCAGCATATTAAATAATAAATAAATAAACAACACATATAGCAGAGAAATAGCATGGAAGGAAGCAAAGGGCATGTCAAGAAGGAACAATCTTATCTCCTCTTGCTGGCATTATACAACTCGTCAGCAACCATAGTAGCAGTCCATGTCCCCTTTATCTTCTCCTTGTTCAGGGATCCCAGGAAGCGAGACAAACCCCATATAAGACTCAGGCCTACTTTGTGGCAATGCTAGGGAAGACACAGCAGTAGGAGTCTCTCTCCTGCTGTGTCTCAACTTTCTCATCATGATGGGCACCAGAGAGGGCTGTTTTAGGTCTTAGTCTACGTAAGCAATGGGCTACTTCCCCTCAGAAGAGAACACTGTTCCTCAGTTAGGAAAGAGGAACTTATTTATGTTTGGCTGGTCCAGCCAGGAAATTAGAGGAAGGAGTCATCTTTCTGCTTTACAAGTGTATGCTTTTTTTAACAGATTAACAGAGTTGGAAGGGACCTTATAGGTCATTTAGTCCAACCCCCCACTCAAGCAGGAGACCCTATACCAGTGATGGCTAACCTTTTTGCTGTCACATGCCAAAAGTGGGGGTTGCAGGGGGGTTGCATGTGCACGTGCCCACACCCATAATTCAATGCTTCCTGACCCCCTGCGCATGTGCGCACGACTCCCCCGCACTCCTCTCGCTTTTGGCATGTGGTGGCACAGTGGGCCCGGTAGGCCTGCTTTCCTCTGGAGACTGGGGAGGGCAAAAACGGCCTCCACACACACCCCCGGAGGCCCTCCGGACACCAGAAACGGCCTGTTTCCTGACTTCCAGTGAGACCGGAAGGCCACTTTTTTGCCCTCCCCAGGCTTCAGAGCCTTTCTAGGAGCCTGCAGAGGGTGAAAACGGCCTTCCCCACTCCACCTGGAGGCCCTCCGAGGCTGGAAACAGCCATTTCCCAATTTCCAGTGGGCCCGGAAGGCCCGAAAATCAGCTGGCGGAGCTGACATAGGGCAACGCTTGTGTGCCCACAGATATGACTCCGTGTGCCACCTGTGGCCCGCGTGCCATAGGTTTGCCATCACGGCCCTATACCATTTCTGACAAATGGCAGTCCAATCTTTTCTTGAAAGTCTCAAGTGATGAAGCTCCCACAGCTTCCGAAGGCAAGCTGTTCCATTGGTTGAATGTTCTCACTGTCAGAAAGTTCCTCCTCATTTCTAGGTTGAATCTCTCCTTGGTCATTTTCCATCCATTATTCCTTGTCTGGCCTTCAAGTGCTTTGGAAAACAGCTTGACCCCCTCCTCTCTGTGGCAGCCCCTCAAGTATTGGAAGACAGCTATCGTGTCCCCCCGGTCGTCCTCTTTACTAGACTAGCCATGCCCAGTTCATATAACCGTTCTTCATATGTTTTAGTCTCCAGTCCCCTAATCATCCTGGTTGCTCTCCTCTGCACTTTTCCTAGAGTCTCAACATCTTTTTTATAGTGTGGTGACCAAAACTGGATGCAGTATTCTAGGTGTGGTCTTACTAGGGCTTTATAGAGTGGTATTAGTACCTTACTTGATCTTGATTGTATCCCTCTGTTAATGCAATTTAGGATTATCATACAAAAGTCATTGTGTATTTATATTTATACACAATAAATCCTCAGCTCATGACCACAACTGAAAATCTATGTTGCTAAGCAAGACAGTTGTTAACTGAATTTTAACTAGTTCCTTGAACTCGGGGTAATTTACAATCAACCCAAAATGTTAAAATATAGCAAATACTGTGATAGATTGGAAAAAAAAAACACACTAGAGAACTACAGGTAGTCCTTGACTTACAACCATTTGTTTAGTGACCGTTTGAAGTTATAGTGGCACTGAAAAAAGTGACTTATGACCATTTTTCACGCTTATGACTATTGCAGCATTCCCATGGACATGTGATTAAAGTTCAAATGCTTGGCAACTCGTTCATATTTAAGTCAGTTGCAGTGTCACCTTTTGTGACCTTACAAGCAAAGTCAATGGGGAAGCCAGATTCACTAAACAACTGCAGCGACTTGCTTAACAACTATGGCAAGAAAGGTCATAAAATGAGGCAAAATTAAGTTAACAACTGTCTTGCTTTGCAACATCAATTTTCAATTGTGGTCATAAGTTGAGGACTATCTGTAGCCTCAAGGCAATGCTCACACCATTGGCACCCCAATACAGTGCAGAATAGCAGGGCTTAACATTTTTTCTGTAGGCCAGGAGATTCAGAAGAAATAGGGAGTTCTAGAGTACGTGGGCAGCTTCTGAGAAAGCATGCCAGTGTTTTTCCTTCACCACATGCAGGGTGAGAATCATCAAAACATGCTTCCTACACACACACACACACTCACACACACACACACACCAAATCTTGTGAAAGAAGTTATGTAAGTACTGAAGCTATGGAAGGCTATAAAGGTAGTAATGGTTCTGACAGAGATCATGTAGGAGGGAAATCAGGACTGTTCCCTTCCATATTCAGGTCTGGAACTTGGCTAAAAGAGATCTGGGATCGTCTGTAATTAATGCCCCAATATCTTCTCCAAAACCTTTCTTAAAAGCGAAGTTTGGAGATTGGCTAATCATTGCCTAAGGTAGCTGGATTGAGAGATGATCCCTTCAGAAGACGGTTCAGCATTGCCTCCTTAAAGATAGATGGCCTCCCCCTTCTTCAAAGAAGTGTTAGCTACCTCTCAAATCCAATTACATGCCCCACCTAACTGCATGAGTAAGACAGGTAGAACATGAATCCTTACATGTACAGATAACAAGAGTACATATCCATATCTGCTTTCACAGCTCAAAAATCACTATCAAAGTTCATCTCACTATCCCTTGCCAGTGTGCCATTGCACCCATCTCTAAGTAAATGAGAATGATTTTATTTGCAAAGAACTTTGTTAACATGTCACATGGGCCTGCAGGAATATCTTCACACTTGTCCCTCTCCAGGAAGGAATATAATCTTGAACAAAGGTGCTGGATATAAATATGCAAAAAGCAATAACAATGGAGAAATGTGCACACTTCACAATTCTTATATCCATGATATTCTCTCAAACATGGGAATGCTACCTTGTTTGGTTATATATTCACCCTTTCTTTTCTTCCACCATTGCTCTAGGTGGTGTCTTTTCATCTCCTTCATCTCCCATAGCATCTCACTGAAAACCCTCAGGATTCATGAAGGGAGGCAATCTTCTGCAGAGGCAATGCCTTTGCTCCTTTCAATTTCAAAAGTGAGCAAGTTGCATGGCAGAACTGCCCACAAGAAAGCTGAGTAATTCTCCTGTGCCTCAGAAAATGCAGTAAGTCCATCAGCTGCATGGGGCAGACCATCTTGACTGGTCCCTCATCTTTGCAATGGTCCAGTATGCTAACAATGAGTGCATACATCAGAAAGGGATCTGACTACAAATTAGAAATACAGATGACAATGTCTTGCATTTTCAGTTTATTTTGAATCTGTTCTGAAGTAAAGACCAAGTCCGATGGTCTTTATTATCAGGTTTGAAACTTCTGGGACAGGCCCATGGGTAACATGGAAGCCATGAACCCCTGAGTTCACTCAGATCCCATCCCCAAGGTACAGGGACTAAAGCTAAATTTTAAATTGATTTTAAATTGGGTTGTTTTAATTTATGGCCAAAATATTTAATTATTTTAATACTGTTTTTTAAATTTTGTATGCTCTGTTTTTACTTTGGCTGTGCACCGCCCTGAGTCCTATTGGAGAAGGGCGGTATAGAAATTTAATTAATAAATAATAAATAAATAAATAAAGTCCCAGTACTCCCAATAAGAAGAAAGTAACTTTTAAGGCAGTCAAAAACCCTGCCCTTACTCAATGTTCTGCAGTTTAGTTCCTTTACACTGCATGGAGAAATTTGAAGAAACAGCAAAATGATTTCTTATCATTTCAATGTATCATTTTCTGTATTCTCCTTCTAAGTCTTGAGTTTGCCTCATGCAAGCCTATTATTTGAAGCTTTTTGGAGCAGCCAAATTATAAATAATATCACATTTTCACATACAGAAATTGTGAATATTGTACTTTCTGCCCAACAAGAGATTAGAAGTCTACTAATTCTACTGCTTGCATTAAATCATATAACAGCCATAACCATATTTACCTAGGACCGTGATGGCAAACTATGGCACGCATGCCCTAAGTGGCACATGGAGACATGTCGCCTGGCATATGTGCCATCGCCCGTTCCTCTTCCGGGTTTCTGGAGCGCATGCGCACATGACGATTAGCTGGCCTTTGTGCGTGTGACAGTGCCAGAAACCGGAAGAGCTGGTCTTCCATTTTCCAGTGTGAACATGCACACCGACCAGCTAATCGGCACATGCACATTCATGGCAGTAACCGGAAGGCTTGTTTGCCAGTGCACATGCATGCACCAGAAATCGGAAGTACCTTATCTGGGGCGTGCATACTCCCTGGGCAGCTCCTCTTCCTGGTCGTGGCCCTGATGAGTGCGCACACACGCAAAGTGCTCTTGGCACTTGGTGCTGAAAAGGTTCGCTATCACTGACCTAGGACATTTCAAAATTCTGAATGGTGATTAAAGAGGCCATCTGAAAATTTGCATTTGGTTTGCCTGTGCAGTGGGGAAGTATGCAGTGTGGAAAGTCCTGCTCCCTTGGTGAAAAGAGAAGCCAGTCAGCAAATCTACCAGAGCTATCTTCAAAAGTTGGCCCATCCTGCTATTAATAAATAAGCCGCATTCTCCCTTGCTGAAAGATTACCCTTGTTAGATGAGTGTGTGCTAGTTTCTGGGAAGCTATTGTTCAGTACAGCAAGTGTTACAGTCTGAGTCACAGAGGAGGTTCTCTAATTGCATTTCAAACAGTATGATAGAGGCATGAGGAAAAAGTATTAGAAAGGGAGTGCTCCAGTGGCTGAACTCATCAATGGTTACCAGAATGCTTATTTCAGAGTTAGGAGCCTAAGACAGCACAAAAGAGGCATGTGCTATTTTGATCTCAGCCACTCTTCCTTGAAAAACACTGTAGAGTATAACTTTTTTTAGTGCTCTGAAATCTGATTTAACTACACAACCTTCAAAATTTCATATTAGCTTAATATTACAAAATGGGAGGAACAATTAGAAGAGGCATGAGATTCTTAATTCCAGTACTACTCCATCTAGTGCATTTTGCAAGAAATGCACTTTTTTTTCCTGCCAACTGTCTGTAGACCATACTGAGAAATGGAAGATACTTAAATAAAAAGTGTGATTGAGGAGCTTTTTGAGGCAGGGAAACACTTTAATGCAGGGCTGAAATCCAGCAGGTTCTGACAGGTTCTGGAGAACCGGTAGCAGAAATTTTGAGTAGTTCGGAAAACCAGCAAATACCACCTGTGCTGGCCCCAGAGTGTGATGGGAATGGAGATTTTGTAATATCCTTTCCCCTGGAGTGGGATGGGAATGGAGATTTTGCAGTATCGTTCCCCTGCCACACCCACCAAGCTATGCCCACCAAGCCACGCTCACAGAACTGGTAGTAAAAAAAAAAATGGATTTCACCACTGACTTTATGTTATTATGTACTTTACAAAGATGCAAGCAAGGAAATAGTTCCAGATACCTCAGCAGCTCCTTCTTGTACTACAAATGATTTAGTCTAGATCTACACACACACACACACACACACACACACACACACACACGGAGGTGGGAAGTATACTTGTACATGGGTCATGGCTATGAACAATTCTGTTCTCTATTTCCTACCCGGGCAGTTTGGTCGGTCACATGTCCTTGATTCAGTGGCTGTGCAGGCATATCCACAGGTCCTGGTGCGTTTCTGATTGCCACTTCCACAGGTTGTACTACAAACTGACCACAGACTCCAGTCTCCTTCACCCTCTATGTAATCTGAAAGGGAAGAGACAAAAAATAATAATAATTAGGAAAACAGAAGTGGACACCACGAAAGCCTGACTGTTGAAAGTAGACCCAATCTGGGTTGGTAGCCGTATGCTGGTTGGGGATTTATGTATGTTGTAGTCAGCCCTGCAGCAAAACGTTGCAATGCAGATTTTTACTAAATGTATTTCCAGTCAGTCATGTCCTTTCCTACCCACTTTGTATTGTTTTTCAACAATAATTGAAAAACTTGTGAGTTTAATTTGTTTTGTTTTTGAGCATGGTCCCATCTTTCTCTTTCTGGAGAAATTCCAACAGCACTGCTTAACACATCCTTCTTCTGCCTGGGTGGTTCCATTTTGACTCTGTAAAGTTCCACTTCTTCTAAACAAGTTCATTGTCAGTACAGAAGCCTTGATGTTTGTGAATAGAATCACATCCACTTGCCTTTCTTTTGAATCTGATTTCTACCTGACTGTTCCTGCCCTTTCTGTTCACTATCCGCATGCACAAACATTCCGCCCTTGTTATGGATGCCTGTTTTGTCCACACGTTTGTCAGTGAGGTTTTTGCTCACTCACCATATTCGGGCTGCTCCTTTGATTCAAACATCCGATGACTTGATGGATGCCTATCCCATCCGCTATTCAAGGGATTTAGGAAGTTGCTGTCTTCAGTCGTGCTATCGTATTTGTAATCCTGGTCACCACTACTCATGCGAGTGATGGAAGGTGCGGATCTTTGCCACCAGTTTCTCCAGTTTGGGGACAGGATAGGCCAGCTGGTTTTGCTGCTTTCTCTTTGAAGACCTTTCTCCGATTCAGACTCAGTTCCATCAACAACCTCTATAGTCACCTGGAGAATTCAAGAGGAAACGGCATTCAGGCCTCAAAGGCTGTCTTCCTTCAGATCAGAAAAACTCTTAATATATTAATAAATCTTATACAGCCTACAAGACAGCTGCAATCTAGTAAGGAATACATCGGAGAAAAAAAGACTCCATGTAAATTGGGTGAAAATTTACACCCAAGAGTTGCATATTTTCTATCAATACCCCTCGGTAATTTGTTATAGTCATTTTAACTTTCTTAAAACCATAACAAGTAGGTATGTTCAAAGATTCCCGCATTTTACACAGTGGAAACATGGCAGACTGAATAGATTAGGGAGAGGAAGGCACAGAACAAGGATATGTATAAGGCAGAGAAGAGGAGAGATGAACAAATGAAGACTGGATCCAATGGAAAGTCAAAGAAAATAGGAAATACCTGATTAACATTCTTTTTCCATAGGCCACTCGTTTATAATTTTATTAAAATTTAGATGTTATTGGACCACAAAGTAGCTCTGAATAACATATATTGTTTTTACAATTATTTAGCTTACTTTTTTCCCCCCTGCTGTAAGGTCCCAGTATTATTTATCAACAGACTATTTAGTATTGGTGTATATTTGCACATATTATTATGAATTAAAATGCTACCTTGGAATTTTTGACAAATTATCTTGAAATACTGTATTATATTATCTCCCTAAAACATTCTGAGTGTGATTTCAGCCTCAGTGATGACATATAATATATATGTATGTATGTATTTTCTCTTTGAATAAAACAATCAATTTAACCATTCCTGCTTTTTCTTCTTGTTGTGGAAATAATATATATTTCTATTTGCAATTAATAATCTTTATAAATTATCACCATTTATATTAACAAAATTCACTCGATTCTTTAATTCTTTAACATTAAAGGGAAAAAATACTTCCCCCATCTATTTTAAAACACTATTTTTTTCTTTAAAAACATTTTTAAGATCAAAAAGTTCTAATACATTTTTAACTTCCTCTTAACTTATATACTTTAAAGTTCACTTTCAGCTAGATCAATAAAGTTCCAGTTAACCCCGATTAACTGATTAAATTTAAATCACTCCCTCCAAGCTATCCTCATAAAATAAATTTGGTCTTCTTGTATAAAATTGTATCAATTTTAAAACTCAACTTTTCTTTAAGCTAATATATCTTTTTCTTTAACTTTTTCTTAACATATTTTCAAATACATTTTCAGTAGTATTTTACAAACTTTAAGAATTACTTAAGCATTATATATAATGGGAAAAATTTCAGACCCATTTTACATTAAAACTTTCAATTACAAATATCAGTCCGATAAAAATCCATCCTAATACCAATTGATTCTTTAAGTTTTAAGTCACTCCTTCCAGCTTACTTCATGAAATAAAATCTTTTTCTTCTCTGGAATGTTTATCACGTAGTTATAAAGTTATCTTTTTCTTAAGAATTTCTCAACTTTGTTATTTTCCATGAAGAAAAAGTCCCATACTTGTCCTTTTGAAAGTTGCAGATTTTCTTGGAAATCTTCTTTCAAACTGTGTTAGGACGTTTATATTTAAACCAGCATAACAGAGATTGGTGTCAGGTTTATATTCCAAAATTGCAATTGACTCCTCTACATTTACAATGTAGAAGTAGATTTGTAACTTTCTACACATATTTACATCTCTGGAGTACTTTTTAAAAAAACATCTTAACTCTCTCTTTAGGGAAAGAGTAGCCACTGAAGAATTGTTGGCCAATCAGGAATCATAAAAATCGAAAAGTTTTAGCCACCCATAGCAAAGTAGACCAAGCTACAAATAACCAAAAATAATAAACTAGAGCCACAACTTTCTATTCTTATATTTCTCCATCAATTTTTTTTAAAAAAAAAGATACTCCACACTTCTTCATTTTAGCTTGCCTTAGCAGCCTTGTTGTTAAATGAAGAAATCCCCCAAAAGGTACAGATCTTTAAAAAAGGAATAACAGGCTGTGGCTAAACAGAGCTTCTCTTAGTTTAATAAAGATTAATAGTCCTTAAAAATGAGTAAGAAACAAAAGGCACAACTTACTGTCTGCTTGAAAAATAAATTCCAAAATGGTTGCTTTTTCAACAACGAACTGATTGCATCCCCCCCCCCCCCAGCTGTTGGCACTTTGAAGCACAGCTTCTGAAGCTACTTGCAGACTGTTGCTATATGGAGGATCTTATGGGATGATTCTAGGACTCTCCCTAACCAAGGAGAGTCATATAAACTAAAGGAATGCTGGTTCCTTCTATTGCTAAGTTGAAAAAGTGACAACCAAGGAAAAAATCTTCAGGGATCTTTCCCTGGGCATGTCGTTTAATTGCACCAGAAGTCCACTTGAGTCCATCTTCAGGAAACTTCTCTCTAGCTCCAGATTGGATCCTGCTACATTGTCCTGGAACACGTATAGTCACCTTCATTCCTGAGTTTTATTTTAATTGAATTTTAAACTTATGGTCTTTATTTATTGATTTAATGTTTTATAGTGAATTTTAATGGAATACCTGTATGCCACTTAGAGTTGCCTCTGGCAAGATGGACAGCATACAAGTTTAATAAATAAATAAATAATATACAAGCTACTTATTTTATCCACAGAATTTTATCTGTACAATCAAACCACTGATACATTTACTCTAACATTATCAGTACTAGAAGTGACTCTTCCCCAGTCTGGTCAAAGTTTGGGAATTGCAGACCCAACAATCCAGAAGGCATGAGGCTGGGTAAAATTCCTTGAGTACACTGACGTACCAATGTTTGTATTAACAGTACCTTCCTAATTACCAGTAATACCCTACACATTTTTCAGTTCAACTGTATTTCAGTGCAACACTGTGTATGTCTATGCATGTTTTTACATGGAATAAAGAAATTTACAGTATATTTAAACATACACAGACATTTGATGGAGAAATTATACCATACAGTGAGATGTATCCCTGCCTAAAGAGGAAACACCTCAAACATAATTGAAGATGCGGACTTTGATTCACGAAATCCTACCTCATACTGTGATTTGGTTGGCCTTCAAGGTGCAACAGGTCATATTTGATTTTGTGGCAAATGGTTATTAGGGCTCCCTCTATGAAAGCATGGGAAATAGTTATTGAAAAACTGGAAGAAAGGGAACATTCAGGTCAAGAAATGAAATATCGGACCTAATTTCAGGACCTCCTGGAACTCAGGCGCTATTTAAATAGGCTTGAAAAGCAAAAACGTACATCACACATAAAATGACTTGGCAGCCAAGTCTTTTTGCTTACACATGACTTCCCTTTCTTTCGAGGGAGAAGAAAGTGAACCTGTTGCCCGGTGAATAGCCCTGCTATGCCAGCCTGACTGCATGAGTTGGCATGTGTCAAATCAGTGCCCATTAACAAAAGAGCTTCTCAGAGAGAAAGAAAAAGAAATCAATGCTCCCTAAAGAAATATCTTTAAAAGTACCTCATTTTCAAGAACTTCCTGGGAATTCGTTTACTTGAGTGCAGTGGTGCATTTGGCTGCTGATTTGGCAATCAAATTAAAAAAAGCAGCTGTAGCACAAAAGTAACAGCTGCTCGGGTTACCCTTTCAAATGATTCCGAGGAGCTGAATAAAATATTTTGTTACTGAAACAGATGCAGGCAAACAATCAGTAAACAGATAGGCACTGTGCTCATTTCCACTGGCACTAGGTTAATGCAATCCTAGAAAATCTTTCTAAGTAGTGGATGATTGCTACTTTAAAGTGGAAATATTGAAGCTGCCCTTCCCCAGTCTCCAGATGTACTTAGAGTGACAGCTTCCAGAATTCCCAGCTGGAATGGGCAATGGGCAAGGCAGGCATAAATAAATGCTCATTCATATTAAGCCTAAAATGGGTAGAGAGAAGACAAAATAGGAAGAAATTGACAACTTTACATGTATCTACTTGAATGCATCTGCTGGACCATGAAAGAGAACATCACACAGATATACAGTATTCAGTTCTATTCACAGGCAAACATTCTATTTTAGAATACTGGAAATATTCTAAGAGATGATGCCAGAAGAATTTGCTTGAGATCTAATGCTGATTCTAAATTTAAGGTCCCTGATCTGGCCTACAAATATTCAGATGACCATGAGACAGCAGCAAAGAATAAAGAAATCTCTGTTTGCTGCCAATTAATGGTTATCCCATTTTTTTCAATCCACTTATGATAATCTGAATAAAAATACAAAGCTGGTTTCCAAAGTAACATTGGTCTAAAAGATTCCAGGTTCGCTCTGATTTAGTTGTGGTCCAAAATCCTCAGGAGAAGTCAGCCAATTTAAATTACAATTGAAAGAAACTATGCCTTTAACTGTGCACATTTACCACTACTGTGGTGAGACCCTGTTAGTGATTTTTAAAAAATCATCCAAGGGAAAGTTAATCATTCTCACATTAATTTCCACTTTCCTTTTCTGCTGTTCACATTAGGAGATAAGTCTGTAGTCTGTTTGATATTACACCAAGACTAATAATGGGATTTCAAGTCAATTAATTAATCAATCAATCAATAAGGTGCATTATTTAATCAAATAGTGATCTCAGCTATACCATAGAGCAAAAATACAGTAATTTAACAAAGCAGTCTTTTCTTGCACCTACCATTTTCATATTTTTTCAATAATGCACAAATATTTAATAGAGTTCATGCAACATTATTTATTTCCTTTATAGTCTGAAATGCCCAATTATTACCTTGCTTCCCCCCCACACCTTTGTTCCTGATATTTGAAAGTGCTTTTTTAAAAAAGGTACATGTTAAGTCCATGATTGCTTTAAAATCAAATTCAAAGAATAAATCAGAAGATCTTTACCTGGATGTTAGGGTTTTGCCCATTGATATCTGCTTTTGAGAAGTCAGGAAAATTTGGAAGATCGAAAAGGAAAGATCTGGGTCCATCTCTTTGCAAGGATGTATGCCCATTCTGCTGCCTGAATCGCTGTTTGGCCAATGACCGGTGTGCTGCCTGGTGACCAGGATAATTCTGCCGACCTTCTGGATCTAACGTGAAGCTGCTTTCAAGAGATGAAAGGCTCTCTGTGTGGAGGATTTCCTAAGAGGACAAAGAAAAAAGGAAAGAAATTCAATTGTTGTAGATCCAAGAAAGATATTAGGCTGGATACAGCGAGGTTTAGCAGAAGTAATTCTGTTGTGGACAGAATTCTATGGGTTGAGGAAGACTAAAGGGAAAATGACAACGTGTGTGATGGTTTATAACACAAATGACACAATATGAAGGAGCATTGCACCGTTTGTATGACATCTAAGTCATGATCTGGAACTCACTGTGGCTTCCTATACACCCAACTGATTCTGGCAGAGGTGCTTTGTAGTGTACATTTTTGCAAAAAATGATGAATGTTGTACAATGAAAGATCCCATGCCCTATGGAATGCTTTGTGACCTTAAGCTAGAGACTTCATATGGGTTTCAGCTCTTTTAGGATACCAAATTCTGGTGTTAAGTTGGAAAAGATCTTTCTGAGTGCAAAAGAATCCTTCAGTCACTGAAGAAGGGCACCAGTGGATCCATCTTCCAGAGTGGCTTACATTAAAGCTATCAAAAGCTTTGTGCTGGTGAAATGAAAAGGCACAAGCAGAAAAGAACCAAGCTCATGGCCTTTGCAATGTCGTGCCTACAATCAAGAAAACAAGTCGGACTTCCGGTTTGCTGTTTGTCCCCGCTGGACGCTCCTTTGGGATCGTCGCACCCACTGCCTGTAAAGAGCCGCCTTTATAGCGGAATGGCGGCTTGAAAAAACTCCGTTTCCATGAGGAAACGGAGATAGAGCAGGCTGGGGTGGGTTGAGTCCTCTGCCTAATCCCAAAAGTTTTTTTTTTTACTTTTGGGACGGAGCGGAAGAGACTCCCCATATCCCCAGCCGATGCTCCGGGCTCTGGGAGATCTCTGCTACACGCAGAGCTAGGTGGCAAAAGCAAGCCTGTAAACTTGTTAAACTAATTAAAGAAGACGTGAGCTGGACCGCTGACCCTGAGGCGCAAGTATTTTTTTTTCTTATTTTAGAAAAGTTACTGAAGTTGTTTAAGAAGTGAAAGGAAAAAAGATTTTTAAAATGGCAATTGCTGAGGCTTGAAGAGAGGCTGAAAAGAGAAAGTCCTTCCGTTTTCTATTACAAAGTAGCGGAATGAATACTTCTGGTCGTAATTGAGGCAAAACCTCACTCTCACTCTTGCTTTTTTTTCCTTTTTTTTTTCCTGGGGATCTGATATTGATCTTGGTTGGAAACAAGCCTTTTTTTTTCTCTCTCTTTTCCACTAAATCTTGTCTGTGTGGGAAATGGCATCGGGACTCACACAGCTAGACAAACGGGGGGGGGGAATTTCCCCCATTAATAAATTACACCAACAAGTTGTAACTCTCCAGTGTCAGAAACCTGACTTTAATATAATAGAATTTCTTCTTGAAGAGATTGTAAGAAGGGATGAGATTGTGAACCAGCAACTCGAAAAATTTAAGCAGGAAATTAAAGAAATTGGTGAATTGGTGAAATCAAAGTTTGACTTTTTGAATCGAAAGATGTTAAATACAGCTAATGGTTTATCAGACTTTCTGATTCGGGTGGATGCAAAGACTAAATTATTAGAGTCTAAACTGAAGGAAACTGAGGAGAATTTGGATGACAAGATTCAAAAAATTAAAAAGGATTTGGTAAACATTCAGGATAATAGCTCAGAAGACAAACCTAAAATGGAGGTTGACCAAAAGACTGGTAATGAAGAAAATGTGCAACAGAGGATTGAAAGAGAAGTTTTAATGATTCAATATAATTTTACAGAATATGCAATTAGACTGAGAGGTCTGCAGGAAAATAATAGAGATGACTTAAGGAAAATATCTTCTGAAATTCTGGCTGGGATTTTAAAGGTTCAACCTGATGAAGTGTTTTGCAGGATTGATAGAATTTATAGAATAAACTCCTGGTTGGCAAAGCAAAGGCAATTGCCTAGAGATGTGGTGATCTATTTTACAGATAAAGAAATTAGGAATAATATTGTGCAGAACTCTTTTAATTCTACTTTGCAATTTCATGGAAGAAAGATTTGGATTTTTAAGGAGCTCCCGACTAAGATGCTAATGGAGATGAAGAAATTTGGCTTTCTAGTGACTGAGTTAAAAAAAAGAAATATCCTATTTAGGTGGGATGCCCCAGTTGGTTTAATATTGAGACACCAAGGAGTAAGATATCAACTGAACACTGTTGAAAAAGCGGAAGAATTTTATCAAAAAATTTTAAAAATGAACTTAACATCTTTAGGCACAATACAGGATAAGCAAAAGGAGTTGGAAACAAAAGGAAAACATCAAATTACAGAGGCTGTGGTGGATAAATTGTCTTTGGACTCCCTGGATACCCCAGCTGGACTGTCTATAAATAAGAGAGCAGTGTCATCCGACTCCAATGTGATGAACCATCAAGTCACAGACAAGTGCGCAAATCAACCAGTTGATATACAAGTGATGGAGAAGAAAGATGAGATGACAAAACTAACCCAACAAGATCAACTCATAAAGCAGAATGAAAATCGATCAGCCGACACACAATTGGTAGGCACGAAACGAGGATGGAAATTCAACCCGCAAAAGAAAAAGAAAAGAAATAGATCTCATAGAAACAGCAGTTTCTAAACCAGGCAACAGTGAAGCCAGGGACTTTAAAAAATGAATGAATATCTGAAAAGATAGTGGAGGCGAACAATTGTTTAATACTATCCTGAGGATTGTGGCAGATCTCTGTAATGCCGTGATTTTGGGATGTGAAAAGAGCCTTACCTTGTTGGATTTGAATGATCTACTCTGGATTTCTTTTACTGGTAAATATATTATAATTATTTTGAGTTACAAGGCAAGAGAGTAACGCTGGGGCATGCAGAAGATCTGGATGTTACCCATTAGGAGGATGGGAATCAACAATCCTGATGAATACCACAACTATAACTATATGGATATAATTATAATGTCACTCGGGTGGTTGTTTTTACTTTTATATATATACGAGGATATCTACTACTGATGGGGGCAGAAGATGATTGAAGATTTTGAACAAACTGTTGCACCAGCATGTTATTTTACCCTATTATGGGTGATGGATTTAACAATCCAGTGGAAAGACACCAAAGAAGATATTATATGGATTATAAATTTAAAGTTATTGTCTTTTTTCTTTTTACAAAATGGAATGCATATATAGATATGTGTATATCTTAGTAAAGTGGGCAGTGGATTATATTTAGAATTGTATGGCATGATTTTGTAGGAATTGAAGGGTTGAAATAGGTTAGTTTACTGATTGATTAGTCTAAGAAAAAGGATCTTTAAGTCATATATTTAGGGGAGTGGAGGAATTGGATAGAACTGAATAAATGTTTATTATTTATTATGTTGCTCACAAATATATAAAGTGCCAAGCTTGCTGTCTTGTGGCATCACAATACACATATTATTTTGATGAAATCTCTGCAGATACCTCATGTACCATACTACATAGACTGTACTGCTCCTCAGTATATCCCAATCCTGTCCCTTCACTTGATGTTTAGCAATACAAGAAAGAAATTGGCAGTACATCTATATGACTTTTGCATTGGCAGAGCAAGGAATTAATAGAAAGTGGAAGTGAAAGTTTTACCCTTGCTAGTTTGCTGGTGTAAAAGTTGGAATTTTTAACAGCTGGACCCAGATGTTTTCAGTTGCCATCTAATATGAGAGCTACATTCTTGAAAATATGAAGGTTAAATTGAGACAGATGCCGAAAGGGGAACAGAGTGCCAGGCATTTTAAAGAAACCTTAGTGCTTGTATAAAAGCTATGGGTTGCTCACTTGAGTTGAACACAACTAGAATGGGGTACAGAAAAGGAACAAGAAAATCCAAAGGTTCAAACTCTATGTCAATATTCATTTGACTTATTTGAAAATGGTGAGACTTACTTCATGGGCACAAACATAACAATTACAATGGGGAGGGTGCTAATATTTCTAATAAACATGTTGCACTGTTCCCCTTCTCCACAATTTGGAGCTGAAAAGCAGGCAAGGGAACACTCTCCATACTCTATAAAGTGTCTTGAAGGAGTAGCTCAACTTTGGGAACAATTGCCCTCTTCTAAAATCTGTGTTTGGGTAAAAGCTGGGACTTTAAACATAAATTAGAAATCTCAGGAAACCAGTACAATTAGAGATGGACCTAAATCTAGAAGGGGGAAAGTTATATGTAACAAGGTTGTGATGTGTTTTAAAGATATTTCTAATGATACTAAAGAGCAGGAATGAACAAAAATCCATATATATCTGTTGTATGATAGACATGGTCCTAGTGATAAATTTTGGCTCACTATCAAAGTGTGTATTCATATGTTTACATCTTAGCTTACTTCTAGAGGTCTCAGAATGGCAAGGTTCTTTCCCCTAGATACCCACAGACAAACATCATAAAATGAGCTGTCTAATGAAAAGATGACTGTCTCAAGATCTGCGAAGGTCTTTTTGATTGAATAGTTGAACTTGGATCTCACATGTACTAGTATAATTTAATCTCAGCCACAGTATCTCTAAATCTCTTATATATTTTGGATTAAAGCTCCCGGCCATTGTCTATAGAAACTACAGGTCACAAAGTTTCCTGTCCTCACTTTGTGACCCACCAAGCATCCTTATGCAGCCTACGTTTTTTTTTTTTTTTTAAACTGAGACTAAATGTTGCTATTGCCAGGAAGGATCTGCTGCTACTTAATTTTTCACTGCCACCTCCTCCTTGAAAGACATGCTACTGAATGCTTGTCACACATCTCCAGGCCTCATCGACATTGCCAGCTCTATTGCTGCCAGCATTGCTAGCTGATTGGCAGGCCAGCTATTCCTTTGTGTCCTGCAATTATCGGTCATGTAGCAATGTGGCACTTTGTCCTCTATGAGTTTTTGCTACTCAAGTACAGTGGGGCAAAAAAGTATTTAGTCAGCCACCAATTGTGCAAGTTCTCCCACTTAAAAAGGTGAGAGAGGCCTGTAATTGACATCATAGGTAGACCTGAACTATGAGAGACAAAATGAGAAAACAAATCCAGACAATCACATTGTCTGATTTGGAAAGAATTTATTTGCAAATTATGGTGGAAAATAAGTATTTGGTCAATATCAAAAGTTCATCTCAATACTTTGTTATATATCCTTTGTTGGCAATGACAGAGGTCAAACATTTTCTGTAAGTCTTCACAAGGTTGGCACACACTGTTGCTGGTATGTTGGCCCATTCCTCCATGCAGATCTCCTCTAGAGCAGTGATGTTTTGGGGCTGTCACTGGGCAACATGGACTTTCAACTCTCTCCAAAGGTTTTCTATGGGGTTGAGATCTGGAGACTGGCTAGGCCACTCCAGGACCTTGAAATGCTTCTTACGAAGCCACTCCTTCGTTGCCCGGGCGGTGTGTTTGGGATCATTGTCATGCTGAAAGACCCAGCCACGTTTCATCTTCAATGCCCTTGCTGATGGAAGGAGGTTTGTACCCAAAATCTCATGATACATGGCCCCATTCATTCTTTCCTGTACATGGATCAGTCATCCTGGTCCCTTTGCAGAGAAACAGCCCCAAAGCATGATGATGCCACCCCCATGCTTCACAGTAGGTATGGTGTTCTTTGGATGCAACTCAGCATTCTCTCTCCTCCAAACATGACGAGTTGTGTTTCTACCAAACAGTTCTACTTTGGTTTCATCTGACCATATGACATTCTCCCAATCCTCTTCTGGATCATCCAAATGCTCTCTAGCAAACTTCAGACGGGCCCGGACATGTACTGGCTTAAGCAGGGGGACACGTCTGGCACTGCAGGATCTGAGTCCCTGGCGGTGTAGTGTGTTACTGATGGTAGCCTTTGTTACGTTGGTCCCAGCTCTCTGTAGGTCATTCACTAGGTCCCCCTGTGTGGTTCTGGGATTTTTGCTCACCATTCTTGTGATCATTGTGACCCCACGGGGTGAGATCTTGCGTGGAGCCCCAGATTGAGGGAGATTATCAGTGGTTTTGTATGTCTTCCATTTTCTAATTATTGCTCCCACAGTTGATTTCTTCACACCAAGCTGCTTGCCTATTGCAGATTCAGTCTTCCCAGCCTGGTGCAGGTCTACAATTTTGTTTCTGGTGTCCTTCGACAGCTCTTTGGTCTTCACCATAGTGGAGTTTTGAGTGTGACTGTTTGAGGTTGTGGACAGGTGTCTTTTATACTGATAACAAGTTCAAACAGGTGCCATTAATACAGGTAATGAGTGGAGGACAGAGGAGCCTCTTAAAGAAGAAGTTACAGGTCTGTGAGAGCCAGAAATCTTGCTTGATTGTAGGTGACCAAATACTTATTTTCCACCATAATTTGCAAATAAATTCTTTCCAAATCAGACAATGTGATTGTCTGGATTTGTTTTCTCATTTTGTCTCTCATAGTTGAGGTCTACCTATGATGACAATTACAGGCCTCTCTCATCTTTTTAAGTGGGAGAACTTGCACAATTGGTGGCTGACTAAATACTTTTTTGCCCCACTGTATACCATCACTGTCTAGAACCATCTTTCCCAATCTGGTGCTCTCCAAGTATGTAGCACTATAATCCTTGTTGGCTACTCTGACTAGGGAGGATGAGAGTTATAATTTAATTAATGAGGAAGGCAGTTTTTTAAAGATCTAGAACAGGGGTGTCAAATTCATGGCATCACGGTTTTGTCACATGTTGTATCAGGACTTTTTCCCCCTTCACTAAACTGGGCATGGGTGTGGTCAGCACGTGACACATCTGGTCCACGGGCCGGGAGTTTGACAGCCCTGATCTAGAAGGTCCTTCCTCATGTTGATTTCAGTTGGGCTTTTAATGATGGCCATGAAAGTTAACAATTTGCTTTAAATCAATGTGACCTATTTCAAAGATTTTGCACAGCTGTTTCATGTTTTCAGCAGGCAGATGTTCTGTAATCATTTTTTATTTTTCCTGCCTATCTCTTAAAATATTCAATATCTTGTTCCAAATTTATTTCTGGAAATATCATCTGCCAAATAATATTTTGTAAAAAAACATTTTGTTTATATGGTTTACAAAAAACAAGAAGAGTTCACTATTCATTTAGAAGCTAAAAATAACGTTAAGTATGCAGTAGGAAAAATGCTACATTTACAAAAAGAAAAGAAAAGGAAACAGAAAGATCCTGGGACAAGCAACCTGTTTAAGCAAAAGATACGAAGTCTCATCGGTGGTATTCTTCATTTAAAGTTTGACATAGTTGAGCCTGAAAGCAAATTGAAGTGAAATAAAGTTTGTTTCCAAGGGATCTAATTAAGATCTAAGCCAATGTTCCACTTTTCATGTTTAGATCCCACATTAAGAAAAAACAAGATAGATAGATAGATAGATAGATAGATAGATAGATAGATAGATAGATAGACAGACAGATGATAGATAGAGATATAGAGATAGAGATAGACAGACTCCTCCCTTCCAAAGCCTCTATAAAAACACAATGAGGACAATTCTTTTTATCGATTTGCCTAGGCATATCTTAGTTAGTTGCAAAACTCCAGATGATACTAGAGGGCAATTAGAGGGACAGAACTAGTAGCCTTCTGCTGTTTAGATTTTATGCTTGTACAATGTCATTCTGGTTTCGTTTAAAATTAATTTTCTTTGTATTTTATTCATAGGTTGGTTGCTTTGACTGTCATGTTTAGCACAAAAGTTGGATATAAATCTAATGAAAGAAACAAATAAAATATTTAATATGGTTGCAGGATTTTCATAAAGTGGTCTCTCCTCTTGCTAGTCAAAGCTTTTCAACTCTTTTCAACTCTTATCTCTTTTAACCTCTTTTTTAACTTTTCAGCCTTCTGCATCAAACTAAATGCAAGAGTTCATGCTACAAATTCAAAATACATTAAGATGGGTAATTCTCTACATTCAATAAATTCCATAAGAATGATAACTATCCTGCTTTCTGGAATATATAAAATATAAGAACCATCATGAATGCTTATGACCTCTTAGCATATTTTCTGAGACTAAACCTGTATTATCTTTAATAAGGTATCAATTAATTTAAATTGTAGCTGGCTAATGAAACAATTTCTAATTTCTAGCTTTGAAATTTTGTTACAAGTGCACCTGGATTACTCCTATGCCACGAATAGCAGATTATTGGACCATTGAGAGGTGAAACAGTAGTCTTGAAGCCTTTTTGGAGTTAATAATGGACTCTAAGTGATAGTCTGGGTTTCCAGAACACCTGGTTTATAATTAAAAATATTTAACACAGAGGCTTCAGATGAAAGTCTGTAAGAACTGTAATACCCACAGTACACGGTTCCTTTCTGCAAGCAACAAAGCAGGGAAGCCTCTGGCATGAAAATTAATGAATGCAGCCTCGTTTCAACATTGTTCAAGCTCTAACCCTCCTCTCTGCCGATGCTCTATTGTTACAACATCAAAGACCAACTGCTGGCTCAGATACAGTCAATATGAAAAGAGAAGAAGGCCCCCTAAATTTACTGCTTGGCTGCATTCTCTTTAAACGGATAGCACCGTGGTCCTCTTTCAAAGGAGGTATCCCAGACATAGATCATCTTTATAGGACATCACGTACAATAAAACAAAGCTGTAACTTTACAAAACCCAGAAAAACCAACAACCCAACCCAACAACAAACAAGGTGAAGCACCTTTAAAGATTCCCCATGAGGTGAACATTCCAATTTTAAAATAAATAAATATCACTGTGACTACCAGTTTGTAAAATCTTTGGTGTATTACATCCATAGTTCAAAGCTTATCAATGATGTTATTTAACTGTTTTATCTGGGTTTTTTAAAAACTGAATTATAATTTAGCTGAGTTTGTATTTTCATGTTTGATATTCTAAACTGGGTTGTTTTTTTAAACACTAGACAGCTTTGGCATACTTAAATCTTGGAATCATTTACGAAGGCATTTCCATAAATTTACTCACTGAAAAAAATCAAATTGTATTTTAAAAAAACCCTTCCCCAACATGGTTTTACCTTTAAGTAATTTTAATCATGACATATCTCTGACCTATAAAGTAGGAAGTGCTTTGCTGCGGAAAAAACCTTGCCCCCTATTAAATTGTTTTGTTTCCAACCTGAGCAATGAATGTTTTGAAAACTACTTGGTCCAAATAAAGCTTAAGATCGATTACACATAATGCCTCCAGAGTCTACTTTTTCATTCGCTACAAGAAATTTAATCCATCCTTGTTACTGAGCTATTTTAATGTTTGCAGATGCTACAGCTATGTTAAAAATGGGACTGTAGCTCCAGATAGGAGGCACAATACAGATGGATGAAAACCACATCCCCAGAGTCAGAAAGGGCATAGTAGTCTTGATCTACTTGATCAAAAGTAGTCTTTTTTTAAAATCACAATAAAGCAATTGATTAAGTCCAAGATCAACTAAAATATAAATCAATAGTGAAAACACCTTCATGTTTTCCAGAAAGTATTTATTCAGGATGCCAAGCAAAACATGTGGAACCCTGGATGGATATGATGCGAATGGAAAGACAAGTGTAAAATTCGAAGAGTTAAAATACATCCAAAATAGTTTGGATATAGACTGCTTGCTTTGGAAATAAACAGCTTTAAATACAATAAATGAGGCTGACTTTTGTTTTATCATATGTAATAACTTCACTACCTTCTCGCCATGCAATATTTAGAAGCTTATAAATGTGTTTTGAAATAAGATGGTCTCAAGTTAGGAACTTTCTGCAGAGGGAAAATTGTCTCACATAGCACTTGTAGTTTGACTATGTGAGGACTGCAGTAAGAGAAAAAGTGAACAAAAGCTAAAAGATTTCCAAATATCTCTTTAGATGAACCTGAATTAAAATTTCCATATGGCATGACTTGAATTAACTTTGCAAAGAGCTGGCAAACATCTGGAATCTTTTCTACATCTTGTCCCTATGTCCCCATTAATAATATGAATCTTGCCTGGTACTTCAACCAGTGCACCTGACTCAGCTTCTGCTCCCCAGAGAAAATGCATTATTTTTTACAACATTTCCTCTGGATTTGTAAGTAGGCTTCCCATTGGCAGGAATTCCCACAGTGTCCTGCAATTTCTTCTTTTTTCCTGTAACCCAAAAGTTGTGTTACAGTGCCACAATCATTATTACTCAGAAGACAGCTTCACCTCTCCCATCACAAAATGGGGAATGATTGTTGTTTTAGTTTTTTATTCTTCTTAATTTGAAGGTCGGAACAAATGCGGGAAAGGAAAAATGGAAGTATTAACATTTTTGGTGCCCTCCCATTGCCCTGCTAGAGTGCTGGTTAGTTCGGTTGGAGAATGGATACAGCAAGGAAGAGATATACATATGATGCAAAACGAAGCAGAGAGTTTCAGCAGCTGTTTGGTTGTATCCTTAGAACAAGCCTCCCCAATTAAGCATGCTTCAGATGTGCCAGCTTTCATGAGAGCTGCTACTGCGACACAAGAGAAGATTTTTGGGACAGTTGTTCCAAAATAATTAGTATTTCTAGGAACATGCTAAAGAGAGATAATATCACAGCAACAAACAAATATCTTTTTTAAAAAAAAAATAATAATAAGATTTTGCAATCTTAAGAAGTCCTGATAGGAACAAATCGTACCATGAATTTTCTGACATAGATGGCTTAATTCTTGAAGAGATACAAGAAGCCTTTTTACTCCCTGTACCGGGATTCTTTACGTGAACTTCCAGGTGGCTTAACTCTATTGTCTTAAATACTTGGCTTCAGATATTTTCTGATCAATACACGTCTGGTCTTAAAACACTTATCCCATAATGTTATATGTGGCGTACAATTTCACTATCCTTTGTTTTTTTCAACCTGATGAGCACATTCTAATTATATTTTCCCAGCACAATATTATAATAAAATATAGTAAGAGAGTTCAAGGGCAGAAGTTAAGAAGCAGAAGATGCTCAGCTGCCTTATATACCATTGGGCCCCAAGATAGAAACTTCATGTGCATATGCGCCTGCAAGCACACACACACACACACATGCACTCTTCCACCATTCCAACAGGATGCTGGATTTTATAACGAACAGTTTGCATTAGACCCAAAAACATTGGAATCAGTGCAGTTCAGGGATGGGTTCTACTTACCTTTACTACCGGTTTGTAACGGGATCGCGCATGTGCAGATCGCTGATGACGACATCCGGGGCGGTGAGCTGGGCCTCCCGCTGGTTTTACTACTGGTTCTTGTGAACCGGTCCAAACTGGGGGCAACCCAACACTGGTGCAGTTGTTATACAAGTGAGTCACTTAGTTAATAATTACCAGCCCTGGTAAATAGTCTAGCCATACCATTTTGAACTAATTGAAGATTCCAAGCAGTTTTGAAAAATAGACCTGCATACAGACTGTTTTAGCAGCCAAAATGGGATATAGTTAAGGCAAAGGTTGCTACAGCGATATCACCCATTCCTAGGAATATGTGGATTTGGCCATTATACCTCTCTGTGCAACTATTCTCAATTTCAGAGTCAGGCTGTTGCCGACCCTGCAAACCTGCCTATTCCAAAGGCGTAAGCTCATTTCAACAAAGGGAGCGTTCCTATTACCTGATCTGTGGTTTCCAATAACACAAATTCAATTTTCTGTTTTCTCTCTTGCATAAATTCAGCTTCCCATGGCTTCCCCCAGTCCCTTACTATACCTGTTTACGGCTTGATTAGCTCCCATGGGACTGAGATGAAAGGAAGAGCTTTCATCTCAAAATATTGGTGCCACTGAACCAGCAGTGCCTGCAGCAGTTTCATAAGCATGACGAATACTATCAGGAGCTTTGTAAAATTCAAAAGGGTGCCATAGTGCACCAATGTTTATTGTGCCAGACTTCAGAAGCACCACCTTCTGAAATTATCCATGTATGAGAACTGTAAAACTGAATTAGATAAATATATCTCTGCCCATGACTTCTTTTTCTTTTTTAATTCTTGCATAATACCTAGAATGCTTGGTATCTCATACATATTTAATATTTAGACCTTAATATTACCCCCCCCCTGCTCTAAATACCTGAAAGAAAGTAGACCAGAGCACATATCATTGGTCATTATGTCATATCAATGTACCCCTCTCTAAATGTGTGTAGTACCTTATTTTAAGGAAGTTCAATGCTGTCATGAAAAGTGACATGATTTCAATGTTTCAGCTTTAATTAAAGGTCAGTACCTTTTGGTAAAGTACAGCCCACTGGGTTGGATCAGAAAAGAGCTGCGTTCTGTTTTAAAAAATGAACTGTTAAGTTTGTTTCACTGATAGAGCAAGAAAAGGGAAGAGGCTAGAGGAGTAAGAGAACATTGCTTTGATGTCTCAGGTGCTTGTAAAGTCAAGCACTTGAAGCCTCTTGTGTCTTGCTGCTGGATATTCTTTTTCTCTCTTTCCTTCAACTTTCTCACATTATGGACTTAATAATGCATTATAACTACTTCTACATTCATATTTATTCTATATTTAACACCATATTTTTAATAAGGCTTTAGGCTTCCCTTGTGGTCCTAAAACAACACATTTTATATACATATTACCACATAGGATAAATGATATTCTTCCCAGAGGCAGGAAACTCTTGTAACCCTTTCCTTTCCCAAACCAACATAAGAAACATAACAAAGGTAGCATTACTGGTCTGAAAACAAAATCTAAACTCATTGTTGGGAATTATTTTCACTTGAACCAATAAATGTTACCAAAAAGTGTACACGCTTTCCACAGTGATGGGTTGCTACCAGTTCTCCCCAGATCGGGCAAACTGGTAGCAGCAGTGGCAGGAGGCTCTGCCCATCTGCTCGGATGCTTCTGCACATGTGCAGAAGCGTTGCAAACACCAGCGCACGCACGCTCATGAGCGAACCGGTAGCAAGCTAAATTGAAACCCACTACTGGTTTTCCAGTACTCTTTCTTAGGTTAGATGATACAAACAGCAGCTTTAGAAGAAGCAGCAATTAAGTGTGGTACTATGGCATGAATTCTGCAACAGTATGAACATATCCCAAGCCATGTGCCATGATAATACCGTATGAACAGTTAACAAGTCACGAGTCTCATTTATACATTTATATAATGCATGTATAAATATGTTTATTTTTTCAACATAATAGCAGCAAAGAAAGTAAGGAAAGGGAATTAGGTAAAGGTAAAGGTTCCCCTCGCAGATATGTGCTAGCCGTTTCCGACTAGGGTGCGGTGTTCATCTTTGTTTCTAAACCGAAGAGCCATTGCTGTCCAAAGATGTCTCCGTGGTCATGTGGCCGGCATGACTAAATGCCAAAGGCGCATGGAACACTGTTACCTTCCCACTAAAAGTGGTCCCTATTTTTCTACTTGCATTTTTTAAGTGGTTTCGAACTGCTAGGTTGGCAGAAGCTGGAACAGGTAACGGGAGCTCACCCTGTTACGCGGTAATAGGGATTCGAACTACTGAACTGCCGACCTTTCAATCGAGGTCTATATACTCAAATTCCATTTATAATCCAAAGGCAGAATTCTAAACTAATGACAGAGAACAACAACAGAATTGTGAATGTTCACTTATTTGGATCTGGGCTTCATATGTAAAAAATAAGAATAGTGAACAAAAGTTTGTAAAAACCTTCTCAGGACTGGTATCCTTCAGGTGTGTTGGGATTACAATTTCAAGGATTCTCAACCATCAGACAGAAGACTGGTTTATAAATGTGCAAGGTCTGCTTCTTTTCTAGCATCTTTATATATAAATCTCTGTAACATTATTCTTTTCTTCAAGCTTGTTTAGATGGGTAGGTGTTATAGCTTGTTTTATCTCTACTTATTTTCTATTGTTTCTATTGTGAGTTTGGTTTTGGCTTTATAATTGTGACTGTTTTAAGACTACAGGTAGTCTTTAATGTACAATCATTCATTTAGCAACTGTTCAAAGTTACAACAGTACTGACAAAAATAAATTATGACTGGCCATGGCATTTATAGCATTCTCATGGTCACATGATAAAAATCTGGTGCTTTGCAGTCGATGTGCATATACTATGTTTGCAATATTTATATGGTTATCATTTGTGACCTTCCCAGGGGGCTTCACACAAGCCAAGACAATGGGGGAAACTGGATTTGCTTAATAACTGCACTATTCGCTTAACAACTGTAGGATAAAATCAGGTGTGACTCACTTAATAACTTAATAATATATATATGAGACAGTATATGCATGTATGTATGTATGTGTGTATACACACACACACACACACACACACACACATATATATTGCTCCTGGAAGCACGAAGCCGAGAACACCAGCCTGAAGATGACGAATGAGACTTCGTTGAAACGTCGCCAAGACACTTCCAATTTTACGTGGGAGAAGACCCGAATAACCAAAGACCTACATATATATATATATATACATATATACATACACACGCACACATGCATTCTGCATTCATATTTTATCAGACAGATAGCAACATAAACCTTGATATCCATTTTGAGAAGGTCTGAGGGGAATAATAGATATTAATGTAATTACTGTCTCCTGAATTAAATAAATGAGTGCTGATTTTTTAGCATTTAGCCATTCTAGAATTAGAATAGTTAAATGCGACTAAATGCTAAATTACTAATTGTGCCACTAATGGTAACTCTATAACCTTTGAAGTTTGCTCATTCCTGAAGTTAGATATTAGAATTATGAAGCTATCACTAGAACTTCTCCTTTAATTATACATACTAAGAATTAGACAATCTTTTAATTTTATTTTAAGGTTTATTAAAGCCCAAACTGCTTCATTCAGATGCATCTACCCAAAAAAGGAAGGGAGAGAAAAGCCTACCGTTTTTCCAAACACTTGCTCCATGTTGAGTAACCCTTGAAAAGGGCTGCAAGAGACATGCATTTCCTAATACTATGTAAATCAAATTGAGTACCATCTCAGGTGGAGAACATTTGCCAGCCAGCTAAAACCATTACTCATTTGATTTACTGTCTGCAAGATCAAAAATGTTTCTTTCTAGAGACATTTTTAAAGAAACATTCCAGATGAGCACACTGTTGTGGCATGGAATAACAAGGTAAAAGGAAAGGTTTAGGAAAGTGTAAAACCCATTAGGGCAATATCTGAACAACTAAACTAACAAAAGTTTCCAAAAATGGTTAATTTATTTTGTGTTGTAAAATATAGATTGAATATTTTACTCTTCCACCTGCTCAACTGCTGTTTTTATTGTCTATTTTTTGCCCTTAATGTTTTCAAGTTTCAGCTTTTCCAAAATTCAGAGCTGTAAAATCAATTAAATTAGAAAGCCTGTAACTCTGAATTGTTACACATGTCAGAATATATGAAATATATACGCTGGATCAGATGTTCAAAGCTGTTTAAGGGCAGGAGGTCAATTTAATAGAAACTGTTATGAGAAAGTGGAGTGATTTCATGAAGTCATAAATCTGTGTATACATCCTTGTGTTAAAACAGAATCTGCCTTTAGAACTAGATAATCAGTTTTTCTAAGCATCTCTTGTTGATACTTATAAGCAATTCTTTCAGGAAGTAACTTCATTTGGACTTTTCATTAGCTCAGTTATTTCTCTCCATTAAGAAAGGTAAATTCAGAAATATCCCAAATGCCTTATTAAAACAATGCACAATCATCTTTAATTTACTTTTATAAACATTCATAAATATAATAAAGGAAGGAAGGAAGGAAGGAAGGAAGGAAGGAAGGATCACAGGATGGAAAATTCTTAAATCAGGAATGATGATACAGTGCTACACAATGGCAAGAAGTCCTTCAAATGGTTGTTGCTCAATATTCCTATCCAGGAAGTAAACACATCTTAAAATTCAATCATGGGGTAAAGGAAATGTTCTAAGGCTACTAAGAGGACAGAAAACTCTATTTCTGAATTAGAAGATCATGCATAATGGAACAGTTCCAGATTTTGCAAGAAGTAAATCTAATAAAGTCACTCCAAATTAAGCAGGTGCTTCTCAGATTTTCTCCATAAATGCCCTTTTTTATATAATTTAGGAATCAAATGCCTGGTCTGTTAAAAATATGACAAACTTTGTTCAATAGCCTAGTCTCCATAAAGAAAATTGCAATATGTATGTATGTATGTATGTATGTATGTATGTATGTATTAAGAATTTCTCTTAAATCAATCAAAAATAAGAAATATTTTTATTTTGTATGGGATTTGTTTTATATTGTATTTTTCAACATGAGTCACTGAGATGTTTTAGATTTGGGTGCATATAAATATACTTAATAATTAAATTCTTTCTAGCTACTTTCTTCAGTCTGTCCCAAAGTGCTCTTTTAAAGAGGCAACTGGACTTTCTGGATTTTCTTTAAAGATGTTTTGCTTCTCATCCAGACCTGAAGAAGCTTTTTGGATGAGAAGCAAAACATCTTCAAAGAAAAACAGAAAAGTCCAGTTGCCTCTTGAAAAAGTATCTTTGGGACCTGGATGATTAAGAATCGCCATAGACATTTCTTCAGTCTGCCTAAACAATTTATTGGGAGTGGATTTTTACTTTGCCTTCTATGAATGCACATAATTGGTAGATTCCCTTTCCTCTGCTCATCATCTTCTATACACAACAAAGAGTTTTGAAAAAGCATTCTTCGATCTTGGGGTTTTTTTTAGAATTTTGGGTTTATCAATTTCACACACTCACCCATCATGGTCAGTGGTTTGAAATTACGGAAGTTTTCAACCAAGACACCTGGAAAGTCACAGGTAATAAAAGATGGATGAGCTGTGGTGGCTCAGTGGTTAGAGTGCAGTACTGCAGGCTACTTCTACTGACTGCTGACTGCCAGCAGTTTGGCAATTCAAGTCTCAGTGGCTCAAAGTCCCATCGGCCTTCCATCCTTCCGAGGTCAGTAAAATGAGGATCCAGATAGTTGGGGGCAATAGGCTGACTCCGTAAACCGCTTAGAGAGGGCTGTAAAGCAGTATATAAGTCTAAGTGCTATTGCTATCTTTTGCCTATGGACACCCCCCCACCCCTCCTCAGTTCACACTCCTTGTTCTTTGTTTCTCTTATGGAAACAATGCTGTAAGATTATCTGGAACAAGGTAGGAAAAAAGTAATTCATTTTTATTCATATTAATTTACAGCTCTAAATTTGTCTATGTGTTTCAGTAGCCAAAGATCTGTCTTAAATATGCAGATAACATTTTCTGGTTACGTAGTTTACACAGGAGAAGAGAAGTTCTGTTGTACTGATGCACAGAAAAGGCACCCATATATTCCTTTTACATCATAAAAATTAAAATGTCCATGGAGGTCAGCAAGCTTGCTTTCATGGCTTGAATTATAGCCTAGGAATTTGCTAAGTGTTGGTTGGGCTCCTGAAGCTCAGCTCCCCAATATGTCAGTTACTTTCACGGGCATCTCATACATTTTATCCAGGGGTGAAATCCAGCAGGTTCTGACAGGTTCTGGAGAACCGGTAGCGGAAATTTTGAGTAGTTCGGAGAACTGGCAAATACCTCTGGCTGGCCCCAGAGTGGGGAGGAAATGGGGATTTTGCAGTGTTCTTCCCCTGGAGTTGGGTGGGAATGGGGATTTTGCAGTATCCTTTCCCTGGAGTCGGGTGGGAATGGAGATTTTGCAGTATCCTTCCCTTGCCATGCCCACCAAGCCACGCCCACCAAACTGGTGGTAAAAAAAAATGGATTTCACCACTGATTTTATCCATTAATAATATCAGCTATCCAGAGAACCTGATGCAGAATGTAACTTAAGCGGGATTGGTATAAGAATTCTTTGCATTTACAAAAGATGATTACTCATTGAATTATTCAGAACTTAATGAGAAAGTAATGTGTGTCAAGGAAAGAAATGATTTGTTAACATATTCATAAGAGCATTCATTGGATGTCCTAATGAATGTAGGAAAGTTGAGGAGATGTTATTTCCATAAGTGTCCAGTGCCCTATGCATCCATCGGGGAACAGGTTTTAAAAAGTCAATTTAGTGGTCCCATCTATATGACCAAAGCCTCATGTACTTTGTGGATCATCATCATCTCACACATCTACAGGGCTCTAGATCTAGACCGTCATTTGACGGTCCTAACTATAGACTTTTGACACCCTCGACTTTGTACCACCCACAGATGCCACTGCTTGTTGCCCATCTATCATCCATGGATGTTCCAGCAATGCTGTGCTTTGCTGTCAGAGGCACAAAGATGTTCCAGAGTGCCTGACATTCTGACATATTTGCAGCTCTTTCAAGAGTTATGTCTTTTCCCTTGATTGTGTAGCTGCTCTCTGAACTCCTGCATGCTCTGAAGTAGCTATTGGACTTTAAATCCAAAGTGCTGTACAGCTCTAAGAGATACTGAACAGGTAAGAGAAGCTCATGTTCACTGCACAATGGGGAGTTTCTAGCACTTGTCCTTTTCTTAATTTTATTTTATAGCTGAACTTGGACACTGTCTCCTGGGTTCGTTTCTTGGCCATAAGTCAAAAACATAGAACTACTGCAATCTAAAATCTGGAAAAGAACTTTTTCTCTTCTCAAATATATTTATAATGTTATCAGATTAAATGTGTGATTTTTGAATGTGTTATAACTAGAACAAAGACCGATACCAACTATCCACCTGCTCTGTGCTTAGCAGAGATAACAAGGGTAAAAGTCTATGAAAGAATATAGAAAGTCATTTGTCCAGGGATTATATATTTGAGAGAAAGTGGTTCCTAACCCAGCGTAGTATAGGCATAGAACAAAAAAACCTCTTGGGTTCATTTTCTTTTTTAGCCTTATGGATGTATTAGCATCAGTCACATATAATGATATGACATGACTTGTCTGTTATTGACTCAAATTGCAGACCCACTTTTTCCCAGCCAGATGCCTCCAAGATTTACGTATTTGTTTGTTTGTTTAAGTATTTATTTATGTGTTTATGAAATGTATTGACCACCCATCTCACCTCAAGATACCTCTGGGTGGATTACAATCATAAAAAAATAAAATTAAAAAAATGGTTGACTGGAACTACAATTGCCAGAATTCCCAACCAGAAGAGGTCAAAACAGGTCTCCCTTGGAATTCTGTGACCTTTAACCCCAACAACCTGGAAGCTTTGAGAACACTAATATAAACAAGGAAGCAAGTAAACAGACAGGTATGACATGGCATGATAAGACATCTAAATTTATAGTTTCTTATGTGCCCAAACAACCCCCAGTCACAGCTTCAAACCAGGGAATATTCTTGATACATTAATAGTAGCATAGCTAACCATAATAAATCATGACCTCGTGTTTGTGCATCAAGCAAAGTTTTGCCTGCCTGGTTTCCTCGTCTGATGGTACAAAGGATGGTGGAAATAACCTCCATGTTCATTCATGTTCTAATATAAATACTCTTTTTGGCTTATTGTTAAATGTGAATTTGGCCATTATTTCATTAGGTCATTTGGTCTATACTGGATTACTAATGCTGTTTATTCACAAAGAATGTAATTTGTTTATACTACAATGAATAAAAAGCATTAATCAAAAGATGCTTTAAAATACATACACACACACATACCTTCAATGGGTGAAAGAAATCTCAGGCAAATTGGTTTTAAAATCAGGAAAATTTGAAGGAGGCAAGAACATAGACAGCCTAAGCATACAGCAGTAACGAGAACAGTAACGAGAGAAAATGATGGCTTTGTTGCCAGACCAAAAATCCCAGCACCTCTCTTTTGGCCATTCTACCCTGTTTCCCCCAAAATAAGACATCCCGATAATAAGCCCATTGAGCGCAATAAAGCCAAATGCTTTATTTCAGGGTTCAAAAAAATATAAGATGGGGTCTTATTTTCAGGGAAACACAGTATATGGGCTAACAGCATGTCAGAGTTGCCAATTCTCTATCCCAAGAAAGGTCCATATCTTGACTTTGAAATGAGCATGTGGAGCTCAGATACAGGACCAAGAAACAATGAGCATTCAATGCAAGGGTGAACCAATTGAAATATACGTGACAAACTAATGTAAGAAAAGAGAAGTATATAGGAGCAAAAATTGTTAAGTTTTTGTGCACAGGGCTGGTGTACAGTTCAGAGGTGGACCATCCTATATGCTTTGCACACAAAAATAGTAAGGAACACTTTTAAGGAACACCTTAAAACTCGCAGTTTAATGGCACAAAAGAAGATGGGAAAAGATTCTAGGGGAATCTTTTGCCAGCTTAGACTTCAACCTCAATTCTTTCTAATCTGCAGAAACAGTAGGTGGGGGGAAAACTTGCCTTCAATTCTTGACAATCCCAATTCAACAGAGCCATAAGAGAGAATGGAGTGGGGGGGACTCTTAAGAGGGAGTTGGGTCTAAGGTTGCAAATTTCCCAACCCACACGGCCCTTGATGGCTGGGAATTCTGGGGCGCCCAAGCTGAGAAAAGCTATCCCGAAGCGAGCCAGCCGCTCTGGGCGTGCTCGCCGGAGGAACTGCAACGAAGTGGGTCGAAGGCAGCTTCCCTCAAGAAGGCGCGCTTTACGAATGCTTTTTCGCCAGCTGGACGCCCGGGGATTTCTGCTGATGGCGGGATGGCTCCAAGGGAAAAGAGGGACCGGTGGGGGTGGGGAAGGGTGGCTGTGGCGGAGGGGGGGAGCCTTTTGGCTTTTACGTACAGCCCAGCCTCGTCCCGCGCTCTCACCTGCTGATGCTGGCTGTGGTTGCCCGGCGGCGCTTCGGGATCGCTGCTTCGCAGCACCGTGATGTGCAAGGTGAGCAGGAGGAGCCCCAGCAGCAGCAGCAGCTCGGCCGCTAGACGCACCATCCTCCTGCAGAGGACGGCTTTAGGGCTCCGCGGCGGTGGCGGCGGCGGCGGCGGCAACTGAGCAGCAGCAGGAGGAGGAGGAGGAGGAGGAATAGCAGCAGCAGCAGCCGCCGCCGCCGCCTGCCCGGCCGCTAAGGAGTCGAGAGCAGGAGTTCCCGCGCCAGCAGCGCCGCTCTCGGGATCGTCCGGGCCAGCAGGAGAGGGAGCGTCGTCGCAGGCAGCGCCGCCGCTGCCGCCGCGCCACCGCCACCACCACGGCGGAGCCACTTCGGGATGGGAGGAGGTTTCTGAGGCGGCGGAGGACGACTGAGGACGCTCGTCCGACGGCGACGGGGTGGGCTGCAGGGGTCGCTGCTGCTGCGCTCGCAGCCCGGCGCTCGCATGGGGTCTTTGCCCGCCTTGCGAAAAGTGGCCGCACGCCGGGGTGGGAGGTGGGGGGGGGGTGAGCTGCCGCGGACTTCTCTCTCTCTCTTTCTCTCTCCCCCCCCCCCGGCTCCGAGCGCGCCCCGCGCGACCCAAGAGACGTGGCCGGGCAGCCCTCGGGTTGGAGCGGGGGGGAGAGATACACAGGAGTGAGAGAACCGCTGGGCTGGTTCGCCTCGGGAGAAATTGGGGCGCCGGTGTTGTAGATGCCCGGCCTGTCTGCGGAGGCACCGTGAAAGGGGGCGGGCAGCGAGTCGGAGAGAGTCCCGCTTGGAGGAGTCAGTCCCCCTCCCGCGAAGTCTTGTCGCTTGTCGCTTGTTGTCCGCGCCAGAAGGGGCTATTTCTGCTCTTCCCCGCCTCGCCTCCGGGATGAATTCGCCCCAGTGTCTCTCAGGAGAACCAGACCCGCCACCCGGGTCCTTCAGAGTGCCACACACACACCCTCAGCAGCCTTCGGAAGCCTTTGCGCTGCCCCTTCAACTCGGGTGCGCTTTCAGTCTCGCGGGGCGCTTTTCTCCTCAGCCCATTAAGCCCCGAGAGCGGCTGGCTGTCAGTGCAGGCTCGGCTCGTGTGTCAGTTGGGAGCCCCCGCGCGAAGTTTTCCCGCCTTGCCTCGGCTCCGTTCGAGGGCGAATCGCGAGCCTCCTTTTATTTTCTCCCGCACCAAATTTTCACCCCCTCGGATCTCCCCCGGTCTTCCCTTCCCTGCTTCTTCTTACGGCCGTGGCCGGCCCGAGGCTTAGTTCCCAGGCAGAACTGCCGCGGCTCCTCTCAGCCTCTTCGTCCCCGCGAGTATGATCCACCGCCGAGAGGGAAATCCAGTCTGAAGGGACAGTCGAAGTCTTTGGCTGGGCGCCTGAGGGGGACGGGGACTCGAGCCCAGCCAGTTCCCTTGGCCCGCTGGTGCTGGGATGACGAAGAGAGGGAGCAGCGCTGGTGCCCGCGCTGAAAGGCGGGCTCCCCTTCTCCGTCCAGCCTGGTTTTCTCCTTGCGTGTGTCTCATGCTTTTATACGAGGCTCTTTCCCTTCTCTGCTGAGCTGTTGTTCCCCCCCTTCTCCCTCCCCTCCTTTTAAAGTTTTCTTTCTTCTGATCTCATCACAGCAGCTCTTTTCTCCCCTCCCCTCGCGTTTTATTCCCTGTGGCTAGCTTCTTGTTTGCCCCTCGCTGCCAACCTGGAGAGTTACAAGCCAGGAGATCAGCAGGAACCGTGCTGCTAGCTCCCTTGCATTTTTAATATAGTCCCTTGTGGCTCCTGCAGTCCCTCTCGAATGGAGCCAACACTCCCCATTGGATACTCAACAGATTTTTCCTCCTTAAGGGAAGGAAATTCTTCTACACCAAAGGCAAAGACAATTCCTTCCCCAGGTTAATTCTTTAGTTGTGTTTTCCATCCACTTTGCTCAGTACTGTTGAAGACAGGCTCTTAATCCCATATTGTTTGTTTCCATTTTATATATGGATGATATTATCAGCAGAAAGTACATTACAGATTTGTTTAAAACGCGAATCAGGAAGTACACAATGTATGTAGGTTCTGTGAAAGAACCAGAGGTCCCTAATCTGCCTGTAGATTTCTTATTGCCATCTGAATGGATGCAGTGAAAACAGAAGGATTGAACTAAATAGGCCTTTCATCTGATTTAGCTCTTTATATTTTCTGTGTATTTCATAGTACAAGACTTAGGGGAATGGGCAGGTTACAAAGATGGTAAAGTTACTTTACTAAGTAAAATTGGTACTTGGATTGATTCTCCAGATCTTCTCCCACAGCTTTAGCTGAAGACAGTAGATCAGGATTGGGCAACTATGGCTCCCTTTTGACCTGTGGATTTCAACTCCCAGAATTCCCAAGCCCACCATGCTGGTTCAGGAATTCTGGGAGTTGAAATCCACAGGTTGTAATTGGACCACAGTTGACCACTCCTACACTAGATACTGAACATCATTTTGGGGACCCGAAGTATACATGAGCTAGAACCCTCCTAATATTTGCATTTCCAGACAGCAGTCTTAAGTGCAATAGGCAGGGTTGTACTAATTGCCTGTCTGTTATATTCATTTATGTTAAAACGAAGGAGTCCAATAATTTTTACAATATCGCCTGGTTTATCTTTCTGCAGAGTGTCCCATGCATTTTCCCCTGCTGTACTGCTGAGAAATGGGTGCAGCCTACCTATCTGAAAACAAATACCATTTAAATCAGCAGATTTTAATTCTGAGGAAATATTAACAAGATTCCTAGCCCAGCAGTAAAATACAATGTACCATGCTGCTTAAAATCTATAAACCATGCTGATCACAGCATATATGAATTCTTTTGAGGACTTTGATATGGATAATTTTTAAAAATCTATTTCATGGCTAATAATATGTAATGTAACACCACAGATGTATGTTTGTGAACTAGCAATAGTGAACATTGTTGACAGTGAACTACAGTCAAGCAGAACTGGGTACTTTTTATAACTGAATCAGATGAAATTTTTCCATGCTCCCTGGAATGTTACAAGATATTCCTTCTGTTTTTATTTCTGGGAAATCAGTCAACCTCAGCTTCTCCAAGAAATATTTGTGCAAAAAGTCAGACTTCTGAGTGCATTTGTGAGCTATCCAAATTTATGGTTGTCAAATTTTACTTAATTTTAACATAAAATATTTTAAAGCCACTTTTAAGGAGAGAAAGCAATAGTTAAAATGTCAGGACAACTGAAAAAAATGGCAATGCAATTAAAAGTCATTTCCCATTAAGGGAGCAATGATTCAGACTTAAGAGGTGAAGTCCAATATATGCAAGTACTTATAGTTCACATACACCCCAGAGGATTCCCAATTTGTCAGCAACGTTTCTTCTGCTAGTAGAAAGATCCCTATTGGATATACCGGTAAGTCTTAAGGAGAAACAATCTGCTCATTCCAGAAATGATGGACAAGAATTTCAGTAATGCACAATTCCTTAAAGAAAATCTGTTGGCAATTCTGGCTGAGGCTCATGGGAGTTGTAATCCAAAACATATGTAAGGTACTAGATGCTGTATGTGCTTTACAGATAAGAACAATTATGTAATAAATTGAGCTGTGATAATCCTTGTCATAAAGCACCAACCAATTTTGTGAAGGAGCACAATAACAAATGCAATCTCCTTTGAATTCAGTTGATCTCCTGGTGGTGAAGTTTTCTTGGCTAAGGGTTTGGACTTGCCCTAGGAAGACAGAGGGTCAAGACCTTCCTTACCCTCAGAGTCTCTAGGATGACTGGACCAGTCACTCCCTCTCTTAGCCCAACATACCTTACAGCAGTGGTGGCATTCACCTGGTTCTATCCGGTTCAGGTGAACAGGTAGCGGTGGCAGTGGAAGGCTCCACCCACCCGCCTGGATGTAATCATGTCCTGTTTTTGATGCTCTGCACATGGGCGGAAGGTCCTGCGCGCTCACATTTGCAAACCGGTAGCGAAGGTAAGTGAATACCACCCCTGCCTTACAGTGTTGTTGACAGTACATCTATCAATACAACTAACAACAGCATGGAAAATTTGCTATTGCCATCTTGGAGTTTTGCTTGACTACCCGGTCAAAGCTGTAGCTCTAGGTGGCCCTCATCATTTCCCACTCAAATACTGATCAAACAGTATCCTTTATCCTTAAAATGCTCATACCAAGGACACAGACATTAGATTTAATATGCTTTCTTCTTCTCCATAAAGCCAGGGGAAAAAAATCTCTCACATCATCCCTTTCTCCATCAGCCCTGTGGCTCCATTACCTACTCAATTGCTTTTTCACTCTGTTGCATGCCTCATCTCTCCCAGGGTCTCACCTCTTTTGCTCATCTGTCTCATACACTCAGTGCTCTTTCTGTCTCGTTTTTCTTTTTCTCTTTTGCTGACTGCATCACTTTTTGATCTGTTGCTTTTTGTCAGGGATGTTGGGAGACCCTGATGGGCAAATTCTCCTACTCTACTCTGCAAGTTGCTTGATCGGACAGCTTGATCTACCTGGGTTAATGAGAGGCCCATGAAATATCTTGCCAGCATTTTGTATCCAGTTTCTGGTGTTCCTGTTGCTAAAATGCCATGGAGGGAATTCACCAGGGATTGGGGAGGAAGGGCTGTGCTCTGAAGCTAAAAGGATCTGAGTAGACTCCAATCCCTGTTCTGCCATACCAAACCAGGACATACTGTGTTTAGAGGAAGACTTGTGTTGAGAAAAGATGGGAAACACCATTTTTATCAATCTACTAAATATGCATATGTGGCCTCAGCTATGATTTATGAATGAGACCAAACATGTGCATAGTGGTACATCCTTAAAACAAAATGAGGCCCCACTGAAGCCCAGTGTGTGTGGAGGGGAATGTGTAGATGATCCCCATGAAGAAAATCTTGGTGAATCCTTCTCTGGAACATTCAAGTTTGATCTATGATCTCTGGGTACATGTGAAATGTTGGAGAAATGTTGAGTATGTTACGATTTATTTAAAGGCTACAAATTGATGGCTAGGATGATGGAAATATCATAATATATACCAGATTAAGGGACAGTGTGGTGAAAAGAATTTCTTGCACATAAGATCTGCAGCTGATTTCTGGGTAATGTAAATTCACGAGATCCTATGAATCAAAAAAACATATTTAATCCATCTAAGTCAAGCTTGTATTTGGCATGCATTTCCGGATACACTGTTAACTTTTATGTGTCAAGATGTTGTGCAATGATAGTAAAGGGCTGTAAAACACTAATATTGGCAGTTAGAAATGACATTCTCTTATTATAGGAAAAATGTCTGAGCTGACATCGCTTTACAAAAAAGCTTCCCTTGTATAGATTCAATGCCAGTGGCATTGCAAGGGTGATTGAGTGGAATGGAAAAGGACAGGAGACAGTATAAACTGTACAGTCTTGCTCTGTTGTCTATGGGAAAGCCCACACAGGATGACTTTTGACTTGGAATCAAAAGCAGCACACAAGATGAGTTCATTGACACAAAGCAGTGGATCAGAGAGCATTGTTTCAGAGAGCTGTGCCCCTTTCTTTGCAAAAACAAACAGACAAAGCAAAGAGAACTGGTTAAAGTCTCGGCTTCAATTTAGCTGATTCTTCCTGGCTGCAACCTGTACCCACTCCAGTTTAAAATGGAGGAATACATTAAAACGGATTTGTTGTGAATCACCCGGTTTAGGAGTGGGATGTGGAAAGCTGCCTTACTCCGAGTTCAATTTTCATTTCACCAGATGTTCCCAGTGGCCCTCTGTGATAGTGGTTGGGTGATCCTTTCCCAGCCAACAGCCAGCCCACTGGATTTTTAAATCGCAGAGATCTGCAGTGGGTGTAGCATCTTTAGAAGGGAGTAGCCAGGATTTTAGTCTTCTAAGTAAACATGCCTTTGACTGAGTTGTACACACAGTATCCTGAACAAGGGAGCCTTCGTGGTAGAAAGTCCTAAATGGTAAAGTTGTTTCATCCAGATTCTACTACTTTATGATGTGTGAATAGATATGTTTATATGGCGTCCTTTCCCCTCTGCCTGCTAGTTTACTATATACATGGAATTTCTTACATGGCGGCATTGAAAGTTTGGCACCTTTCCTGTCTGCAGTCTGAAGTAGTACAGTCCATAATTCTTTCCTGTGCATAATATGGAAAATACCTGTAGGAGGATCTTTCCCGGTGTGATTAATATTCATGGGTAATAGATTCCAAAATGAACCCTGTTAGACTTGGGTTATATTTATTGCCTCTCCATCATGAAAGAAGAGATAAATAAAAACTAGACCAAGTCAGTGGACAACCGTCTGTGAGGCCTGTTTTTTGGGAAGCAAAACAGCTTTTCTTCATTAGCCCTTTAACGGTGTTGAAGCTGCAACACCCAGAGTTCCCACTTGAGTTGAAAAAGGGCTATATAGCGAAGAGAAAGGAGGTTCACTGTTGCCTAAGACAGACTGAGACATAACATTCATTCATTAGATGGGGAAAAAAAGTTGCTGCTATTTCCACATCATCAATAATGAAAGCTTTGAACAATTTCATCCCACAGAAGGATGAAAGATTACAGGGTCTCCATCTCTGGAAGACTGGAAAAGGAGGCTTGACAGCCACTTCTCAGGGAAAGTTTAAAATGGTTTTCTTATATGTTGCAGAAGGTTCGACTAGAATAGATGGTCCTTGGGATCCCTTTCACCTCCACAATTCTGTGGAGATTCACAAGATTCCCCCTCCATTTGGGGGAGGGGTGTCTAAGGACAGGAAATGTGTTAGGGTCAGGGCACTTTTTTCACAGCTCTCTCATTCACATTTCTCTTTCTGCTTCTAGATCCTTTTGCTTCTTTTTTTTAAAATAATTTTTATTGAGTATAAATATTAAAAAAGACATAACATAACATATACACAACAAACATTTATACAACATATACACAAAAAGATTATGATTTCTTCTTAAGCATTTTTTCAAAGTGACATTCTACAATTCTACTTATCATATATTCCTTCACCTCTCCTTAATCTAATAACATGTTTTTTATATATTTAAATCGGTAATATTTTCCCCTATATTTTTTTGTTTATTTCTCATTTTTAACCAATTATACCAATTATTCCATATTTTATAATATTCTGATTCTTCTCTTTCTTGTATTTCTTTGGTTAACCTATCCGTTTCAGCACATTCTAAGATTTTTTCTATTACTTTTGTTTCTTTTGGTGTTCTTTCTTGCTTCCAATTTTTTGCGTAAGTTATTCTTGCAGCAGTTAATATGTGAATTATGAGATATTTAATATCTTTAGGGTATGATTTGTTAAAGATTCTTAATAAAAATGTTTCTGGTTCTTTTTCTATCTGTGTTTCTGTTATTTGTTCCAACCATTTTTTAATGTTAGACCAAAATTTCTTTGCTGCCGAGCAAGTCCACCATAAATGATAGAAAATCCCTTGTATCTTTTTATACTTCCAACAGATCGGGCTACTTTTAGGCTGTATTTTTGCCAGTCTGGTTGGAGACATGTGCTACCTATAAAACATTTTCAATTGGTTTTTCTTGTACGCTGTTGCTTTCGTTAATTTTAGATTTACCTGCCAGAACTTTTCCCATTTTTCCAAAGGTATTGTGTGTTTGATGTTTTGAGCCCACTTAATCATCGTTTCTTTGACTGTCTCTTCTTCCAATTTATAGCGTAGAAGAAATTTGTAGATTCTACTAATTAATTTATTTTCTGCCTTTTGCTTCTTTTGATGCCAGCTTATCCTGGGGTATCTATAACACTGCTAAAACTCTCATTCCTTTAACTGGGCAAAATAATTCATCAGACGGCGACACTTTTTGAGCCAAGGTACCTCAGATGGGCTAAAGTTTTAAAAAATGCATCCAAAATCTGGGACTCATGAATCCTGATAGAATGAAATTTTTGAAAGTTGAGCTGATTCAGCTCTACTGAGCTGCTGCCATGTAATGTTAATTGTGACCATTTGTGATAGCTTTCCAGCCACTTGCAATCCCTTGCGCTTAGCAGCCACTTACCTGCCTGATGGGATGGCAAGGTGAAAGGAAGGGAGGGAAGAACTGGAAGGAAGGAACTTCCATGCACCCCTCCTTGCCCACACTGCCATGTGTGTACCCTCACAACCCTTACTGGCCTCTCTGTGCCTTCCCTGACCCACATGGTATCTCATACACACATTCACACATCCTCCCTAATCCCCCCATGCTTTCTGCAATCGACAAAACACTTCATGGGCACTCACACACATCTTTCTCAACCCACATCATGCCCCCACACACCTCTGACCTGCACAGCACCTCTCACACACTCCAAAGCAGCCCCAGGCATCCTTCCCAACCCATGCCATCCTTCACTCCCCTCTCTGACCTGTACAACATCTTTCCCACAGAGCCCATGCAACCCTCCCATGCACCTGACCTGACCTTGTGGCACCTCTCATATACCTTGATGACTCCCACACTCCCCTCTGGATCTACACTGCCCATTCATATGCCTCCAGACTAGTGGTGGGCTGCCCCTGATTCGCACCGGTTCTATAGAACCGGTAGTAAAACCGGCAGGAGGCTCCGCCCACTGACTCTGACATCATCAAAACGCTTCTGCTCAGAAGAGTGCGCACTGGTAGTAAAGATAAGTAGAACCCACCCCTGCTCCAGACCTATGTGGCACCTTTCCCATGCCCCCATTCATTCTTCCTGACCCATGACTATCCATAAGACCCTCCCTGAGCCACTTCTTGAGCACACCTGCACACCTTTCCAGAGGGAGGGAAGAAGGGAGAAGGACACTACTTTTTGCCACTTGTGGTAATTCAGTTTCTCTATTTACCTCTGAAATGATGACCAATGGGACACCGGCACTCTAGTTTCATATAAAAAAAAGCTTGGAGTAGCAGCCTGGGAGAGGCTCCCTGCCTGCTCCTTCTCTGCTCATAGGCTGTTGAAGCTCTGTGAGAGAAAAGGGATGTCCACACAAATGCTAGATGATGATGTTCCCTGTTTTTGTGAGAAAAAGAGGTTGATCATGGAAACCATTGTGATGTAGGACTACCATAGTGAAATGAAACAGAGCAAGGGATTGGGTGTTGTGATCCAGAGTTTATGTAGACCAGGGCTGTCAAACTCTTGGCCCATGGGCTGGATGCATCATGCACTGGCCACCCCCATGCCCGGTTTAGCGAAGGGGGAAAAAGTCATGTGACACCGCCATGATGCCACGAGTTTGACATCCCTGATATAGACCATCTGTGGGAAGGAGGCTAATTATAGTGATTGATTTTTTCTGCCTAAAAGAGAGAGGCTAGCCATCAGAACTCACGCTGACCTTGATTTACCTAAAGGATGGAGATGTCCTTAAATATAAATGAGAAATGAACTCGCTTCTCCCTAGACCAGCTTAATGTTTCTCCCATTTTCTCAATTAAGGTTTTATTTTTTTCCAAAGGCGGGTCTCACTTTCCACTGGTAGTATGTGTGATACAGGATGGCTGCCATCCTTCCAATTGCTATAGAGAATGACTCTTGTATAATATGGCCTTTCTATTATTTGTCTAATAATCCACTTTTGTGAGAGAGAAAGTATTTAAAGGCCAATTTGACAATTACTAATTGCTATAGTTAACATTTAAAACTAAAATTAAATTAGAATAGAATGTAGTTTAAAAACAGTTAACCAACAATTCATTTCTTTATTCATTGCATTTGTATAGCCATCCATCTCATGAATGTGACTCTGGGTGGTGTAAACTAAAAGCAGACTATTAGAAAAACATTAAAATTTATTCCTTAATAAAAATATTAAAATTATTTAAAATAATTTTGTTTGTGTACATTAATTAAATCTTTACTGTCTATTACATTTAAAGTTCAAAAGGAACTTTCTATCTCCCCCCCCACCTTAATATTCTTGCTAATATCATTGGTAATATAATTTCATCTTCAAAGTTGTCACAAATCAATTTTTAGGACTGAAACTTTAGCTTTAGTACTGTGTGGAGCAACTGACTCTGATTTTCACGTCTCAGCTTCTTGGATTCTGGAACAGATACCCAACCAAGATTTCTGGCTGCTTTGAGAAATAGGATACAATGGAAGAAAAAGATGCAGGCAAAATGTATGTTTTGCTGCTTATAATTTAAAATTAGCTCAGCGGCTGAGAAGCCATTTAGCTCAATGGTAAGTAAGAAGTGGGGGTATGCCTAGAAATCATAGGTTTGGTGGCTACTTCCTCTGCCTAGCATTCTGCAGAATATTCCCAGGATTAGACCAAATGAAGTTGGAGAAAGTAGGTAGTTAGCAGTGTAATCTCAATGCCTGCCTCCTCCCCTCATTACTTTCATCATTGGAGAATAGCAACTATAGCTTGTCCAGCGTCCACTAAACTAACTTGCTCTACCTAGATGGAGTGAGGACACCATCCATCCTACATCCAGCAAGCAATATGATTCAACTCCCATCTCCTATCAGAACACCTTTACCAGTAACCGCTATGGGACACCAAGAATTTCAATAAAGAATCTTCATACTGTCAAGGGAAACAAGTATTATGAGTGCTTTTAATACATGTATGTTGTAACTTAGTCTTAGAGAAAGAATACCCAGAAATACAGCAAGGAATTTTTTCTCTTTGCTCTTCTCTGCTTCTTGTCACAGAGCAGACCAGTTCTGGAAACTTCTCACAGCAAAATACTACTTAGTTGACTTACATATGTGAAATTTAATTCCTATCACCTGTTTGCTCTTCTCCCTCCAGCAGGTAGGAAACAGACAGATTAACTCCAAGCCTCTTCAAGCTGTATAGCAGTTGACGTACAAACATGTGTATACAAACATCACAAGCAGACACAGAGGCACTTGAACAGTAACCTGATCTCGGATATAACAAAGCTTACTTGTACTGTTTGTTTTTATTATTAGCAACCAGAGGTTTTCTTAACTTGTGTCTTTTTGGTACCATGGAAACTGTCCATTATTAGAAAGAGGGAGGTGCCTAACTCAAGCAGATACTCCTGGGTCATGGTGGGAAATGGCATGGAGATATCAGGGACAAATGGAAGATGTGGTGCAGCTACCCTGTTGAAGTAAGATATTGTTCATCCCCTGGTGTCACTGATTTGAGAAGGGCAGCTATACAAATAGATGGAGTGAGTGAGTGAGTGAATGAATGAATAAATAACGAATGAATGATTCACCTGGACTTTGTATAAGGAAACTAGTTTGAACAAGGAATAAATTATACAAGTTGATTAATGGCAATCAAATTGTGTATTTTAGATTTATTTAACTTTTTAAAAATTCTGTTTTTACCAAAAGCATTTGAAAAAAATGTAGGGACTGGAAAAGCCCCTACATAAGTACATAAATAAAAGAGACAGAAAGCATTTTTCCAAGTATCGGTTATAACCAGAGGTTCAGATTTTATAACATCCAAAATAAAGTCATACTTAATATATGTAATTTGGCTGTGCATCAATCACAATTTTATCACAAAGATCCAGATTGTCAGATATTTATATTTAACAATTATCATTTCTTGAACCTTTGCTAATTAAATTGTAAGTCAAAGGCTTATCACCACAGTTGAATTAAGCTAATATTTAAATTACATTAAATTACTATTGCCTCTCATGGAAGGGAATATCAACTCTACATTTTAAAGATAACTGTTTTTATTATTTCTATTATTCAGAAAGCAAATTTAAAATACATATAATAATTGCTGAGTGGTGAATTTCTCAAACTGCAATGAATTTTCTGAATTTCTGAATTTAACAAAATTCGAGTATATTTTTTTTGTTTATTGGTCAAACACCCTATTTTTAAGTTCATCAGTGAAACATCATTAAACATGCTGTACTGAATTCCAAGTGGCCATACATAAGAGTAAGTATTAATGGATTTGCAACATGTAGGATATACACATGTAATGAAAAAGAGTATTGTAATTGTATTGTGTATAATAAGAGTATGCCTTTGTAACTTGGCTTTATTTGAAGAGCCAACAATTGTGCCTGACTATACAAGTTGACCATTCCTGCTAATTGCTGCCTTGCAGGATAATAAATTTGAGAAAGCTTGTTTTAATCTTCTGTCTCAGCACTAGATATTTGTTCGTGATCTCTAGGAAGGCTAGATTGAATATTCCATTATAGGCTTTTTGGTATCTAGTAAAAATGAAATTGGACTGCTAGGGTTTTGGTGACTAATGTTTTCTTTGGAAATTATTCCTCTTTGTTTTATTATAACATATTATTTTCATATGCCTTGATTCTGTTATGTAAATATATTTGTTCTTTTATAATTTAATAGTAAATTGCTTGAGGCATCATTAAGTGGAGACATGGTTTTAAAATGCATGAAATAAATGAAAAGAACCTGTGAGAAATAGAGAGAAAACTATGCAGGATCATTTTAGGTAATGCCCTCCTAGGAACGCTTTTAAGGCAATAGACTTGCATACAAAGTAATTCACTATGAAGTTTTTTTTAATCAATTTCAATATAAAAAACAGAGTTTGCCATTCCTCCCATTTCCCTTATTTATACAAGATAATGTCCCAATTTAGGTGACACTGTGACCAGTATTAGTTCAACTTATTTTTGTTCAATATGGGTTAGTTCTTAAGCAGGAAAATGCAGAAGTAAATTGCAGAAAAAGGCCACCTATGGCGCTTTTTGAGTTTGGTTGTTTTCCTGCAGACATTTCGTTACCCAAACTAGGTTAACATCATCAGTGCACTAGGTACTAGGTAACATCAATACTCTGATGATGTTACCTAGTTTGGATTGTTGTGGTCCGCCAGCAGCCTGCGGAGCTGGCAGCCGTGTTGGACAGTGAGGAGGCTGGGGAGGAATGTGGGCCAGTCCTGGAGTCTGGGGAAGGCTCGGACGAGAGCTCTGCATTGGAGGCAGAGATGGAGCCAGGGCCATCTTGGAGTTATGCGCGGACTTCGGAGCCTCCAGAGTCAGATATCAGAGAGGCAGAGGAACAGGAGGAGCCTGTTCCTAGTGTGTGCATGGACAGAGCTGTTGGAAGGCAAGAACAGTTAAAACTAAAGGGACTACTCGGGAGTAAGGCCTGGAGATGATTTGCCCCTCCCATAAGGCTTCAAAGAGGAGCAAAGGCACGTGGGCCTTTGCAGGAAAGCAACATTGTTAATTCAGTTCCCAGTCAGCATCTCTGTTTGATTCTGGACTCCGTGTAGCTTTGCCAAGTAGGTCTTTGGCAGAGTGTCAAGGGAGATAAAGGTTGGTGATTATACCGAAGGACTTTTCCTGAAGGACTTTTTGCAACTAATTGGGATTCAGCTGTGAATGAATGTAATTTACAGCTATTGCAATAAAAGAGATTTTTTGGGACTACTAGCATGTTTTAATGACTCAGGAAGCCTAGGTCACAACATGGGTAATGAAACGTCTATAAGAAAACAACCAACTCAGAAAGCACCATGGATCCCTCAAAATAGGGGACCTTTTCCTATATTTTTCTTCATTCTGTATTTTCCTATTTAAGAAATTGATTTTTAATACTGGTCATAGTGTCCCCTAAATTCAGACATTATCTTGTATAAGACAAAAACAACAATAAAGAATAAATATTCTGTTACTGTGGAAGGGAAAATAGCTATAGTTTGGATCTGGATGAAAAGGAAATTATTTTCAAGCAATTGCAATAAAAATTAATTCAATCCATAGCATGACTGTGTTTGTTACGACAAAGAAACAATGAGAAAAACAGAAAAGTAGAACAGTGCAAGAAAAGGAAAGTGAATTGGCTCTATTTAAATAATTTCTGTCTAAGAATGTGAAATACAATGGGATTAGGCAAATTGAATGGGGGTGTCATGGATGTGGGTGTGATTGGGATTATCTCTTTTCTCTCTCTTAGCTGGAGATGAGTCCGAGAGGATTTCTTTTTAAATTACATTGCATTCTAACCCTTACGCTGCAATTTTTATCTATGTCTTGCTTTAAAATTGTGCTCTTTCAAGAAATAATAGTTAAACTTGGGATGGGTACAGAAAAGAGGCTCAAGGTTATAGGTATCCGATTGTGCATCACAAACTGGTTTAAAAATAAATAGATGTAAAAATGGAAATCAGCTTGTGGGACTTGAAGTGAATTTATCATTTGAACAGCAAACAAAGCCCACAGCATATTTGGCCCATATTTTGTGCTATATGGAGAAATACTGCATTTTATTTCAATTATTTTTTTAAAATGAAGAAATATTTTCTAAACACACATCTTATGCCTGTGAATTTCATATACAAGTTTTATTCCCTTCCGCTTTGATTATGCATTTGGGGATGTCCAAGCATCCATCCCGAGCTAAAAATTAAAGTATCTTTCATGTTGATTCTTGAAACTAAATTTAAATTCTTGTCCTGCAACAGTAGGTTCTGGTAGATTTTGTAATAAAGAATCTAATATTTTTAAGTTTCCATTTGCCCACCAGATGTTTGCAATGACAAGATTCCCTATGTTAAAACTAACAAAGATGATGAAAGTGTAAAAGGCAAGGGGAGGGGGGGAGGAGGGAAATGGGTGTTATGAGTATATTAAGGACGTGATTTTAAAGTTTCTATAGTCCTGGTGATGTTTTGTAAACATTTTCCTGTGCTTGTTTCAAGTCTAACAAAGTGAGGAATGCCTTCTGCTACAAGATTAGAAGATTCAGTAGTTGTATTGGTACAACAAAATGAAAATGTCACTCCCTTCCTGTGCTAGATACAACCACAATTTCTGATAAACTGTCAGATTCCAAAGCTTTGGTATATAATTCAACATTACATTAATATCTTTAACATTCTAAGCTTTTCCCACAAATATATTAATGTACATTATTACACTATCTCCAAAAGATACTAAATAATAACCAAAACATACTAAATAATCACATGACCATATCATATGGTGAGTGAGTCCTCAAAATTCTTATACCTCCAACATAAAAAAGAATCTGATGTCTGTTCTCTGAAATACATTCTTTGGAGAGTCCAATGTATATACCAGTAAAAATCTCATTCTCATTTAACTGGGTGAAACGGTGCATTTCGGGGCCACAATTTATGAACCAATGTACCTCCAAATGGGCTAATTAATAGTAAGTATCTAAAATCCATAACTCCCATGGAAGTAAAATTTGGCTTATTTTATAAAACTTTTTGTGAGATAAAATTATCATTAAAACAGTTTATGGCATAATATAAAATATCATAAATCATTTCCTGTGCTGATGTTTGACTGTGCTATAAAGTTCAATATGCCCCAGGAGCTTTCAAAGATCTCATGTAATGATCCTGAGATCACATCTGCCAGCTCCTTCAGTACCCTGCAGGTGTAAACCATCAGCTCTAGGACACCCGAACTTGTTAAGAGCTGCTAGATGTTTTCTAATCAATTCCTTACTTATTTTGACCTGCATTCCTTTTTTGTCTCTAACAGTGCTGCTTTTGACAAGTTGGACTGTTTTTTCCCCCTTTTGCATAAAGACAGATGCAAAAAAGAAAAGAAAAAAAGGAATTACGCAATTCCAACGTCTCCCTGCTCTCTGTCTCTTTCTTGCCATTTTCTCACACTTAATGAACTAATCATTTCCTTGACTTTCCTCTTGTTCTTTACATATTGAAGTAAAGTTTTTGTGGGGGGGGGGGTTGGCATTTGTTGCAAGTCTTAGCAAATTCTGAGGCTTAGCTTTTCTGACGCCATCCTTGCAGATTCAGGCTATTTGCTGGTATTCTGCTCTAGCCACTAATCCATCTTTCCATTTTTTATACTTGTTCTTTTTGTCTCTCAGTTTGTCCAAAAGCTCTTTGTGCCACCATGCTGATTTCATCAGGCGTCTTATTTTTACTCCTGTGGTATTGCTTTTGTTTGGGCCTTTGTTATCTTGTTTTTCAGAGTTTTCCAAGCATGCTGATCTGTTTTTCACTCTAGGATTTCCATCCATGGAATCCTTCACATTCTTTCTCTTAGCTTGTTGAAGTCAGTTATCTTAAAATCTAGAACACTAGTCTGACATTATTCAGTTACTCTTGCCTGTATTATGGTGAATAGAAGTATGACATGGACATTCTCTCCCAAAATTAGTCAGGTAGTGCATTTCAGGCATTGACCACTCTGTTGCTGAAGACTCTGTTTGAACACTCATTGAAGACTCTGTTGTTCATTGAACATTCTGCTGTTGTTTAAGAAAAATACATGGGATAGAGAGGCAAATCTAGCCACCTTCAACAGTAACTTAGCTATTATTCATCTCTTTCTCAAATTCTATTCATATGCCGCACACAAATAGCTGAAGACACATTGTGCCGCTGAGGCTATGCATGGCCATTAAGGGGAATTTCATGTCACTATGCCTGCATTCGTCTTTAGGATGTTTTATTAGAAGCCCAAAGCCTCGCCCTGTCTTAATCTGTTTACCACCCAGAATTACTGAAGGAAAAACAGAGCTGGCTTCAAAGTGTAGGAAGTTAGCACCCACCCCTTTCCTAGAAGAATGAAATATTTTAGGAAATATTAAAAAGACAGAATATTATGTTTCCCTGGATGAGAAATGGAGAAGCATGTTTTAAAGATGAAGCAGCTCCCACCTTCCTGCCCCCCCACCCTTTGTCAATGGGCCACAGGCAGAAACTCAATTCCCTCCCATCTTTGTCAATGGACCATCATCTGCAACACAATAGGACCCATGTAGAAACAGAAACTCACCACATAGCACCTGGGAAAAATTATATCAGCCAGCAAGGATAGCTAAGACCCCCACCCCCTGGGAGTCTGACAACCAATCAGGATACTCTTGCTGTGCCCCAGGAAGTTCAAAACCCAGAGAGGGCATAAAAACCCAGGGACTCACAGCAACTGGACCCCTTTTCTGTTCAGGAACTCAAGCCATGTGATCCTGTCCACCATTAAACCATCTTTCCAAGCAGTCTCCATGTTTCCAGTGTCTTTTTCCCCACTTGGAGCTGAACCCAGAAGGATATTTCTTCCAACAATTGAGAGCAGGGTTTCTATTCACCAGGATTTCAAGACCAGTAGAGGGTCTACTGTCCTCCAAGTGGCTTTCATCTCTCTTTGCATGAAGTACTCAAGAAGGTCTGAGTACAGCTGTGGAGAATTCAGTGGGCTTCCCTGAAAGACTACTTAATCCCACCCCCAGACCTGATGATTTATGGATAAGTTAAAAAAAGCAGCAGAAAGATTATTTGCTCTCTTAATTGATGCCTAAATTGTTTTAGCATTTTCTTCATACAAGCCCATCCATATTTCATGTTTAATGCAGCATTTGACAAAAGGAACAATGCCCAGTAAAGAACCTAAATATCCAGCTTGGAATTGTTTAAATGTGTTTGTGGGTTGCAAGGGCATTAGAGAAGGCTGCAGAGAACTTTTGGGAGAATATGAAGGGATTTTAATTCCTCTTTGAATTCCAGAGTTGGTTTCAGAGTGGGAGGATGAAAAACAGGGGAATGTTGAAAACGTCTTTATTTGGCATACTTATTGGCTGAATTCTTAAAGTTTGATGCCATGTAATAGAAAAGAAAATTAAGGATCATTCAGAAATATTTTTAAGATTTATTGGAAACAGAACTGTTTGAACTGCTTGACCAAGCTTGATTTAAAAAGAAATCAAAAGAGCAATATGAATAGGTGGCACTAGAAAGGTTTATGATTCCATTGTTTTTATCCAGATTTTTAAAGAAATAATTGGGGCCAGTTCACCAACCTTGTTGGGACTTGGAAGTTAAGCAGAGCAGTGCCTGATTAGTATTTGGATAGGGGGCTTTTAGGGGACACCATGGCTGTACACGAGACCACAAAGTTAAAAAAAGAAGAATACCTCAAAGCAATGCCAAACCACTTATGTATTGCTGCCAAGAAAAATGAATTTATTTATTATACAATAAATTATAGTCAGCCTCCTTCAGCAGGGGACTCAAGAGAGTTTGTAACTGAAATAAACAATGAAGATACTAGTTAAAGACCTAACTTATTAGCCCAGCAACCTTTACAATATTTACACCTTTGTGCACCATGGAACAATAGTGTGTAAACAGCAATAGCATTTAAACTTATATACTGCTTCACAGTGCTTTACAGTCCTCTTTAAGTGGTTTACAGAGTCAGCATATTGGCCCCAACAATCTGGGTCTTCATTTTACTGACCTCGGAAGGCTGAGTCAACCTTGACCCCTGTCAGAATCGAACTCCTGGCAGTGGGCAGAATCATCCTGCAATATTGCATTCTAACCACTGAGCGGCCACAGCTCTTTAAAGCTTTTCTAAAAGTTGGAACTTGGGCGGGGGGGGGGTTCATTCCTTTTTGTGGATGATATGATGGTATTATTTATTTACAGGGCTTGCAGGCCACTTTCATCCCAGCCAACTACTGGAAAAGATGAAAAGGTACATTTTCACCCCCCATTTCCCTTGGTAATTTCATTGGCTGGGCTAAATCTGGGTGGGAAAGATTGTCACGTAGATACCTTAAAACACAGTTAATGCAGGGCTTTAAAGGGGAACAGCCAGCACTTTGAATTGGTCCTGAAAGCACTGATGAAGCTGATGTTACTTAGTTAGGGTAATGAAACATCTGCAAGAAAACAAGCAAGCTCAGAGAGCACCAAGGACCCCTCCTGAAAGTAAGACCACAGTCAACAATGTGTTCATGAAGAGCCCAGCTTGCTTTGAGGAAAATTTTATGTTTATTTATTTATTTTATTTATTGGTTCGATTTATATGCCACCCTTTTCCGGAGACTCAGGGTGGCTTACAATGCGTTAAGCAATAGCCTTCATACTTTTGTATACACCTGCTTTCGGGCTTTCGGGCCCCCCCAAGCGGTGTTCTTTTTTTATACAAAGTCAGTTTATTGCCCCCACAATCCGGGTCCTCATTTTACCTACCTCGAAAGGATGGAAGGCTGAGTCAACCTTGAGCCTGGTGAGATTTGAACTTGCAGTAATTGCAGGCAGCTGTTGTTACTTAACAGTGCTTTAGTCTGCTGCGCCACCAAGGCTCTTACCAAGGCTCTTTATGTTGTATCAGGAAATGCAATGCGACATACCGGTAGTATCTGGATTATATGCAAGATACCATATTATCCAGAGAAATAATTCCCAGTATTATAGTTCCCTGCTAAATGCAATGATTGCAACTAAAATCATTGGCCCACCTTCAGGCATAGGTGAACCCAGGGAACCTGTTGAGTTTTCTAGCTGGTTAAATTCAGGGGATGGATGGTTGTAAGAACTATAGCAGGGTGTTTCAAATCTTTTCAGGCTTTGGAAACTTTGGGGGAAAAAATGCTAGAACCCCCGATTAACTGGCAAAGCTCTAATGTGAGAAAAATAGTTTTAATCAAGTTACACCCCCCCCTTGAAGTCCCCTCATGAAATTTTCACAAAATTCCAGGTTTTTACACACATGCACACACACAAAACTGCTTGAAAGACCCTGGCCTTTTGCACAATTCATGCCCCAAAATGCTTTATTTCCCCCCTTCCTTAGCTGTTTATATTAAGGCAGATAATTCTGAACACTTTTTTAAAAAAATACCAGATTTTCCCCCACTAGGCCTTGCCCAATTTGCTATTGAAGTCAGTTTTTAAAATTGTCCTCTCAATGTGTCAGCCAGAAGGCTTTGACATGAAAAGACTTTCTTTTTCCTCTTTCTTAGACATACATTTCTAGAGGGAAGGGATTGTATGTCATTGTCAAGACAAATTCTGGAGGATGCGGGTGGGTTGCCTTCAGAAAGAGATGGTTACAGAAGACTAGAAGGACCCAAAACACCATCTTACGGAGAGGTTCAACAATGGAGCAGACTACTTTCCTTCACTGGAAGTGTTCATGCAGAGACGGGTTGCCATCTGTCAGGAAAGCTACAGTAGTGGATTCTTGCACTGAGCAGGAGGTTGGGCTAGATCAGGGGTGTCAAACTTGATTTCATTGAGGGCCACATCAGGGTTGTGTTTGACCTTGGGGGCCCAAGGTGGGCATGGCCAGCTTGACGTCACTCATGTCAGGGACGCCTGTGGTGGCCCGAGCACTCTGCCAGTGAAAATGGGCTCTTGAGCTCAGTTTTTGCTGGCAGAAGCATCGCAGGCCGATCTTTTGCTATTTTCAGGGTGGCCTCACGGGCCAGATCTAAGTACCCTGCTGGCTGGATCTGGCCCCTGGGCCTTGAGTTTAACATCCCTGGGCTAGATGATCTTCAAGATATCTTCCAATGCTTACATTTTATGATTTTGTGATTTCAAAGAGTAGGAGCCACATAAGTAGTCCGCGGGTGAGGGATCTGAGGTGGCTCGGGAGTTCATGGCTTCCATGACGGCCATGGACCTGACCCAGCTAATTCATGGCCCTACGCACGGGGGGGCAAAACACACTGGACCTGGTTTTTGTCTCTGGACAGTGGTTGAGTGATCTTGAGATAGGGGACATAGTCACTGAGCCCTTGTCATGGTCGGATCACTCTCTCCTTCGCCTTGACCTTCGAACCGCGGTACCCCGCCGCAGGGAGGCGGAACCGGTAAGATGGTACCGCCCCAGGCGCCTGATGGAACCCGATAGGTTCCAGATGGAGCTTGGGCCAATCTCCGAGGATCTTGCATACGCCTCGGCTGGAGACCTAGTGGCCGCCTGGGATAGAGCGGCCGCTGGAGCTCTGGATCGAGTCGTGCCTTTGCGGCCTCTGACCCGGCGCCTTTGCGGCCTCTGACCCAGCGCTGTTCTCACCTGGCTCCTTGGTTTATCGAGGAGCTGAGGGAGATGAAGCGCCGGAAAAGACGCCTAGAGAGTAGTTGGAGGGCTAGTCTTTCTGAATCAGACCGGACACTGGTAAGATCTCATATTAAGACTTACCTAGTGGCGATAAAAGCAGCAAAATGTACCCATTTTGCTGCTCTTATTGCGTCATCAGATAATCGCCCGGCCGCCTTGCTCCATCAGGAAGCGCGGGAGGACCCCTTGGAGGGAAGAGCCGAGGATTTTGTTCAATATCTGCATGACAAAATCACTCAGATTTGGGAAGGTCTGGATTCCGACTGGGTAGGTCCAGCGAGGGTGACGGAGGCAGGTCTTGAGAATGTTATCTGGGACGAGTTTGATCCTGTGACCCCAGATGACGTGGACAGGGTTCTGGGTAGACTGAACGCGACCACATGTTTGTTGGACCCGTGTCCCTCATGGTTAGTACTGGCTTCCCGGGAGGTGACGCGAGGCTGGCTCCAGGGGATTATAAATGCTTCATTGGGTGAGGGTACCTTCCCTGCCGCCTTGAAGGAGGCGGTGGTGAGGCCTCTCCTCAAGAAGCCTTCCCTGGACCTGGCAGTATTGGCTAATTATCGTCCAGTCTCCAACCTTCGCTTTGTTGCGAAGGTTGTTGAGAGTGTGGTTGCATGACAGCTTCCCCAGTACCTGGATGAAACATCGTATCTAGATCCGTTCCAGTCGGGTTTCAGGCCTGGGTACAGCACGGAAACGGCATTGGTCGCGTTGGTTGATGATCTCTGGAGGGCTCGGGACAGGGATTGCTCCTCTGTCCTGGTCCTGTTAGATCTCTCAGCGGCTTTTGATACCATCGACCATGGTATCATGCTGCACCGGGTGGAAGAGTTGGGGGTGGGAGGCACCGTATTACGGTGGTTCTCCTCCTTTCTCTCCAACCGGTCGCAGTCTGTGTTGACAGGGGGGCAGAGGTCAACCCCGAGGCCCCTCATATGTGGGGTGCCGCAGGGATCGGTCCTCTCGCCCCTTTTGTTCAACATTTATGTAAAGCCGCTGGGCGAGATCATCCGTGGTTTCGGGGTGAAGTACCATCAGTACGCTGACGACACCCAGCTGTACATCTCCACCCTGGACCACCCCAACGATGCCCTTGAAGTGATGTCCCGGTGCCTGGAGGCCGTACGGATCTGGATGGGGAGGAACAGGCTCAGGCTCAACCCATCCAAGACTGAGTGGCTGTGGTTTCCGACGTCCCGATATAGTCAGCTGGTGCCATCGCTGACTATTGGGGGTGAATCATTGGCCCCCACGGAAAGGGCTCGCAACTTGGGCGTCCTCCTGGATTCACGGCTGTCTTTAGAAGAGCACTTGACGGCCGTGACCGGGAGGACTTTTCATCAGGTTCGCCTGATCTGCCAGTTGCGTCCCTTTCTAGATCGGGACTCCCTACACACAGTCACTCATGCCCTCGTCACCTCTCGTCTGGACTATTGTAATGCTCTCTACATGGGGCTCCCCTTGAGGTGCACTCGGAGGCTCCAACTGGCGCAGAGTGCGGCCGCGCGGGTGGTTATGGGAGCAGCATGGAGCTCCCATGTAACACCTCTCCTGCGCGAGCTGCACTGGCTCCCAGTGGTCTTCCGAGTGCGCTTCAAGGTTTTGGTTACCACCTTTAAAGCGCTCCATGGCTTAGGACCTGGTTATCTACGGGACCGCCTGCTACCACCAATAGCCTCCCACCGGCCAGTACGCTCCCATAGAGAGGGGCTCCTCCGGGTGCCGTCGGCCAAACAATGTCAGCTGGCGGCCCCCAGGGGGAGAGCCTTCTCTGTGGGGGCACCTACGATCTGGAACGAGCTCCCCCCGGAGATATGGAGGATCCTGGATCTTCGCACCTTCCGTCGCACGCTTAAAACATTTTTATTTCATCAAGCTGGCCTGGCCTAAATCATATCCTCTTTTAAATTTAAATTTTAAACGTAAATTTTTAATCTGTTTAATTATGGGGTATTTTAAAATTCAGCCTAAATTATTTAATTGGTTTTAATTTATTTTAGATTTTGTATTTCCTGTGTTTTATCTTCTGGCTGTTCACCGCCCTGAGTCCTTCAGGAGAAGGGCGGTATAGAAATTTAATAAAATAAAATAAATAAATAGATAAATAAGTAGAGACATATAAAAAAATGTGAAAAATGTTCTTCATTTCATGTTTCATAGAAAGATGCTGAACTAGTGGATGGATCATGATACTGCATTTACCCAGCTGCAGTGAAACTCTTCTCAGTGTTCGGTTTCTGGATTTCAAATAAAAATGGATTATTTGGTGATATTCTCTCTAATCATAGTGACCCTACAGTTCTGTTAAAATGATAATTATTACTTCTGAATGTCCACATGTAGTTTAATATTGTATGTTTCATGAACATCATTTCATTTTTTAATTGTGAATGAAATATTTTGTCTCTTCTGTTGGTAAAGTAGCAGGGATCCTATAACAAGGAGGTCATGAGGAACAGTATATTAATTTGCATCGAATTCTGAATAAACAGGTGCTAAATCGCTGCTTGCTCCCCTCCCTGGTCATTATGTTAGTCATCTTCCCATCCAAAACAATTTTAATTGACAAAAGGGGAAACATTGGTCATAAGTTGAATGAAATAAATGCTATGTATTAAACTGCCCGAATCTACATTGCACAAGAACCCATTTGATGTAGTGATAAAGTGCTGGATTAGGAATGGTGACACCATAAATTCTAGATCTTCCTTAGGGTGGCTAGGTGACTTTGGAATAGTCATACCCTTTCTGTCCAACCTAGTTTGCAGGGTGGCTGTGGGAAAAATAGGAGGAGGGAGCATTAGGTACTACCTTGGGTTCTATAAAACAGAATAAGACAGGATATCAATCTAATAACATTTTTAAAACTGCTATTTAAAAAAGGGAAAAAAATCAAAAACTGAATGAATCATTGAACAAGTTTTCAGTGGATTTGATATGAGATTGCTGGAATTTATTTTTTAGTCGGCAGGGGTGAATCCTATAAAACAAGTAAAAAGAACATGAAATATAACTTTTGTGTTAGCATTGGAATTCCTTGGGTTTGGTTACTTGTTTTGAAAACTACCTTGTGACCAGGGAACAGACAATTAAATTGCAGAAGATTAAAATCTAACTTTTCAAGCATCCAATTGCAACCTCCCTAATCAAATTCCAGGGAGAGGAGACAGCCAAAGCAGAAAAGGTAGAATTTTTTAAAAACCTTGAATGATTTCTGTGCCTTACTATTTGGGGGATCAGCTGATTGCAGACAATTACAATTTGCCTTTATTGCACATTTATCAGACATGATGGAACATCACCTATCTGGCAGGCATTCTCCAAGCCCATTTTTGACAGTTTTTATCTTTCTCCTAGAGGAAGCACCATCTGACCCCTATAGAAGGTCAACAACTTAATTATCCTACTCAAGACAAAGCCACTCTGTGCACAGGAAATGAAAGAGGTACTTTGAAAAGAAAGACATTTCCCTCTCTTGAAAGAAATGAAACTTACACAATCCCATATTCTTTTCATCCTGAACAGACCTCCTGACTGGATGCTAACTGATGTGGATCATGGAAACAAAGGAAATCCAGGCCCCCTTCCTGTCTTTCAGAATACAAGGACTGCAGCCTGGTGAATCTGTTTGGAAAAGCAGTCCTATAAAGGGCAAACTCAGCCACCGGAGGAGCCACCACACAAACAAAAGTAATCAAGAAGCCAAACTAATATTACTGTGGGCACCTGCCTGGCATGGGTTGAGGTGCACAAAAAATTGTAGGAAAGAATGTTTCCTACAATGTTTTCATCTCTTCCCTTGCTGCTAACAATAGATAAATGCACAAGAGGTGAATACAGCACTGGCTTATATTAATGGGCCATAGGAAAGAACCCACGTTACAAAGAAGTGCATTAGGTGAAGCCAAGATATTAAAAGTAATTTGGTTGTTAGACCTTCTTTGGCACATTTTAGAAATATTGACTTTGTACAATAGCTTTAATTTACCATTATTTCTTGCAAAGCCAAGATCTAGTCCAATTCCAGTTATAGACAATGAAGGCAAAGTGTGAGTTTGTTTGCTTGCCTGCCTGTTTATTACTTACTTACTTACTTACTTACTTACTTACTTACTTATAATCAAAATACAGCCATACTTTCATGTGCCAATAAACCCATGGCCCCTTTCATTTCAAAATACTTTGACACCTAGAATTCCAACTATACACAAAGAAAAGTTGGCTTATAGCCAGGGCCATATACAGGGGAGATGAGAGGGCAATATAGCAGATATGGAAAAAAGTGGAGCATTATTGCCATCACCTTCTTGAGCTTCTTTTACTACCCTTGCAGTTGTCCCTGCCTGTAAGCCATCTGTCACATGCTCCTTCTGGTGGGATGCAAGTTCTTGTGAAAATTAAGAAATGAAGAAGTCTGAACAATTTCCCCCCCCATGCCAATACTCTAGTTCTCAAGATTCCTGAGGTGAGTTGTGAAATTTGCACTGGAGAGATACAATCAGAATTGGAGGGAGAGTTGCTGTTTAACAGGCTAATTTTTTCTATGGTTATTGGCCAGATTTGTTGACATCCTCAGAGATAAAACCAAGACAGTTTACAAACACGGGGAAAGAACCAGATTATTTCAACTGCAATGTGTCCAGTTAAACTTCATCTTTTCTTCAAAGCCTGTAGCGGAGGAAGAACAAATTGTTCCGATGGTTTCAATGGTTTATAGTTGTTATTATGCTCTCGTGTTTCTAAAATACACAATCTAAACCAGACTTCCTCATCTTGGCACCCTTTGAACATATTGAGACCACTCTCAGATTCTTACCCCATATGGTCCAGCAAGCTGAGAATCCTGGTGCCTGTAACTCTAATCCTAGTCCTAAAAACTGATTGTTCTAAACCAGGAGCAGTCCACCTTTTGGTATCCAACAAAACAGTTTTTTGTGAGCTAGGGGTTGAGGGCAAGGACAACCTTGTTTGTTTGATTATTTATGAAGAGTGCTCTATTGTGTATCATGGCAGGATTAGAATGTCCTCCCAACTCTTATTTTGGATGAGAAATTGAGGTTTTTGTTTTTGTTTTTTTTGCTTTTAAAAGTGCAAGAAGTCAAATTAGAGCTTCATTTCCCTTTGAACTTTTCTTCCTCAAAACAAAGGGGAATTGGTGAGCTTCTGGAGAAGGTATGGCGAACTGAAGGTGGTTCTACAAAAACTGAGCTGATGACCACAGCAAAGACCAAGGAATCAGCGAGTAGACCAGTACCTTGGAACGAAATATGGAGAAGGCAGGAGAACACTCTCATGTGCTCCAGATGGCTGTTTCTCATGGGGAGACCTCAGGACAGTAGTTTTCCATGGGTTGAAGTGCTAGGAGACAATGGGAGTAATCAACTTGCTGGCAGCTGCACATAAACTTTTAAAGGATGCTAGGTTCACAAACTACACTTTCTACTCGCTTTCAGAAATTGCTAATTAATTACTTCTAAGGTATTAGAGATTTTCAGAAAGACAAGTTTGAAAATGCTGGGGAATTCTGCTGTTGATCTTGAACAAAAGAAAAATTTAATTGTAAGGATAAGACTGTACGAATACTGAAATAAACAGCAAAAAGCTAAATAAGATTCTGATCATAGAAAGTTATAAATGAATTAAGGGTCTAGATAAAATTGGAGCATTGGAACTTTTGCAATAAGATTTTGGACTTATAAAAAACAAGCATCTTCTCTTGGGAAATAATTTTTGTTTTTGTTTTTTGAGACACACAAAAAGGCAATTTCATGATTTCAGAACTGGACACTACAGTGGATTAATACTCTAGTATTTATATAGAGGAAAGATTTACAAATCTGTTGCAAAATATTGTAAACGAAAATATTGAAGTCGTCTTTTGAAGAATGGAATCAGATAATAGTATATCCACTAGCATTATGTCTGCTTTTATTCATAGAACATTTATGTCTAAAAGTTATTGAAAAGTGACAGATATAGAACAAATTTTATCTGACAAGAGAAGATTTATAACTGAAAGGCCAAGAGAATAACTTTAAAAAAGACATTTCACTGGTTTGCAGATAATACAGCAAGCAAGCCCTTTCGTAGAAAACAAATTTCTTCCTTTGTGCAAGGTACGTAGGTGAACAGCATTCCTACAGACTATCTATTTTCTGTAATGTTCTTTTTAAATAAATATAGTTTGGCACAAGAGCAGTTGTACCATTTTAATCCATGCTATGCCTTTCAGGTAAGGAAGTGTTCCTTTCCTTACAATTAATTTTCTTTGCCATTCTCTGACCAGGTTGCTCATATTAGATACATGAATGACAGTTAATTTATGCTCAAATACTCAGTTTGCCTCAACAACTGGGATATAACATTACACTAATGACGTGCCTTGTAAAAGAAGTTCATTTCTTCTCAATCCTCTTGAGCCAAGAGCATTGTTCCAGATAACGGTGAGAAAGGAAAATTGGACAAGCTAATACACTCTACTGAGATCCTAGACAGAGAGGAAGGGTATATTGAGATTCATGAGTATTTTAAGAGAAATTCAAGGTGTTTTTATTAAGTTTTATTGAAGAAGGTTATATAATAATAAAAATCGTTCAAATGGAAGAAAAAAAAGAGTAAAAGAAGGTAAAGAAAAAGAAAAAAAAAATAACCAAGTGGATTTCACCTGATAACTTTCGTTATACAAAAAGTGTAGCGAAATGGATCTCACCAGAGGAGAAATAAATTTGTCCTCTGCCCTCCCTCTTTAAGATTCCACCATGACACCCTTTTTAATCCTCAAACCCATAAGCCACCAGTTCGAGAAGGAGCCAAGATGGCAACAAACTAGCAGCTCCTGAAATAAGTTCCCACCATCTCACCTCTCTGATTCAGTCCTATGGCCTAAAAATGTAACCCACAGCCAAGTAAAGAACCTAGGCTAGCTCCAGTAATGATACTGGAGGGTCAATAAATCCAATACAGCAGTGAAACAGATGAGGATTTACGCCTATCCCCTTGTCATTAAAAATATGAGCAACAGAGCTATAGCTTCAGGATCCCCTTTGAAGATCTATAGCTTCAGGATCAGACAAGATTATGGCAACACAGAAGCCAGTAATAAGACAGGTTCCTCCACCTGATCATCCAAAGCTTCAGCCCAAGTTACTTCTCGGAGCAGGATGGTAACAGAGCTAATTTTCTGGAACAAGTCTCCTGCAGTTATTCATTCCATGACGTCTGCCTTTTGTCTGCAGAAAACTTGTTCTTTATTCTTCGATGGCTGTGACATTTCAGTCAAGGTGGACTGAAACTTACAACAAGCTCTGAAACTGTCAAAATAGAACAATGGATTTAAAAGATTTTTGCTACTTGCCCAATTCAAGAAATTTTAAGTGCATATTCCTGGATTTAAAACAATAGTCTCTGCCCACCAGACTCACACACAAATGAGGGAGTTCCTGTGGCAGACTCAGCACATCCAAACTGTCAAAATCCCTAAGGATGAGTTAGTTCGTGACCTCATAACTAGGAAAGTGACAAATGATTGTGACTCAGCAGTTAATAACCATAAAAATGTACAGCTAAAAGGTAGTAAATCTGCCAGACTTGCCAAAACTAAGGAGGCTAAGAAAACTCCAAGGAGGGAGGAAGCTAAATCTATAAACTCAGAACACATTAATTGGAGGAAGAAACTAGCAATTCTGACAAACCCTCCCAGTGCTGGTAAGTAATATAGAAATCCAGCAACAAAAATACATTTGCCCCATCGAGGTGCTCATCTTCAAAATCATCTCATACCACAGCCTCTGTTTTGCCTGGACACCAAAAGCTATCAGCACGCTATTCTGACTTCTTCACCAGTAACAATGATAGTGATACTGAGATCAATACTCCAGCAATATCCAAAAGAAACTGCCTCCTCAGCCAAAGATTTTAGAAACTGTCAGGCTCCAAAAATCAAGAAAGACACATGGTAATTCTTCCAAATAGATTTCTTTATTGTTCCACACCTATAGTCAGAATCGTACTGAATAGAAGCACCCTGCAATCTATAGGAAGCATATACCATGGCAGGGGTGGGCAACTGTGGCCCTTTTACAATCTGTGGACTCAACTCCCAGAATTCCTGAGCCAGCTTGGCTGTCTCAGGAATTCTGGGAGTTAAAGTCCACAGGTTGTAAAAGGGCCGCAGTTGCCCACCCCTGTACTATGGGAACCAGTGGTGAAATGTAAATTTTGTTACTATCGGTTCTGTAGGTGTGGCTTGAGGGGGGGTAATGTGACTGGGTGGGCATGGCCAACTTTTAAAAAACTTTTTAAAGCATTTTTTACAATGCTCCTTATACATTTTTTGGGACTCTTGTTTGTTTTTATATATCCTTTTAATATTTTTTAGCTCTTTAAAAATTACTTGTTTGTAGTGTACCCCATCTTCTGTTTGATTTGAATCACCAGCTTGGGTCCCCTCCCCTTTTCAGCAAAAATGCAAAGGGATTTCCAGTCACAAACAAAAATACCTGTTGCTTCTTCCCTAATCAAACAAGTCAGTTTTTTCAATTTTTGAAAATTCTGTCATTTTCACCAACTCCTCCTCTGTAATATATACTGTACATTTCTGAATCTTTTTTGTAGATGTCTTACAATGTGCAGCTTTGAGCTGTCAGATTTTTAAGCTGTTTCATTGGGCTTTCATTTTAATATATTTATTTTAAAATATTGCTGCCTTTGACCTTTGTAGAGTGTAGAGTGTGAAAACCTGGCAAGTTTTAGGGTTCAAGTATATTAAAACAGAGATCTTTGTTTCGAGTTCTGAAAACTGTTAGACAAATGTTAAAACTCTGAATATAGGACTCTTGGCCTTAATAGTTCTCTCCTGCTGAAACTGCTTTGGTTTAACAATTATGGTCCCCTGTTATCCTAAGTGAGATGAATATGCTCTAGACAGAGAAACTACTTAGCTATGGCCAATCATTAATTTTTCCCAAATAGGTTTTCTGGCCAATTTTCCTCTTTTGCACCAAATAATGCTCTTTTGATCTAATGTTATAATTGCTGTATTTTGACATTTTAAATATTATTTCCCCGCTTCCAAAACATTGGAGCCAAGGAGCAAAGTAAAATATTTTAGGAAGATTAGCCAAAATCCTCACGGTGTATTTCAGATAGTCTTGATAGATTTCTTTATCCCAGAAGATTTTTTTTAAAGATAGTAGTTCATATAATTTGATGTTGGAACAATACAAACTATCTGTCCATCCATTTCTGCATTAGTAGCACCTTACATGTCCCCCTGTGATTAAGATGGGAACCCATCTATAATTCTCTGCACTCTTACTTATGGCTCTCTAGTGCAGGGGTCTCCAATCTTGGCAATTTTAAGCCTGGCGGACTTCAACTTCAAGCTTTGTTAGCTAGGGAATTCTGGGAATTGAAGTGTGCCAGGCTTAAAATTGCCAAGATTGGAGACCCTGCTCTAGTCTTATTGAGACCATGTTACTGAAAATCAGGGTAAAGAGACATTTTCTTTCAGGTGACTTTCCCCCCTTGTTTTTGGTGGTCTAATCGGACAAAATACATTGATTTCCACTTTTGAATATGTTAATTTGAGCAAAGAAAAAAAAATGAAGTCACTGCATTTGTAGAACCTTTTTAGTGCTTTCAGTAGCTCAAAAAACTAGATTATGGTTACAACGCAGAAGATGCTGCCCTATGTGCTAATTTCCAAATGTAGTGAGAAGAATTTGATTCTGCTACCCTGTTTCCCCAAAATAAGACTTCCCCTGATAATAAGCCCAATTTGGCTTTTGAGTGCATAGTAATAAGGCGAAGTGCTTATTTCAGGGTTCAAAAAAATATATGGCAGGGTCTTATTTTTGGGGAAACACGGTATTAAATTAGAGATGTGAAAATTAGCACAAGTCAGGAGAAATTAAGGTGGAAACAGCAAAACCAGAGAAGATTACTGCTTTTAAGTCACCATTATGGCTATTTTGGGAATGGCCATACTGCACATGGGAACAACAAAATCAGACAGCTCTTAACAACAAACTTCAGAACTCATTCTACAGACATTTCTTCTGCTTCAGGCAGCATAACTATGTGCTGCACTAAGCCAGAGTCCTGCTTTCTTTGATCATGATCAGAGCAGCTTGCTCTTTCCAGCATCTGCTCTTAGTAGACTATTCCAAGCATAGAAACACAGTGAAACAGGCAAAAGCAAATTGCTAGTGGCTGAAGAGAATTATGGAGGAAAAGACACTGAGAACAGGGACTTCTGGAAATTTTTATAACACTTGTAGAACATAGTTTCTTTGTAACATATGGTCATTCATCAGGGGCAGATTAGTCCTGAGTCACTGTGCCAATTTTTTTTTTATGACCAAGAAATGAACCAACTTCAAATATTTTAAAAAACACACAAAAACATCCTTTATTTTTTATACAGCAGTTTTAGTATAATGCACAAACATGGGCCCGTTTAGTGTTTCTCAAGTTCATTTGCCAACGTGAACAATCACATAACACTGTACAATTCGCTCCTTTTACCCTCCTATACTTCTGAAGCAGAGATCTTGATATTCTGGAATGCACCGTGGTCCATTTTTAACATTGTAGCCCCCAGTGAATTTTATTAACTTGAATAACAAAAAGGGACCTCAAAACTAATCAGCCTCGCTTTATCCTCAAAGCTGCTTTAACAAGCAAGGGAATCCCATATTGTAATTGGTATTCCACAATTTAATTGTTCAGTTCTTAAATCTAATTTTGCAGCTGTGTGTTAAGTGGATACCACAGCTTTTCAAGAACATGAAAGTAAAATACATCTGTGAAACAGAAAGCCAAACCATCTCTTGATCAGACATGTTTACAGTATCATGAGACTTTCAAATGGTTTGTATCTCTCTCAAAAGTGATAGAAATGCCTTTCAACCAGTTATCTTAGAGTATGCGTGTATGTGCGTATAGTTACCTGAGGCCTCAATTGTTGAGACTGGACAACAGTCTGAAGACAATGGTATATTCTCATTAGTCCTGGCCCCATTCATTTGGTGAAACAGAAATGGAATTCTATCCACTTGTTCCTTTAATCTCCAAATGCTGTTTTCAAATCAATTGGTCATGTTTTAAAAAGAGTTAATAATTTTAACCTCAAGAAAAAGATGGATATATCAACCTTCCAGAAAAGAACATTCACTGTCGTCTTCTATATTATATCACTAAAGTAATAAGGCAAAAGGGCCAGTTCTTTCAACTTGAAAATGGCAGTCACAAATGCTAAGATCTTTGAGAATTATATTCTGTAATAGCTTGAATTTTTCGATTCGGCAGTCTGCTTAACCGAGCAAACAAATATTCATGGAGAAAGAAAAGTGTCTTACAAATCACATCTGCTTTTTTTCACACTGAAAAGCTTAACACGTTGCAAATGGGAAAGTGAAATAGTTATTAAAACTGTATGTGACAACTTTAAAACCCTACCTGAAAATTAAATAAGTAATCCTCCTTTAAATTATGAAATATTTCAAATAATTCAACAATGGTGAATCTAAATTAACATTGTTTTGGTTTAACTTTATCAACTGAAATATAAAACGATTTTTTAAAAATACCAAGCAGCAAAGTTGAATTGTTTTTTTTTTTCTTTACTCAAAACTTTCTAACAATAATACTTAAAGTTACACAAAACCATGAAAGACCATTGACTATCCCTGAATCAAGCTCCGGTTTACTCAGTATGTTGATGTATTTCTACTTGATGGGGATTTTTTTGCCTAAATCCTGTTAAGCTGCAATGGAGATATACTTCTTCTATAAATAAGAGCCAATTTAACAAGATAACTTTTTTTCTGCTATTACATTACATTCCAATTCATTAAAAAGTGTTATCATAATTAATTTTTTTCTAACTCTGCTCTTAAACAGCAACAAGAGCTCTGTAATAGGAACTGATGTATCAGTTAAAGTCTTTGGGGTCTAATAATAATGACAATAATACTTATATTTCCTTGTGAGAGAACTGCAACAATATTCTAGTCCTTTGCAGACAGAATCCAATCTGGTAAAAACAGACATAAAATGCTGCTCTTGGATCAGGTAACTGTGAAGCAAAAACTGTTCTTAGAAAAAGAGAAATGCATTCCTATTGTTGAGAACCCCATCTCCTCCTTGTAACATCATTACAGTTTGTCCATGGGAGGGAAACTTAATCTTCAAGTTCAAAGCTTGTTTCATCATACAGTTCAGGACGAGATGACCTAGCATGCCGGGAATATTTCAGACACAAAAAATCACCCAGTTCATCTAGAGCGTTCAGGACCTGAAATGCAATTTCAGTGTATTAGAAAGGCATACTTAGCATTTTAAAAAAAGACACAAAAAGTCATGCCTATTTCTCGTATGGCATGTAATGTTGATTTTAAATTGGGTGTTTTAATTAGGTTTTAATTCTGAGCCAAAATTATTTATTACTTTTAATTGGTTTTTAAATTGATGTATAGATATTATGTTTTAATTGGCTGTACACCGCCCCGAGTCCTTCGGGAGGAGGGCGGTATAGAAATTAAATAAATAAATAAATAAATAATAAATAATAAAACTGTTATGAATAACTCATTCAATTTTTTCAGAGGTTCTACATAAATCATGCATTTACAAGTTCCTTGTAGTTTCTGAGAGCTGCCTCTATCTCCTTAATGAAGTCTAACAATCTCCCCTGGATTATCAGAATTTTGCATGATTCTGGTCTTGATGAAAAGGCATAGTTTTGAAAAGGGTGATAAGGACTCTGCATGAGCACAACATATATCCAGAATACTCTTTGTGTGAGTACACTGGAATGGAATGGGAATGGGAATGGGAACGGGAATAGGAAAGGAATAGCATAGCATAGCATAGCATAGTGTAGCATGCATAGCATAGCATAGAATAGGAAGGGACCTTGGAGTTTTTCTAGTCCAGCCCCCTGCTCACGCAGGAGAACCTATACCATTTCAGACAAGTGGCTGTCTAGTCTCTTCTTAAAAGATCTCCAGTGATGGAGCGCTCATGATTTCTGGAGGCAAGCTGTTCCACTGGTTAATTGTCCTCACTGTTAGGAAGTTTCTCCTTAATTCCAGGTTGCTTCTCCTCTTTGGTTAGTTTCCATAACTTTTCTACTTTTCTACATACTATTTCCATAAATTTATTTTTCTTTACCTGCCTTTTAAGCAGCATTAACATGGGGGTTTTTTTGGGGGGGGGGGGGAAGAGACATTGTATATGAGTATGTCTTTAATATTAGTATTAAACTAAATTAAATACACCTGGAAAAGTGTTACAGCTCTGTATCATTATAAATCAAAGTACATGCATATTTTATGGGCATCCCTGCATCTTCCTTGCCCCATCTTGAAGATGGCTTAATTGAGTTATTGAGGATTTTTCCTTACAGTGAACATTCCACAACATTGCTAAGCTGTGACTGAGGTAGGCTGAATCTGGATCAAGGTCATCTAATAGGGAGGTGGTGTTTTCCATAGAGAAGCTTTTTATACAGGCATCCTAGATGGCAAGGAGGAGGAACACTGGAGGGTGCTTGCTTGCACCCTTGCTTGGCTCCATCTGGCTTCCTACAGGATTGGTGCCTTCCCTCTGGGATGCAGGATTCTGTTCCCCACTAATCGTTTTTGCTCTGGCCACCATAGCAGATAGAATCTTGCCAGCATAGCAGGTTTCCCCCTCCCCTTTTTGTTCTTTTGGTTGCATGAGGACATTGGTTTTATGAAATCTCAACCATGACGCCAAATACTTTCTGTAGCACTCATGGGGAAGTAAGTATAGAGACAAAGGAAAGAAAGATGGACAGGAAGGGAAGTCTGGCCTAGTTGGTTGAGTCATTTTACCTGCCACACTGTAAAAGGATTACTGTGGGAATAGTGATTTGAAAAGTGACCTTTATTATGGTTCTGTAATCCTAAAGGAATACAAACATCAGTTTTTCTTTAAAACATTATATAGCTGTAGGGTTAATTTTTAAAAATTACAAATACATTTCTGGTGACCTTCTTTTTGAAATGTTGGTTCATGGATATTTTCTTCTTGCTTAAAAGACAGAAGAAAAGCATATCCAGGAGGTCTATGCAGATATTTGAGGAAATTCTTCTTATATATTACCATTTTAGGAAGGGAATAATGATGGCTGGGATATTTCGAATTAAGTTAAGTCCACATCATAGCTCAACAGTGTGCATTTTTATAAAAAATGTTTGTATTAGAAGCAGGGGTGAAATGCTCCTGGATCGGGCTGGATCGCCCGGTCCAATAGCGATCTTGGCCGGTGGTTCAGCGATCCGGTAGCGATGGCAGAGCAAAGCTCCGCCCACCCACCCAGGTGTCATTACTTCCTAGTTTTAATCAGGAAGTAGTGTTTTTTACCTTCTGCGCATGCACAGGTTTTGCACATGTGCAGAAGGTCTGCGTGCACACGTGACGCGCACATGCTTCCGAACCAGTAAGGAAGGTAAGTAGATTTCACTCCTGATTAGAAGGTTTAAATACAATAAAAAGTATGAAAAAGCAAAGGAAAAAAGAAAAAAAAGGGAAACAGGCATACTGTGTCCGAACACTTAGAATTATATGGTTATAGTCAGTAGTGGGATTCAAATAATTCAACAACTGGTTCTTTGCCCTAATGATTTCTTCCAACAACCAGTTCACCAAACTGCTCAGAAAGTTAACAACCGGTTCTCCCAAAGTGGTGCGAACTGGCTGAATCCCACCACTGGTTATATTACTGATTTTTTTAAACGTACAAATTCTTTTTGTGGCCAAAGTATGTGCTTGCTTTCCACACAAAACTAATAGCCCAGTGAGGTAATTCCTATTGATTCCACACAAAATTAATAGCCCAGTGAGGTAATTCCTATTGTTTCACAGCATAAAATTCAGGGTTCTTTTATTTTTAAATTACTGCAGAGAACAGGTCCTGACTGTCTCTAGCAAATATAGAATTCTTTAATAGGCCTTATAGTACATTACAGTTCTTTAATGCATTAATTGAATTTGGGGCATGATGTTTTCCAATTTTATTAAACATATTGGGCTTAAAATCATTAGGTGTCTTTCAAGAACAAGCAGAAGAATAACAAAACCAGAAGATCCAACTATTTGGATAATAAATTATTATAAAGTTTATTTAAAGTTCTGAATTCATCAGGACAATATAGTCAAACAGAAAATTTTTAAACAATTAGATAGTGTCCCTTCTCTTAAGAGTTGTGATAAAATTATTATTTAATCAAATTTTGACAAGCTTTTCCACAAACAACATAGTTTTTTTTTCTTCTAAGAATCTCTCATTAACTGTAATCTCTCTTTAATCATTCCTTGAAAATCTCGGGAAACTGAGAATATGATACTACTTCTCAAATCTGCCCCAATACCATAAAAATTGATACCATTATGGTGATACCATTGTAAGGGAAGTGACCTATAAGAACTGGAATTAACAAGCAAAAAATGGCTTAAATTGCTTAAAAATAATTTTTTTAGAGAGTAAGTGTGGACAGGCTGTCAAGTGCCCAAATTTTGATTACATGACTGTTGGAGCCATGCCGGCATAGGCATTATTCATTGAACACTACAGTAACTTTCAATTATTGCTATATGAATAGCCATAATCATTCTGTTCTTGAAATTATGGCCTTCACAATATCCCACTGTCACAAAATCACAATTTGCAACCTTCCCTGCCATCTTCCCAGAAACAGTCAATGAAAAAAGCAACAGGAAGTCAGAAATTTGGTCATGTTAGGTTCTTGATTAATAACTTATAGTGGTAAGTCATAATTTCACTATTGATGAGAACAAAAATATGTAATGTATCTTTATCTATTGTCCATAGTGTTGTGAATATTTATCTTAACAGGATTTCAGGATTTCTAAAGGGTATTACTCCCATCATTCATAAAATAATATATACATTTTATAATTCTGCTCCTTTTCCACTTTGACAATTTAAGAATTCTATAAAAACTCAAAACCTAATACAAGTGGGTTCAATAAAATACACTGTTTAATCTATACTTTCTATCTTTCTAGCAGCAACGTGTTCTGATGTTTCTAATTATCTAACTTAAAAGCTCCAAAGGCTCTGTGATCAAATGAAGCTTAAACAAGGAAGGCAAAATTACAAGAGACAACAAAGAAGAGAAATCTAGTGAGGCCCCTCCAGGAAGTGAGGTTGTTTCGTAAGTCTATCTCTGTGCTTACCGTGTCTAGCATCTCCCGTGTATGAGCAGTGGACACACAAAACCGAGCTCTGGATTCTGTGATTGGAGTAGCTGGGAAGCCAACTACAACCACACCAATGTTTTTGGATAACATGAGTCTTGCAAAAGCCCTGGGAAAGGAAACAAAATGAAACAGAGCTTATTTTCTTAAAATGGCATTATATTTAAAAGAACAAAGAATAAGAATTGCAGAAATAATACAAAAAACATATACATATTCTGATGATATAACAATGTTAATAAAAAAAAAATCCTTCCAATACTGTGTTTCCCCCCAAAATAAGACCCTGTCTTTATTTTTTTGAACCCTGAAATAAGCCTTATTGCCATGTGCTCAAAAGCCCGATTGGGCTTATTATCAGGGGATGTCTTATTTTGGGGGAAACAGGATAGGATTACAGCTAGGATTAGTTCTTTCTTGCATTACTGTGTATGTGTGGTATGGACATTCAAAAACATTTATTTGGTAGATTTAGTACACTTTAACAATTCAATTGCATATGAATAAACAATAAGGAGCTCCTGGTCTCACTTTCCTTCCTCAGGCTTGCTTTTAGCAAACCACACTTGATAGGTTTTAATTAAATTGTCTAGTTGTGGCTTCCATACGCAGTTAACTAATCATTTCTTATTCTTCTCCAAAGTATCATTTAATAAATGCACTGAATTGGAAGCTAGATTACTCCATTGTCTGTCTGTTCCATCTCATCTGTCTCATCCCTATCTATATCTATCTATCTATCTATCTATCTATCTATCTATCTATCTATCTATCTATCTCCTTCTCCCTGCCATCTCCCAACTACCCTGGGTATAGCCTTATTGATGTGCCAAATTCCTGAGCACACATAGTGTAAATCTTTAAAAGGCTACTGATAAACTTAGTTTTTTTTTTAAAAAAAGGCTGTCTGTTTTGGAAAATTCATTCCCATTAGGATGAGACTCTCATTCTGGCTGAAGGCTATTCATTATTTTTAATCACGTAACAAGTGAGAATTTACCCACTGCTGAAATAATATAACAAAGAGAACTTGCAGCCTGCTCTTCCCCACAAGATTGCATGGAGGGAGGGTAGGGAAAAGCCCCAATTTGCTATAGGTCACTACCTATGTTCCTCTTACAGCTTTTAAAAATAATTACAAATGAACTGAGTTTAAAAATTAAATTCTGAAAATTTTGTACAGTTTTTTGTGCAACAGGAATAAACTTACCCAACTTTACCAGGTAAATAAAGAAGTAAAGGCACAACTGGAGAATCCTCATTGCCATAAATAATGAAGCCTAATTCACGCAATCTTCTTCTGAAGTATCTTGTATTTTCTGCTAGCTGACTGATTCGTTGACGTCCTGAAAATTGAATGAATTACAGAATTCAGAAAAATCATATATTATACTTGCTACCTAAAGACAAAAACAGAAGTATATATATTTACATTACAAAAGGATGAATGGACAAAAGACTTATTTGAAACAAATTAGGAGCTCATCAGTTCTGAAACATATGGTGTAAACTGTAAAACGGATTCATGAAATTATTTCCAACAAGTAAATTTGCCTAAAATTATCAGGCAAAACGGCAGTAATGATGAGACTGAGTGAGGCAGACATTCAACCTTTTGATTTTTTAAAAAGAGGATTCAGTAAAAACATAAGCACGTAGAAGAGCAGCACATTTTTCTCCTCAGAACTAATTTCCCATTTGTCCAAACATTTTTTCTCCATGTTTATTTTAGAAATCAAAGAATTTCTAGACAGCATGTGCTTAGACCATTTTAGGGAAGAAAAAGAGTGGTACTAATGGAGAGGTTCCATACTCTGTTTGACAGACTTCTTTTAATAGAACAATTGTCTTTGTTGCTTTATATTTAAAAAAGGGAAGAGGTGTGAAATGATTGCCTCATTTCAAAGCATACTCCCTTTTTCTTTTCAAGAAAATAGAGAATGCTTCTCAACTCTACTGAAAAACGTATTAGAAATATTAAGATATTCAGAAAAAATATTGAACACCCAGGATAATTACCACCTACCTCTACCTGTATTATTGCTTGAATACAATAAACTTGGATATGTTAGATATGTCAGGATATGCAAATCTATCTAAATCTAACCTCAGAACCATTGTCAAGACATTGACACCCTTAATTCCTGTTCCACTGAGCTTGTGCTACCCCAGGAGTCATTTATCCTTTTGGAATATGAAAAAGAATTTGAAGGAGCAAGGCAACAAGATGTCATCTTATTCAATATAACTTTCAAAGCTGTACAGCTGAAATCAACTAGCTGAACATGTTTCCAGGACCACACTGCATCTTACAGATGAAAATACTGATCTGATGGAATTGTTATTCAGTCACTTTCAACTGTTTGTGACCCAGTGAACATCATTTCACCGGAACTCTGTCAGTAGCTGCTTGTCTAAGTTCTTGTACACTCATGGCATATTTCATCACTGATATTATTTAACCACCTGTCTTTCTGTCAGCCTCTTTCTCATCGTCTTCAATTTTTTTCAAGCCTCAGGCTCTTTCAATGACTTTGCATTATGTATTCAAAATATTTTGAGCTTCATCTTACTATTGTTCACTAACTACTTTCAATGAGTAGTTGGAAGGAGCAGTTTTATTCTGTGGACTCTTCCAGGTTCTATAAGTTTTGGACAATTACTATCCAGTCTTCAATCTTTTCTTAGTTGTGTAAAAGTAAAGGCTGTGGAGACAGTGATTTAGGATGAATCACTGGGTACCCTAGAAGAAATGACTTATCTAGACCTTATCGGACAAAGTCAGGCCTGGGTAAAGGACATTGATAGCATTTGTAACTTTGGCTGATGCCTATGCCAGTGCCTGAGTAAGGATCACATGACTTTCTAGTACTGCTTCTTAATCAACAAATGCCTTTCAGAGCTTAGGTTTATCTATTCTGTTTTATTTTACAAAACTGTCATTGTTATTGTTTTGAGCAGTTGGGAGTCTATGTTCAATTGTAATAAGATACAAATATGATAAATAAATGAACACATTAATTAATGTTGACTCCCTGGTTTACCAGTTTTGAACCATTTTAGTTGCTCTGTATTTTGGTAACTGTTGCTTCTTGGTCATCAGATAAATTATTCAACAGGCAGATGAGGTGGCCTGATACATGTTTTAGTGTTAACTACAGGTAGCGGTGAACACAGTAGAAAGTATTTGAATAACCAATACATTAAAAATAGCCATTTTAAAAATACTTGTTTGCCTTTTCCATTATTCCTGAGACGTGTACAGGTTGTCCTTGAGTTATGCAGGTCATTGGGATTGGGATTGTTATCCCTAAATTATGTGGTCATAAAACTTGATGTCACAGGAATTCATTGCTTAGTGAGGGAAGCTGAGGCAGTCCCAATTGGTGTGGTAACTCCAAGATATGTGGGTTGTTAAGTGGAAAGCAAAGAGAGTTCTGGGTAAGGAGCTTGGGGGATACTGCAGGGAAGTTAAGGAGGCCTGTGGAAGTCACACGAAAATTAGGAGGGGGGGGGGTTGATGGTGCCACAGTGTGGCGTATGGTCAGGGAGGCAGAGGAGAGGGTGCAGGATGAGTTCATGCATGTATACGAGTGCAGGGAGGCCACGGAAAGAGGGCATAGTATGTGTCTGTATGAGCACAAGGAGACAGGGGAAATAGGGTACAGGGCACATGCATGTGTGTATGAGCACAAGGAGACCAGAGAGATGGGGTGCGGAGGGTGTTCAGTATGCGAGCACAGGGACGCCCAGGGAAAAAGGATATTGAGGAATGCATGCATGTATTCAGCAGGTAGGCTGAGAAAGGAAGGTACAGACATGTGCAAGTAAAGAAAGATCAGTAGAGAGAAGGTTTATTCAAGTGACTTGTGATTTTCACTACCAGCTTTCCGCACTGTCTTTGTCTGTGGGAAGCTGGCAAGAAGGTCCAAGATCATGTGCCCGCAGGATGCTCGCAGAATGCTGCAACCAATCATTAGTGCAAACAGGTTGCTAAGCAACTAAATTTTGTTTACATGACTGCAGGGCTGCTGCAATGGCTGGCACTTTGAGGACTGGTCACAATTCCCTTCACTGTCATCATAATACCGAACAGTCAAATAAATGATCCTAACTTTAAGACGCAGTCCTAGAGGAGATCAACCCTGACTGCTCTTTAGAAGGCCAGATCCTGAAGATGAAACTCCAATATTTTGGCCACCTAATGAGAAGGAAGGACTCACTGGAGAAGACCTATTGCTGGGAAAGATTGAGGGCAAAAGAAGAAGGGGGCGGCAGAGAATGAGGTGGCTGGATGGAGTCATTGAAGCAGTCAGTGTGAGCTTAAATGGACTCCAGAGGATGGTAGAGGACAGGAAGGCCTGGAGGAACATTGTCCATGGGGTCGTGATGGGTGAGACATGACTTCACAACTAACAACAACTTTAAGGCTACTTGTATGTATTAGGGATGCACAAAGCATTTCTTCTGTGAAATAGCTGTGTGTGCACATGTATGCCAGGAAGCAGCCATCGGGATGCAGAATTCAAAGCACCTGCATGAGCTTTGCAGAAGATATGGCTGATATAAAGATTTAAAGAGAGGAGCTCTATTTGCACTCTGGCTATGTGGAGCATCTTTTTCTAGTGATTTCATGGTCATTTATAGCTGTACCTGGCTCAACATACATCTACCTTATGCTGATACGTGCAGTTAACCTGCTGAACACTATTCCTGATTAGGATCAAGGATTGTAATCACTTTCCACAATTAAGGAATTTTGGTTTAGTTAAATGATTATCAGCCAGAAATTAAGTCCCTGTCCCTTGTACAGTATATGGTATTGCTGTTCTGACCTAGACTTCCTGAGTCATTAAAACACACGAGTAGTCCCAAAAACTTCTTTTATTGTAACAGCTGTGAATTCTGTTCATTCACAGATGAGTCCCAATTAGTTATAAAGAGTCCTTTGGGGGAAGTCCATTGGGATAATCACCTACCTTTATCTCCCTTGACATGCTGCCAAAGACCTAATTGGCAGAGCCATACGTAGTCCATAATCAAACAGAGCTTCAGCCTTTAAGCTGAACCGAATGAACAAATGTTGCTTCCTGCAAAGGCCCATGTGCCTTTGCTCCCCTTATAGGAGGGGCCAATCATCTCCCAGCCCTACTCCCGAGTCGTCCCTTTTGTTCTAGCTGTTCTTGCCTTCTGGCAGCTCTGCTCCCCCTGTTCCTCTGTCTCACTGAGGTCCAGCTCCGGAGACTCCGGAGGCAGCACGTACCTCCCAGATGGCCCTTTCTCTGCCTCTGATGCAGAACCCTTGTCCGAGCTTTCCCCAGGCTCCAGGACTGGCACATGGTCCTCCCCAACCTCCTCACTGTTCGACTCTGCTGCCAACTCCACAGGCTGCTGGCAGACCACAACAGTTGCACATGTGCTACTCTGACAATAACTATGTAACAAATCAGCATAAAAAATGATTTGTGGAACTAAGCTTGTGAATAGTGTCTTGGTTCATGCACTAGGATTAATAGCATACCATCAGAGTGACATTCAGAGCTGAGGCTATCTTCTAAGATTACAGGTAGACTTACAACCACAATTGAGCCCAACATTTCTGTGGTTGAACGAGACATTTGTTAAGTGAGTTTTGCCCCATTTTACGACCTTTCTTGCCACCATTGTTAAGAGAATAACTGCAGTTGATAAGTTAGTAACCTGGTTGTTAAGTGAAACTGGCTTCCCAATTAACTTTCCTTGTCAGAAGGTTGCAAAATGTGATCACATGACCTTGGGACACAGCAATGGTCATAAATATGAACCAGTTGCGAAGCATCTGAATTTTGACATGATCATGGGGATGGTCATAACTGTGAAAAACGGTCAGAAGTCACTCTCTTCAGTGCCGTTGTAACGTTGAACAGTCACTAAATGAACTGTTGTAAGTTGAGGGCTACCTGTATTTGTTACAGGTATTGTGAAAGCAAAGCACAATTAATCCATGCAAGTTGTCTTGAGTATCTCAGAATGTGCGGGATAAAATGTGAGAGATATGGATAGATATGCTCTACTGTATATGATTAGTGGCGTATGTGTCTTACCCAGTGGACAAAAGCACTCTTGAATCTTTCTGTAAAGCAGTCTAAACAAGAGTAAGATGAGAACAAGAAATATACAAGCACTATTCTTTGGTTCTGAGTTTTTTCACTCTTTAACCTTGAAACCTTACTATTAATCTTCTCATCGTTCCTATCACCCATCTCCTCCCACTTATGACTGTATGACTGTAACCTTGTTGCCGGTATCTTTAAGATTTATATTGGCTTCCGGTTTGACTTCCATCGCTGTCAGACGGTCCCTTGGGACCGCCAGCCCTGTCGCCCGTAAAGAGCCGCCTTTACAGCTGAAAGGCGGCTCGAAAAACTCCATTTCCATAAGGAAATGTGAGATAGAGCAGGCGAGGGCAGGTAGAGCCCTCTGCGAAGTCCCCAGAGTTTTTCTTTTACTCTTGGGGACAAAGCAGGATGAGGCTCCCTATTTCCTTCGCCACTGCTCCGGGCTTCGGGAGACCTCTGCCTTTTGCAGAGCCAGGCGACGAGATCAAACCTTTCAGCGAAAAACAACAGATTGCTTAATTAAAGAGGATGAGATCTGGATTTGGGACCCTAAATTGCAAGTATTTTTGACGATTTTATAAGCGTTTCTAAGTGAAGGAAAAAAAAAGCTTAAAATGGCGACCGCTGAGGTTTGAAAAGTAGCTGAAAGTGAAAGTCCTTCCGTAACAAGTTACAAAGTAGCGGAACAAACAGTGCTGGCTAGAATAGAGAAAAGAAAAATTTCTATTCTAAGTTTCTTTTTTTCTTGGAGATTTGATATTGATCTTGTTTGGAGAGAAGTCCTCTTTCTTCAAAAAGAGTTTGTCTGTGTGGCAGGATGGCGTTAAAATTAACAAAGCCAGACAAACAAGCAGCGGAGGGGGGGGTTCCCCCATTTCCAATTATGTGAACAAGTTTCGAGTTTACAGACTCAGAAGAATGGTTTTAATTTAAAAGAATTTGTTTTGAAGGAAATGACAAGACATGACGAGATTGTGAACCAGAATTTTGAAAAATTTAGGCAGGAAATTAAAGAATTCATACAATTAAAGTATGATAATTTACAATGAAAGATTGTAACAGTGACTAATGCTGTTTCAGAAATAGTTATAAAGATGGATACAAATATCAAGTTATTAGAGTCTAAAATGGAGGAAGTTGATGATAAGATTTATAATTTGAACAATAAAATACAAAGAATGGAAAATGATTTGATAAATATTCAAGACAATAGCTCTGAAGTAAAGTCTAAAAAGGAAGCTGATCACAAGACTTACAATGCAGAAAATATAAAACAAGGGATTGAAAAAGAAGTTACAATGATGCTCACAGAATTTGCGGTTAGAATGAGAGGGTTACAGGAAAATAATAGAGATGATTTAAGAAAAATATCTGCTGAAGTTCTGGCCGGGATTTTAAAGGTTCATCCAGAGGAGGTATCTTGTAAGATTGACAAGGCCTATAGAGTAAATTCTTGGATTGCAAAACAAAGGCAATTGCCTAGAGATGTGGTGATTTATTTTACAGATAAAGAAATAAGAAATGATACTGTGCAAAAATCTTTTAATTCCACTCTACAATCGTATGGAAGAAAGATCTGGATATATAAAGAGTTGCCGCCCAAGATATTAAAAGACAGAAAGAAATTCGGATTTTTGGTGACTGAGCTAAAAAAACAAAACATCTCATTCAGGTGGGATGTCCCAGTTGGTATAATATTGAGATACCAAGGAGAAAGATACCAACTAAATACTGTTGAAAAAGCGGAAGAATTTTACTATAAGGTTCTTAAAATGGGTTCAACATCTTCAAGTATAATACATGAGTGGAATAAAGAAAAGCAAAATCAACAAGAGATAGAAATTCAGGATAAGCAGAAGGAGATGGAAGTAATGGAAAAACAACAAGTTACAGAGGACTTTGTAGATGAGCCGCTTCTGGATTCTCCTTCAGAGGTTACAGCTGGACTATTTATAAATACAAGAGAGGCGGCTTTGGATTCTAATGTGATGATTTATCAAGTTACAGACCAGCATAGAAATCAATCCGTTGACATACAACTCATAGAAAAGAAACCAGAAGGGAGATTTAAGCCACAAAAGCAAAACCAACAAGATCAAGTTATAGATCAGCATGAAAACCAAATAGTTGATACACAACTTATAGAAACGAAATCAGGATGGAGATCTAACCCACAAAAAGTCAAGAAAAGAAGAAGCAGGTCTTACAAAAACAAAAACTTTTAAACTAAACAACAATGTAATGCCAGTTATTTAAGAGATGATTGAATATATGAAAAGATAGCTGAGGCAAAGTATTGATTTATATTATCCTGAGGAGACCTCTGCAGTGCTGTACTTTTGGGATGTGAAAAGGGCCTTAAACTGAATGGATTGGAATTATCTATTTTGGATTCTTTTATAAATGTATTACGTTTATGCTGAGCTACAAGGCAAGAGAGTTATGCGATTGGGGCATGCAGAAGATCTGGTTGTTACCCTATTACGGTGGTTCAAATTAATAATTTAGATGGAAGACACTACTATAGACACTATATGGAATACAAATATAAAGTCACTCGGGTGGTTGTTTTTTATATATCAAGACATCTATTGTTGATGGGGGCAAATGGTAATTGAAGATACCGAACATACTGTTGGAATTAGGATGTGATGTTACCCTAATACAGGTGATGGAGTTAATAATCCATCTGAAAGACACTACAGAAGATATTATATGGATTACAAGCTTAAAGTCACTTGAGGATTTTATTTATATAAGGGAATACTTTCTTAGTGCTGTGGGCAGAAGAATAAAGATATTAAGAACTATTATGTATAGTAGTCCCGTAGGAAAGTGGGTGGAGATAGGTTAGCTTATTGATTGTTTAGTTGAAGAAAAGGGATATTATGTTTAGATATGAATATATGTAAAAGATTTGAGTTAAGAGATATATCTATGGGGGTGGAGGAAATGGGCAGACTATGAGTTGAATAAATGTTAAACTAGGATTTATTATATAGTTTTATAGTGGAAAGTTGCTTTGAAATGTCATATTAATATACAAAAAAGATTTGATTTAAGAGATATATGTATGGGGGAGGAGAAAAAGTAGATTATGAGTAGAAATTGTTAAATTGGGGGATATAATAATATTACTATGCTAAATTAGGAGTTATTATATAATGTTATAGTAGAATGTTATTTTGAAATGTATAGTATAAGGGGGATATAATAATATTATTAGAAAGAAAGGGTCAGTATATGGGGGATGGAGCAAGCGGATGGTAAAGTATTATATAATCTGTTATGAATTTTGGGTTTTACTTTGAAGAAGCCACAGGGGGAGGGGAGGGCGAGGGGGGGGTTAGGGAGGAGGGGGGGAAAGGGGGAAAATTTGTATTTGAAAAACTTTTTCAATAAAAAAAAAGATTTATATTGATTCCCTATGACTATCATTAAATGTTGTACCATATGATTCTTGACGAATGTATCTTTTCTTTTATGTACAGTGAGAGCATATGCACCAAAGACAAATTCCTTGTGTGTCCAATCACACTTGGCCAATAAAGAATTCTATTCTTTACTATTCTTTTCTTTTCTATTCTATTCTATTGAAGTTAAGTTCCCCATGCCATATGATACTTATAAGATTTTACTAAAACTGTTGATGATGATGATGTCATCAGAAGATACATATTCTAGAATCCAGGAAAATCACAAATGGACAAAATTAGTTTTGGAATAAATTCAGGCCATTTATTTAAAAAAAAACTGTATTTTTTATTGGAGATAAAATGTATTTCATCTTCACTTGACAATGTGGCATTCTTGCTAGCATTTTCATCCTCTAGGAGACAAGAATACTTTTGCTGGCTTATGTTTAATGCTAGCTACTAAACCGATAGACCTAAGCATTTTGCAAGAGCTTACAGGCAGCCTTTGCACATCACACAACAGTTCCTGTGGCATCCCTGAATTTTTTAAACAGTCTTGACTGAATATTTAAGGTTATCTTTAAGGATGTCACTTTGACAATTGCCATTATAGCAATTCATTCTTTCTAGAGAAGCAATCCACAAGCACATCCTGCTCCACCCTGGCAAGTATTATTATTATTTTACAATGTCTCTGCTGTTCTTTGTAATTAGCACTTCTCTTAAGCACAATGTCAAGCCAGACTATTTGGCATTTCTTTATATTTCATTTTTTGATGTTGTTATTTAAAAATCAGTAATTACTGCAATCTTGGTCAAACTTCCTTTCATCTACTTTGGGTTGAGAAATAAGGTACTTAACATCCTTATTTTCAAAGCACTTATATGCCACTAAGGCACATATGTCACTAATCATATAAACTTAGTTAAGAGACAACAGTTAACTGGGGTAGTTATGAAACACAAATGTTCACACTTTTTTCTATCCTTTATGTTTATGTTACTTTGGTCATTATATATAGCTGTTGCACATAGATATGATCAAGGACCCCTCATTTCAACCCCTGAGCTACAAAATATCCACCTCTATCAGAAATATGATCATATGATTTGGGAGGAATGTTTAAAACTCCATCTCCCCAAAATAAATCAATAAACAGAACCTTTCTAGATATTGCTGAAATCTAATTCCAAGTTCCTTTTACCACAGATTTTATTAGCTAGAGGCAGCTTCTGGGTGCCACAATTCAACAACATGTAGAGCAATGTTTTTCATACTTGGCAAGTTTAAGATGCAGGACTTCAACTCTAGAGCGTACAGATCTTAAAGTTGCTGAGTTTGAAAAAACACTGCCCTAGAGCATTACATATTATGTTCCTTCCACTACTGAGCTAGTCCTTGTAGGAATCTTGCTCATGGAGAATTGGCATCAGTGTTGGCGAACTTTTTCAGCACCAAGTGCCAAAACAGGAACGTGCGTGGGGGAGCACCAGTCAGCTGGTCTTCTGATTTCTGGCGTGCATGTGCGTGAGAAGACCAGCTGGCCAGCACGCATGCGTACGCCGGAACCCAGAAGTGCAACGGGCGACGGCTGGCGTGCCCAGAGAGATGGCTCTGCATCCCACTTCCAGCACACATGCCATAGGTTTGCCATCACGGTTATAGATAAACTTAAGCTGGAGCCTGCATTTCCCACATGGAAATCCTTATCTTGGGTTGCATTCTGTGATATCATATCATATTGGTTGAATGGGTTGAAAGTATAGTTTAGAAACTTCTTGATAGCAACTGATAAGACTGAGATAAGAATAGTTCAGAGTCAGAAAAATATATCCTTAAGCAGTAACTACCGTCTCATACAAATTATAGTAAATAGATCAGAAGGTTATTTTCCATGCAGACAAAGATATTCCTAAACTGAAAGAAAGGAAGGAAAAAACCTTAAAAGATAACCCATACAATTACCCTAAAATTATCAGAAGTTAAAAAAAAGAATCTTACCAGTTGAAGTGACATGATACTGATATCTAACTGGTACATAGTATCTAACAACAGAACCGCAAATATATCTACCTGTCAGGAGTAAGTCCTACTGAATTAAAAAAAAAAAAAACCTTTAAGTAAAAGGGCACAGAATTGCAGCCTCAATTCTTGTAAACGTACCATGCAAGTGGGATGTATTTATTGACAACATCCAGATAACTATATTCAATAGGAGATTTCTTTAATTAGTTCCCCTTGGAAGGGCTGAACTTCAACTCTCTTCATCCCAAGCCAGCACAGCTAAATAATGTGCTAGTTAAAGATGACAGGAATTGTATCAAGTTGGGGAATGCACTTCTAAAAATCCCTAGGAAGAAGCTCAATACTGAAAGAAGGTAACTCAAGCAATTCATACAACATTTTAATCACACATCTCCCAAATGAAAAAAAAAAAAAAAGACAAATTTGGGCAATGGTTTAACCAAGAATTAAGGGTTTTTTTTTCTTATAAAAGTAATGGTGGACATGCATTCTTTTTCAGCTAGGAAGTTTTTTTTATGAGAGCACCTTGGAATTATCTATGTCTTAGCTGAATTAAAATAAAGAGAACAACAATAAAAGTCTGTAAGGAACATATGGAATAAAGGAGCAAGACAGCTGCCATGATGTTACAATGCTTGACCCTAGTAGTTAGCATGTGCAAGGATGTGGTCAAAAATAACTCTTCTGAAGTATGAATCTAGGGCAACCACAAAGGAATTGAGGAGCCCAAATGTCACATATAGTGCCATAAGGGGCTTCTTAACCACAAGTTCCCCTCTTCCAGGAAAAGATCTTAATCTTAGTAAACCACTGGTTTTACCAACATGAAAGCTGTAGACACTTGGAAATTTCCAGTTACCTATTGAATGCTGTCACAGCAATGTTCACTTGGCCACATCTTTATGGAGCTGGGTTACTTCCTGGCTATATGTTGTGTTTGTGGGATGATGATGTTTGCAACATTGCTGCTCATTATTCAATTCTTATCTTTTTTTTTTGGCCTCTAGACCAGTGGTGGGATTCAGCCGGTTCTGTCCGGTTCAGGCGAACTGGTAGTGGCGACTGCAAGAGGCTCCGCCCACCCAGACGTAATGCGCGAGTAAAGAGCATGCACGGAAGGCCATGCACATGCACAGAGGAGGCGCATGCGAGCTCACATTTGCGAACCGGTAGGGAAGGTAAGTGAATCCCACCTCTGCTCCAGACTCACCACCTACATCCCCCATAAGCATAAACAGGTACAGTAGCTCTTGATAGAATCGACTATTGGAAACCTGGGGTTGAGATGGATGAGTAGCCGTGGGCGTAGAATGGCCTTCCAGCCTTTCATAGGTTGTGCTAACTTTAAAAAAATATAACCTGCCAAAAAAAGATAACTGATCTTCACCCTATGTGAATGACATCTAAATGAAACAATCTGCTGAATGCTCCATTCATTTATCAAAGGGGGGAGGTTATGGAAGAAATTAAGGAATGTAGAGATTAATAGGAGTTTTTAGCATAGGGTTTTTGAGTATAGCAACAGTCATGGTTTCGCAAGAGAGTAAGCAGATAGAATAACTTCAACTCTGTACAGGTAGTCCTCGATTTACGACCACAATTAAGCCCAAAATTTCTGTTGTTAAGTGAGACATTTGTTAAGTGAGTTTTGCCCCATTTTATGACCTTTCTTGCCACAGTTGTTAAGTGAATCACTGCAGCTGGTAAGTTAGTAACTCGGTTGTTAAGTGAATCTGTTTTCCCCATTGCCTTTGCTTGTCAAAAGCTTGCAAAAGGTGATCATATGACCTTGGGACAAAGCAACAGTCGTAAGTATGAACCAGTTGCCAAGCATCTGAATTTTGATCACAAGATCATGAGAATGCTACAAAGATTGTAACGGTGAAAAATGTTCATAAGTCACTTTTTTCAGCGCCGTTGTAACTTTGAACGGTCACTAAATGAACTGTTGTAAATTGGGGACTATCTGTATTACGGATTAGGTTCAAGAGGAAGATAACTAGAGTTAGCTGAAGGCTATGGTTTTGAAGTTAACAGGTTCAACATAGTGTGTCTATTTTTGTCTTTGGCCTTCTTTATACCCCATTTTTTTACACTTCTAGAGTTTTTTGGTCCTTGATAATAAATGCATCCTGTTTTCTCTGTTTTGGGGACTTCAACATGGAATGTTATTAACATGGCTCTGTGTGCTTGACCTGGCTTTGCAAATTCATAATAATTCTGGAGACTCAAGTACTTTGTGTTGTCCTGATTCAATAGACAAAATGGAGATCATCACTGACCTGTTGGTAGAGGGAGAAGAAAGTGGAATTGGGGTATAGTAAATTCTGAAAGTTCCCGTTTACAGATTTTACTTCAACAAGTTATAGAGCTAAAGCATATTTAACACTTGCTGCCATCTAACAAAATGGGCATTTTTGCTTAGATCAACATACTACCCACTACTATTCTATCAGCATTTATGTATCTACTTTCATTCCCCCCCAAATCCACTCCTGAAACTATAAAACAGGCTGTCCCATTTTCAGAACGTCTCATCATATTTGCACTTTTTACTAATTTTCTCAGTCTTTTACTAGTACTTGTATTGTCTGGTTCATTATTTTGCCACATGTACATATAGACCAATGTTTAAATCATACATTCAAAACTAAAAGACCGTTTTTTTCTAGGCAGGTATTTCACAGATCACCGTATTAATTGATGTTTGTTCTCCAAATGGCTTGACCACGTTTTCATTTTATTCCCATATCATCCAATAATAACCATGCCTGAATGCATTCATCCATCATTCTGGAGTACAAATTGGAATTACCATCAATCTATGGATTCCTACCAGTATTTCCATACATCGACGACAGATACCACCAATTCAGTGGTGAAATCCAAATTTTTTTACTACCGGTTCTGTGGGCGTGGCTTGGTGGATGTAGTGTAGCTTGGTGGGCGTGGCTTGGTGGGCATGGCAGGGGAAGGATACTGCAAAATCTCCATTCCCACCCCACTCCAGGGGAAGGATACTGCAAAATCTCCATTCCCACCCCACTCTGGGGCCAGCCAGAGGTGGTATTTGCTGGTTCTCTGAACTACTCAAAATTTCCGCTACCGGTTCTCTAGAACCTGTTAGAACCTGCTGGATTTCACCCCTGCACCAATTAATATTTTCTGGAATATAATTTAGTTCTTTTTTTCACTCACATCATCTCTCCCCATATATCTTTGTCGATTCCACAAGATCTGATGCTTAGAGATCTTGAACGAAGGCTATGTCCCATTCTCTTTTTCTCAAACACCACATATCTATTTTGTTTCAGTTAAGTAATTATTACCATATTTTTCAGAGTATAAGACACACCGGAGTATAAGATGCACCTTAATTTTTGGGGAGGAAAACAAGAAAAAAAATCTGCCTCTGCCTCTGCCTCCCAGATCCATCAGTATTCATCTGACTAGCATTCTTGCAGCAAACAGCCTGGTCAGCTTCAACACACTATTGCAGCCTGATTCAGCAGGAGCAGCTGATTGGCAGGTGGATTGGCCTCCTGGAATACCCCCAATCAGCTATTCCAGGTTGCAGGGATTGCCACAGACCATTGCTGCCTGTGTGCCTCGTGTTTTCGGGCGGTTTCTGAAAATGCGTATTACCCTACGCACATTTAATTGGAGTGGGTGGGGTGGGGTGGTGGATGATTTTCATGAGGTCAGAAGAGGGACTTGGCACCAAAGGCTCCACTCCTGAAACACCCGTATCTTCCTACCTATGGCCGTATAGGGTTTGTTTTAAATGGATAAAAAGATCTGTGCTGCTTGTTATCAAAATCCGAATGGAAGTGAGGATCCCCACCACCTGGAACCGCCTGAAAATGTGACACACAGAGGCTGAAAACATCCGAAGGGTGAGGGTGGGCGGGGCTACATTCGGTGTATAAGACTCTCCCAAATTTTCATTCTCTTTTAGGGGGGGAAAAGGTGCATCTTATACTCTGAAAAATACGGTAATTAATTCATACGTTTTGCCTAATTCTTCCATGTTGCAATCTCTGCATGCCAGATGGGCCTCTAAACACTGCTCTCTGCTGTCTATCATGGCTTTAATTTTTTGAGGCTTTCACATAATTTTTTCCACCAATCTAAAGACAATGTAGACTAGGATATATCTGTGCCATATCTACATCCTCTGCTAACAGCAAAAGCAATACTGGTCAGTTTTGACAAATTCTGGCCAGCATGCCACAAGCACAAGCAAGCATGCTCACTTTCAATACAGTCTAGGAGAGACTATACTGCAAGTCAACTCACTTTTGCTTGTGTCCCTCTAACTAGGAGGTAGGTGCACTGTATGTATGCTTATATACACACTATCATATAGACAGCAATTCTTTAGAGTTGCTATTCAGCATCGTGACAAATTCTGCAACAGATCCAAAACAACAGCAACTGTGTCACAGTGATTCCACTCAAGTCGTCCCTCCCCCAATTTTCCTGCTACTAAGGCAAACAACAGCTTGGGGTTACTCCCCCCCCCCAAACCATCTGCTATAACATGTACTTAACATGTTTAAGGACAATGAAATGCTTAAAGATTTCAAAGAATTTTTAAAAATGTTGCTTTAAAAGTTGAAAATACTAGCAAAACTAAATAATTAAGACTGTGTTTTCTCCTAGGAGATCTTCACAGGAAATAGAGAAGAATGGCAAAACTTGGAAATATATACATAGATAAGAGATCCATGTTCCTGCTGGCTACACAAATTGCCCAAGTTGATCTGCATTTACAAAGAGGCAATAGTCCAACATTCTTTCCTTTAAGTTGTTTTCCTTGCAATGCAGTATGTTATAGCCTTACTTTCTGTTGTAAGCCTGGCTAAAGGGTGCCTTTGCTTTGACTAGACAGAGGAATGTTTCAAGATTTGTTAATGAATCAATGTGTTTGGGGCTATGGAGGTACAGTACCAAACTGCAGTGTGTATGTATGTACATGTGTGTTTATGTGGATGAGTATATATTTATTTATTCATTTCAATCTGGGGAAACAGTTGGCTTACAAATCCACAGCCATTCTGGGATTGCATCTAAGTGTGTTTTCCCCCATCCAGACCTGAACAGCCTCCAGGCAGAAGGCCAGGTCCTCCATTTCACCTTCTGCCTGAATTATACTAGCTGTACTCCAACGATTATTTTCTGGTTTGCTCTGTTAATTTGTTATGAAGGGCACAGCGTCCCTGCACTGTCAACATTAAAAAAAGAAAGCCAATAAAAATCCTGTCATCGTATGTCCCTGATTTAAATCAACATGAACAGGATGGCCTATGGCAAAAGTGGTTTTAAACAGGAAAAAATTGTGGACAGGCAATGGGAAATAGCTCAAGTAGGGAAAATTTGTTTTCATTGCAAGATCAAAGACGTGACTTTTCACCCAAGTTTCATAGGGTCTCAGCTTTAGGGTTGTTGGCTGTACTTGCCCCTTCAGGTCATGTTGTGCAAACCTGGCACAATCCTGTCACAGCTGGTTCAGGCCTGCTTGTATCATCCCAGCTGTAGCTCCTCCTTTCTATAGTTTAGGATGAGAAGCAGGTCTCCATATGGCTCCAGTGTTAGTCCCTCCTTAAAGTACTACTGCAGTTAGGACTGGGGCTTGTTAACTTGCTTGTTCTTAAGTAGCTTCATTTTTTATTTTTGTACTGGTGTATGAAAAGACTACAGTGTTGTGGCCCTCAAAAAATATGGTTTAAATCTCATGTGGCCCTTAGGTCTAAGTCCGCTGCACTAGAATGAAACAGCATATAAAGCTAACCCTTTCACAGGAGGGAAAATTTATCTTAGGTACTAACTCTAGGGTTGAGATTTAATGAGGCCCAAACTTTTCAGATTATATGTTTTTATTTCTCAGATGTATGTACTTAGAAACTTGGATATTAGCCCTTTGAGGAAACAAATGAAAAATTGTAGCATGAACTCTGAGATATATTTACCCAATTTTTAAATGATCAAAGGGAAATTCCTAAATTCACTCTAACTCAGGAGAAAATTAAAAGCTCTGGTTCCACTGTTTTGGATGAGGTCACTTCATTTATTCTGCAACATTGTTCCACCTACTGTGGTCAATTCACCAATAAGATGGCTCCTTTGTGTTACATATTCCCAACTGGTGAGAAGTACCATTGGCACTTCTATCAAGGGAGAAAAGTAGAGTGAACATGTAAAGTGATGGGAAAAGATGTCATCCATGGCTATGATATTTGCTTTAATTGTAATGACATAAGTAGAGAGCAATATGAAATCAGTGGTGTGTGCAGTTACCCAGTGTGAGATGCTGTTATGTTTACAACCAAAGATCATTCGACCTTCCATCTTATTGCTTTACCCTTTCCCTCCATCTTCAAATTTAAAACTCAGGCTCCTTCCTTAATCGTTTAAGAGACATCTATGACCAAGAGAAAACATCAGGAAGCTGCATACAAATCCATATTTTCAGCAATACTGTTCGCCCCAGTTAAACAATACAATTCCCTAAGATGTCTGTTTGTTATCTACCTCAATAAAGTTTTGGCACAAGAGTAAAATTTTTCCATTCTTGTGTGATTTGAAAAATATATATAATATAATATAATATAATATAATATAATATAATATAATATAATATAATATAATATAATATAATATAATATAATATAATATAATATATATATATATATATATATATATATATATATATATATATATATATATATATATATATATATATATGTTATCATAGCACAGAGTTGTTTAGATGTGAGATGATGGGGCAGCAAATAAATCTAATAAACAAATAAATATGTTTTAAAAAAACTTTACAGGTGGTCCTCAACTTATGACCACAACTAGGACTGGAACATTACCAAGTGATATGGTTGTAAAGCAAGATGTCATATGACCGCAACTTTAGCATCCACAATTCCAGCATTCCCTGGTCTTGTTGTTAACTGAGAATCATGAGTCATTTAATTATTGCAATTCTGAACAGTCACTGAACAAATGGTCCTAAGGCAAGGATTATCTGTAATTCTTTTAGGTTTATTTCAAAGTATAGAAAATAATTGTTCCATTATATTATGTGGCTATTAATGGTCATCTTACTTTAAGAAGGATTCAGAGAGTGACAAATAGTGCAAAGAAAAAACAATGAAAAAGATAAGGAACCTAGATACTAAATCTTGTGAGGAGAATTTGAACAAATGTAGCATGGTTAGATTTAACAAAAGATATCAGAAACAAATATGAACAAACTCTTCAAGCAATTGAAGGATATTAACTGTCTTGTATTGACCCAGAACATAATATATGGAATATTAATTTTAAGCGTAACTTAAGTCATTCTTCAATCCAAAATTAAGAAGTTTTCTAACAGTAAGAGCAATTAGACAGTAGAGCCAAAATAATCCAGGAAATGGATATATTCCAATTTGCTAGATAGATACAAGCAGAGGCTGGATTTCTTGGAGAAAATTTAGCTTGGATTCCTGCACTGAAGAAAAGGTCAGACCTGATTGCATGAATGGCCCCTTCCAACTGGTTCCATATTGCTGGTTATTATAAGATTATGCTTCATTTTAAATTAATTATGTTATTGTCATGGTCTTGACTGAATTTATGCATGAGAGTATTTGGATTTTCCTTGGGCCATTCTTTGTATATATGCCAAAAATCTCTGACGGAGAGCAAAAAAGCCTAGCAAAGAGCAGAAATCTGAAATGACATTCCTGAAAAATGTTACGTTTTTTTTAGAAAAACATTCAAGCAACTGTTGCTTCTATTTGAGACATAAACAAAACATGCCAGTGGTGAAATCTGAACCAGTTTGCTACCGGTTTGCTAGCTGCGTATGCGCATGTGCACCAAATGCGTGCTCTGCGCGTGCTCGTATGCGCAGAACGCACCAAAATGAGGCTTGGGAAGGTAAGTAGAAGCGGGATGGGGGAATCAACTGTGGTGTGTGATTTAGCTTCGCTAGAAAGCAGGATTTCCTGCTTTCAAGAAAAGCTAAACCCCGCTGCCCAGCTGATCGTTGGAAATACTGGTTCAGAGGAAACGGTAGCTTTTTTAAACTACTGGTTTAACCGAACTGGTAGCTAACTATTGATTTGCCCGAACCAGTAGCTTTTTTTTTACTACAGGTTTGCCTGAACCGGTAGTTTTTATCACTACTAGTTTGCCCGAACAGGAGCCAAGCAGTAGCATTTCACCCCTGAAACACGCTCTATCCTTTCTTATACAATACCATTGTGAACAGATATGAAGGAATTACAAAGGGATAATGTGTGTGTGTGTGTGTGTGTGTGTGTGTTTGAAAGGCAAGAGGAGAAGGAAAGGGGAACTTCTGCACCAGATGATAAAAAGGATGTAAGTTGCTCCTTCCTCAGCCTTGCCACTTTCATCTCATTTTTGTTTGTGTGTTTTTGCGGTCAGAGACCACACACACTTAAACTGAAAGCCTCCTCCCCTCCCCCATATTCAAGTTTGGCTGAGCTATTTTAACACACAAGAACAGATATTACAGTGATAGGTACTTTGGAAAAACCTCAGGGCTTGAACACAATTACAGACTCGCAGCCAGATGCAGCTCAACATTAAATCAAGGTAATTTAGCAAGGGCATGACATGGAGCCGAAATGGTGAGTGTGTTATGCCCGAAGCAGGTTTTAATGTGTCACTTTTACAAGTTCAAGCTGTAACTGTAATACTTAATTTCTTAGTGCTCTGAAAACTCGAGAGCACATCTGGTTTGAAGTCAAAGGAAGGGCTAGTTATCTCCTCCACACCTCTTCCATATTTTTGAAATGAGCAATCTTAGTTTTCCTGAGAACGTGGCAATAGAGATTTAAGAATTTCTGCCTATATTCCTTTGGGGAGGGATGAGAGGGGACTTAAATCCTTTAAATTCAGGACTGAATTCCTTCCACACAAACTATGTACTATCTTTAATGGGTGACGATGAAATCCAAAGGACGTGCAAACAAAAACCACTAAGGATGAATCAGATGTCTGTGAGAGCCTGTGCTGATGTAAGGACAGGGTTTACCGATGACCTAGAGATGGCACTATATTCTTATATTTCAAATATGCTTTTTACGGATACAGGTGTGACAGTAAATTGTTAAGACAGATGTGGGGAATAACACACAAAGCATTCAGAACTCATAAGAATATATTCTGGATTGATATACCACACACATACAAATACTTCTTGAGTTTATGTAATTACTATAAATTTAGCTATTTTAAAAGTTAAGAGTAAGCCTTTCCTATCAATGGGCACTAGCTCTGAATTATATATGGGGCAGTGGCATAGAGAAAGCATCTTACAAAACAATAATTCCTGTTAACGTGCAATCCCTATTACAATATGCTATTTAAATGGGAAGAAAAGGGTTTAAATAAAAGCTCTATATTTTCTTCTGGTTGGTTTCAGATAAACGGTTCTGACTTAAAACATTCCTCCCCCCACCCCCACATGGCTGAATGGGGTGACTAAGAAGAGGGAGTACCATCACCCTGCTACAATAATATGAATTTAACCCCGGTTGCAAAATGAAAACTCATATTTTCTTTAGCCTTCTTCTAAGAATTTAATCCATCTGATTATTTTAATTCTTTATGGGCCACCTTCAGGTGATTTTGCCAGATTCTTACTTGATATTTATAAACAGGTGGCTCATGCAGCTTCATGCAAAGTCACTACAAGAAATAAATATGTCTCAGTATTTACCTAACCTACCTGTCTAAAAAGCCTGTTCTTTCTAATAGAGGGAAGATAAATTCTGCGGTGATTCCAACACATACATTAAACTTCTCATTGATTTTTGAGTGGTCTCTGTTAGGGAACCTTCCTCTATGAAAACACTTGGTGAGCAAGAAAATGAAGGCGCCTTCAGCTGCAGGTGTAACAATTCTAGGCAGAGGCTAATTTGATGCACCCTGGAAGAGAGCTGGCTTCCTCTTGTTCCTACTAGCCTTCGATAAGTTTGCTACTAAGTTCTATATGGCTTCATTCAGTGGTGGGTTGCTACTGGTTCGCCCCAGTTCGTGTGAACCGGTAGCAGCGGTGGTGGGAAGCTCCACCCATCCACCCGGACGTCATCAAATACGATCTGCGCATGCACAGAAGCTTCTGCGCATGTGCAGATGGGATGTGCATGTGAACCGGTAGCAAAGATAAGTGAAACCCTCCCCTGGCTTCATTGTAATCAGAGGATGGTAATGTGGGGCCTCCCAGATTTCTAAGAGATGCCTCATCTATTCCTTGAAATATTGTAGAAATCTCACAAGAACTGGCAATCTTGCATAAGATTTCAGAAGTATTTGCTTTAGATAGTTAGAGCAGGAAAAGCTTGTCGATCTACCTGAAATCACTATATAGATTAATGTAGTGATATAGAATTATGTGTCATCAGAATGTGGACAAATGTTCACTCATCCACTACTCCAGATCTATCTATCCTGAACTGGCGGTAGGAGCCAATGACAGGTTGGATAAAAAAAAAATTATTTTAGCAACCCAATTAAGACAAACTGGTGTGATTTAATAACAAATTGGTATTTCCCTTCCAACAGAGGGATATGCCTTATACTTTTGTTCCTTGGCTGGAATTCCAAATGGCAATGGTGGCATAAGTCCTTGAAGACATGTTCATCTTCTTACTGTTATCTGACAACATCCTGATTGGAAGTATGACACACATTTTCTATCGGGATTACTTGGAAGGCAGTCTGGAGGCTTTCTTGATTCACAGGCAGTGGCAGACTACATACTGAGGCAATGGAGGAACATGCTTGGTTGTTATTTGACGATACTGTATACACTGGATCTAAACTACACCTTCTTTCATATCATTCATTTTTGAAATTGAATTGAATTGAAAGCCTTTTTCTGGGAATTTTGCTTCGGGGAACAAGGTGAAACTGAATGGGATAGAGACTTCTGTAACGAGTTTCTTTGTGACCACTTCTCTGATTTTACAATGTCATCTGTATATATAGTATTTTGAGTGATATTTGGTACAATATCAGATATTTTGGGGGTTGTTTTTCTATTGAAACAAAAATACATTTTAATAATTATGCAAGGACAATTAGAGGAGAGGAGGAAGATACTGTATGAACCATACACATGAAGTTATTTGAGCAACATCTGGAAACCTGAAGTTGGGGAATCATGATCCTTCTTAATTTAAAGGGTTAGATTAGATTAGATTAGATGGGAGGTTATAATTCTCAGCCCAGACAGAATAATTATATAACTGATATCCTCAATGGTCAAAATCAAAAATCTATTGCCTTGAGTGGACAGGAGAAAATTGTCTAGGATTGAAATTCTGGGGAAAATGTTTGTATGTGTGTGTGTGAGAAAGAGGGAGAGGCATGTATGTGTGCCTTGGTCATCTCCCATTTGAATTACCACAATGAGCTGTACATGAGGTTGTTCTTGAAGACTAACAGAAACATCAACTGATCCAGAATACAGCAGCATGAACAGTTATCCCCCCCGCCCCCCCAGGCTTGTCCATGTACTGGCTCCCAGTTTCTTTCTGGGTGCAATTCAAAGTGCTGCTCATCACCATTAAAACCTTATCTGGCACGGAATCAGGTTATCTGTGGGACCACCTTCTCTAAGGACATCTTTTTTATTTTTTAACTTGTTAGTCTTAATTTTTAACTTGTTAGTCTTAATTGCACTTTTAACTGTTAAATTATGATATTTGGATTAAATTTCTTTTTAACTTTTTTATTAGATGTTTTTTACTGTTGTGAGCCGCCCTGAGTCCGGCTGGAGATAGGGCGGCATATAAATCTCATTAATAATAATAATTAATAATAACCTACCCATCATATCCAATCAAATGTCCCTTCCCCTAAATATTGCCATTGTATGGGACCTAGGGAATGTGGTGTTTCTGCGGCAGCCCCTGCCCTATGGAACACATGTCCCCTGTCAGGCCTCTCCTTCCCTAGCCTTCCATAAATGTCTGAAGACCTGGATTTTATTCCCAAGCACTGAGATAAAATGAAGTGACTGTACATCAGAAGTTTGACTCTGATGCCAGGGTTTTGTTTTTAATGTGTTTAATTTTTATAGCTTTAATATGGCTTTTATGCCATTCTAACTTTTGATTGGGAGCTGCTCAGAGTTGGTTATAAGATATTATAACTCTCTCTCTCTTTCTCTCTCTGTCTGTCTTTTAAATTAATAAGACTGGGTGTGTATCCTTTGATTCTTGTGCTCTGCAATAGCCAGATATTCTGCATAAATATGACCTCTTGCCTGCAGTAAAGCAGATCTTCTAATCTTACTGATTCTATGAAGCTTCTGCAACTAGCCGTTAACTGGATGCAAAGTTAAACTTCTAGATAAACACATTTTTTGCCATATCTGGATAAAGCCTGGCACTTGACGTGTGATGCAGTGAGGAGAATCAGGGAATGTAGCTCTTCCAAACCTGAGACAGATACAGAAAGAGACAATCCCATAACAACCCAACGGTCCGTCAAGTAAAAGTAATAAGCAAATAACTTGCTCTCAAGTTGATACACTATTGCGTTTGGTAGGTGGGTGTTTATTGGCTCTGAGACTACGTTTTGCCTAAATGTTAAGAAATATACTGAGAGCATGAACTCTGCCTTGATAACATGCAGATTATATTTACAACAGAAAGCTTTTTATAAAAACTTGTTTGGCAGAACTCAAGCCTCCACTGTGCCAGAGATTAAATAAACGTCTGGTCTCACCATTAAACCAAAGATAGATTACCACCCTACCAAATATTGTTAATAGCAAATGAGAACAAGACCAATTCAAAAGTTTCTGAAAAAGACATCTAATACCTCTTTTCTTCATTATAAAGCAGTCACATTTAATAGAAGCTACGTCAACAAGAGTCAATTTAGTATAGTGATTAAAGCAGTAGTGAAAAATCCACATTTTTTTACTACCGGTTCTGTGGACATGGCTTGGTGGATGTGGCATCGTTTGCTGGGCATATTTTGAAGGATACTGCAAAATTTCCATTCCCACCCCATTCCAGGGGAAGGATATTGCAAAATCTCCATTCCCACCCCACTCTGGGGCCAGCCAGAGGTGGTATTTGTTGGTTCTCTGAACTACTCAAAATTTCTGCTACCGGTTCTTCGAATTACTCAAAATTTCCACTACCGGTTCTCCAGAACCTGTCAGAACCTGCTGGATTTCACCCCTGGATTAAAGGCATCAGGCTACAAACTAAATAATGTGAGTTCTAATCCTGCCTTATGCAGAAAGCCAGTTGGGTGACTTTGAGCCATTCACTTCTCTCTCAGCCCTTAGAGAGAAAGTAATGGCCAATCATTTCCAAAAATGTTGTCCAGAAAACAACAAGCAAAATACCTATCAACAAAAACTGCTCTACTCTGGCCTCCACCCATGTGCAAAAGTTGAACTGATCCAACACAGGGGCTGTTCTCATCTCTGCACAATACTATGAAGTTTGCAGAACTCTTCATAAACTGAGCTGAGCTGAAGTGATTAACTTCGAGAAGAAGCCCAAAGAAACACTGTAAATATGCCTTTGTAGTATTTCCTTTGAGTCTGTGGCACAGGTGTTTTTCATTTGCCTCCCAGATCCTCAATATCCCCCTCCAGTTGAGACATTGTTTTGGCATCTCCCCATCACAACCAAATAATCTGAAGGGTGATGAACATGTAAGAAAAGAGAACAATTTGAAATGTTGCTATTTTGATTTTCCACTGGCCAGTTGGAGGGTGAGCAGATATGCTTGTGGGTCAGGGCAAATGCAATTGTAAGAATTTGTCAGAAAAAGGTGATCTACAGCCTCACCCCGTCCCATACTAGCTTTTTACATTTAGGAGTCTTATCCCCCATATGCCTGCAATGCTAACTAAGTAAGGGACTTTTTAGTAATACAGCCACACCTTATTCAAACAACAAAAAGGAACAGGTACATTCTAAACATTTCAAACATTCTTAGCATTTAAGCAAATAAAGATGCCACTGCACAAAAAAAAATGTTACCATACAAATTACCACTCGGTGTTGTAATGTGAATTAGAACCACTGCATTGTTCCAATGAGTATACAATAACAGCACAGATGTTATAGAAGAGAGTTTTTGTCAAAAATAGTACTGAAATAAAAACCTGTATTTTACTTCTCAAGCTTGGGGAGAATCCTTTGATACTGGAAAAATCAGGACAATATTGCCCTCCATTGGCAAGAATGTTTATATACAAAAACACTTAAACCAGTCAATTTTTACGATATCAATTGCAAACTAAATTAAATTTAGCCATGGAAATTAAGTTTCCATGGCTTGGTGCCACTTTAGAAATGGTACAATAATTCTGCTCACAGCAGACACTGTGCTGAAGTAATATGTTACTTCTGTTCTATGCTGGCACCTCATACAACTGCCACTTAAATGTTATAATGGTTTCATGCAGATGTGGGAAGTAAACCTTGAGATATGCTACCATAACAGGAATCTAGGACTAGACTCCTCCTCTCCCACTAGCACCGACAGGAGCTGAACCTGGAGAAAGAAAGAACTAGTGTAATACTATGTGTCCCACTTCTAATTCCTAGAGCCAGTCCAGAAGTATACCATGGATTAATAGTATCAGAAGCCATTGAAAAGTCAAAGAGAGCTAGGATGGATGCTCTCCTCATTCCAGGGGTGAAATGCTCCCGGCTTGGACCGGATCGCCTGATCTGGTAGCGATGGAGGCGGGTGATTCAGAGAACCGGTAGCAAAAAACCCTCCCCCTCCCCCCCAAGTGAGTCGCACAATCATCAGAGGCTTTTTTTTTTTTAAAAAAATTTAAATGCATTTTTTCTACAACCTCTTCGGCAGAAAAAATGCTTTTAAAAGTAAAAAAAAAGCCTCTGATGATTGCGCGGCTCAGCTGGGATCGTCAAATGTTTTTAAAAGCCTCTGATGATCTTAGCTGAGTTGCCTGATCGGCAGAGGCTTTTTTTCTTTTAAATGCCTCTGACGATCCAAGCTGAGTTGCCTGATTGGCAGAGGCTTTTCTTCTTTTAAAAGCCTCTGATGATCCAAGCTGAGTTGCCTGATCGGCAGAGGCTTTTAAAAGAAAAAAAAGCCTCTGCCGATCAGGCAACTCAGCTGAGATCGTCAGAGCCTTTTGAAAGCATTTTTTTACGACCTCTTCGCCGAAGAGGTTGTAGAAAAAATGGTTTTAAAAGAAAAAAAAATTGGGCACGCCCACCCAGTCACATTACCCCCCACCACCAAGCCACGCCCACAGAACCGGTAGTAACAAATTTTAGATATTCCCATATGGGTCATTGTCAAAGCTTTCCCAATACAATGTCCTTGTCTGAAGTCAGATTGAAATGGGTCAAATAACTTTCCTCCAGGGGTCTCTAGAGCTCTAAGGTGATCCCCCACCCAAAACATCCTTCCCTAAAATGAGGGATTTGAAGACAGCAGAAAAAAATCAGGGTGAGGAAGGTATGTGAGAATCAGCAGGGTCTATGAATGGCTGTTGCAGTGTGAGTGTGGAGCGGATGAGGGAGAGTGCACAGGTGAGAGACATATGCCCCAGCCCAGCAATCGATGACCTTCTCTGCTGACTTCCCCATTAACTCTCTAAAGATCCTGGCAGGAAAGATTACAAATGACAATCACATGATCACGGGGTGCTGCAATCAGTCATAAGCACAAACCAGTTGCCAAGCATCCAGATCACGATCATGTGACTTTGGGGACCCTGGAATGGTTGGAGCTCTAAAGACCAGTTAAAATCACCATTTGTTTAGTGCCATCATAACTTCAAATCATCACGAAATGAATAGTTGTAGATCAAGGACTATCTGTATATTTTAATGTAAATTAGATAACAAAAACATGGAATCAGCAGGGGACAAGGTAAAACATGAAACATCCTTCAAGGCAAAGCATGCACCATCTTCCAAGGAGAATTATGTGAGTTCAGATATATTGGTCTGAAATTAACTTCTTGTTCATACTTGGAGTATAAAAAAAATACATTCATTCATTCATGATACCAAATACATTTTCAGTATATGCTATTATGATGACAATTTCATCTATTTTCAATACAAACAAAACCAGGTTAGTGAAATATCCTACCTTGTGTGGTCCCATCTAGTCCCATGATGCATTTCATTGCTCTTATAATTTGTTCTGCTATAGGAGGAGCCATAGATGTGGCATAGGTTGCACTATGTGAATGAATTCGTAGGTAGTCCACTAATTCCTTAAATCAAAAAAGAACAATATTTCAGTGTGGTCATCAACCCCCCCCCCTTTCTGCTAGAATAAAAATTGGCAAATGAGAGAAACAGTCTTCTTCCTGTGCATAAAATTGTAGAATGGCATGATTTAATTTATCACTAAATGGCAATTAAATTCTTGTTCCCTTATCATTGAAATTTTATACAAACATGTTTTTGGATATTTCCTCAATCAGCCTTAAAGTAAAACAGTCAAGACAAATAAAGAAACAAAATCAGTATATGCAGTGGTGAAATCCAAATTTTTTTACTACCGGTTCTGTGGGTGTTGGTTGGTGGACGTCGCGTGGCTTGGTAGGCATGGCAGGGGAAGGATACTGCAAAATCTCCATTCCCATCCCACTCCACGGGAAGGATCCTGCAAAATCCCCATTCTCTCCCCACTTCTGGGGGAAGGATATTGCAAAATCTCCATTCCCACCCCACTCTGGGACCAGCCAGAGGTGGTATTTGCCGGTTCTCCGAACTACTCATAATTTCCACTACCAATTCTCCAGAACCTGTCAGAACCTGTTGGATTTCACCCTGAGTACGTAGCAAGAAAAATGTGTTTCCAAATTATCGTGAAAAAACATAAAATGCCTTATTTTGATTTTATTCATATATAGTACATGCATCACATACCTAGAAGAATGAAATAGTGCTACTTTGCCAGAGCAACAATTTTCATGCTGCTTCTGATTCTAATATAAACATTGTTATCGTTATCCTCTTTTTTAAAACTGCCTTTCTGTTTTGTACTTCATTGTGAACCACGTCAACGGATGTGAGCTTTCCTCTTAAAAATTATTATCCACTCTGGCGCCTTTATCTGATATGAATCTAAATTCATAAAATTAGTGCATAAACTAAATATACTGCATAGAGTTTAATATTTAAACATAGTATGCTATCTGTATCCAGCTTTCATATTCACTTCAAAGCAATATAGGAATTGAAAATTCAGAATGCTAACCGTACTATTTATGTAAAATAAGATTTTCATTTATGTTTAGCTGTATGTACTAGTTTGGCAAGTTCAGCAGGTAAACTAAAAGAGGAGGTTGGTATGACTAATTAAATAGAGCCATTTTCCTAGTAAGTTTTAGGGCGCTGTATATGCTTGCATTTTCATGATTAAATCTATCAAAGCATTTTGAAACTGCTTGAGAACAATATGCAAATAGTTGCTGTATTTTCAATTTACAATAATACAGTATCTGACAACTTTAAACTGTCAGCAATCTGCAGGTAGACCAGTGGAATGAAATACTAACAGAGCTAACATAAATAGAAGAAGGGTTTATTCTTACCATCCTTAGGAATTATTAACAATCTCTACATTCTATGGCATTTGAGCACTCCTAAACTATGTGTCAGCCTTCAGAGGTGGTTGAACTCTGGTGTCACAAATGATGAGAAAATTTTAGTTGAGTAATATGTGGAGAGAAAGAGATCCCCATCCCCAAAATAGGGAAAGAAGAAATTCCGAAATTGGAGTGCTGATTATGTTTCACAGCATATTACTTGAGATATTCCATCCCAAGTAATATGCTGTGAAACATAATCAGTACTCCAATTTTGGAATTTCTTCTTTCCCTATTTTATCTGGCCCAGATAAGGATCTTTAGAGTCAGAGCAGTAAGATATTAAAGGCTATGAATCAGGATTATTTTTTGCTTTGGACTATCCTCCATAGTCCACACCTACCCCCCCCCCAAAAAAAAGCTCTGAGTCCATACCTAGCCCCCAAAAAGCTTTGACCAGAAGAGCAAGATCATTTCAGACAATTTTCTAGAGAAAAATGACTCTTTTTCTCATTTAAAATGAAAATGGATGCATGAAGCTTCACAGAGAATTACATTTGCTTTGACTTTTACTGATAGTGCTTGCTTAAAGGGGCAGGTATGACGGGTGCAGGGGGTCATATCAAGTGTCGGGGGTGCGCACGCGCTGTCTCCGAGCGATTGCGCACTCCGGCCCCCAATGCGTAACTCGTGTCCTGGGTTGTGTAGAGCCTCAGGCCCAGGGTCCGCGGCTGATGTTATGTAATGCCAGGTCGGTGGTTAACAAGGCCCCCCTCATCTGTGATCTTATTTTGGAGGGGGGTGCAGACCTGGCAGGTATTACGGAGACCTGGTTGGGCCAAGAGGGGGGGGTCCCCCTCGTAGAGATGTGCCCGCCAGGTTTCCGTGCATTTCATCAGCCAAGGGCCCAGGGGAGGGGTGGGGGAGTGGCAGTGATCATTAGGGAGAGTCTTTGTCTGAGGGAGACCACTGTTCCTCAGATAGCCGGATGTGAGTCCCTTTGTGTGAAGTGGGGCCGTGGGGTGCAGATGGGTTTGCTGACTACGTACCTGGCTCCCTGCCACGTGGCAGCGACCCTGCCCGAGCTACTTGACGTCATTGCCGGGGTGGCGGTCGATACCCCCAGACTTATTGTCATGGGGGATTTCAACCTTCCATCTGCAGGTGAGGCGTCAGAAGTGGCTCGGGAGTTCATGGCTTCCATGACGGCCTTGGACCTGACCCAGTTAGTTCAAGGCCCCACTCACATAGGGGGTCACACTCTAGACTTGATTTTTATCTCTGGTCAGTGGTTGAATGATCTTGGTAGAGGGGACCTAGATATTAAACCCTTGTCATGGACAGATCATTCACTCCTTCAACTAGACTTTCCTACCGCCTGCCCCCACCGCAGGGAGACGGAACCGACTAGATGGTTCCGTCCCAGGCGCCTGATGGATCCTGAAAGGTTCCTGACGGAGCTTGGGCCGTTTCCTGAGACTCTAACACACGACTCGACTGAAGAGCTGGTGGCCGCCTGGGAAAGGGCGGCCGCTGGAGCTTTGGACCGTGTCGTGCCTTTGCGGCCTCTGACCCGATGCCGATCTCAATTAGCTCCTTGGTTCTCTGAGGAGCTGAGAGAGATGAAGCGTCGGAAAAGACGCCTAGAGAGCATTTGGAGGACTAGCCAATCCGACTCCGACCGGACACAGGTGAGGTCTTATATCAAGACCTACCTAGTGGCGATAAAAGCGGCAAAGTCTAACCACTTTTCCGCTCTTATCGCATCTGCAGAGAACCGCCCAGCCGCCCTGTTTAGGGTGACCCACTCCCTTCTTCGGGGGGGAGTGCGGGAAGATCCCTTGCAGGGTCGTGCTGAGGACTTTGTGCAATTCCTGCACGATAAAGTCGCTCGGATTCGGGATGGCTTGGACTCCGATTGGATGAGTCCACGGGAGGAGACCGGGGCAGGTCTTGAGAATGTTATTTGGGAGGAGTTTGATCCTGTGGCTCCCGAGGATGTGGACAGGGTTCTGGGTAAGATTAGTGCCGCCACGTGTTTATTGGACCCGTGTCCCTCCTGGTTGGTACTGGCCTCCCGGGAGGTCACACGAGGCTGGCTCCAGGGGATTATAGGTGCTTCCTTGAGTGAGGGTGCCTTTCCTGCCGCCTTGAAAGAGGCGGTAGTGAGGCCCCTCCTCAAGAAGCCTTCCCTGGACCCGGCTGAATTAGCCAACTATCGTCCAGTCTCCAACCTTCGTTTTGTGGCGAAGGTTGTTGAGAGCGTGGTGGCACGACAACTTCCCCGGCACCTGGATGAAGCTATCTATCTAGACCCGTACCAGTCGGGCTTCAGGCAGGGGTACAGCACAGAAACGGCATTGGTCGCGTTGGTGGATGATCTCTGGAGGGCTCGGGACAGGGGTTGTTCCTCTGTCCTAGTCCTATTAGACCTCTCAGCGGCTTTTGATACCATCGACCATGGTATCATGCTGCAGCGGTTGAGGGGGTTAGGAATAGGGGGCACCGTTCTGCGGTGGTTCTCTTCCTTCCTCTCCGACCGCTCGCAGTTTGTGTTGGCAGGGGGGCAGAGGTCGACCTCGAGGCATCTCGCATGGGGAGTGCCGCAAGGGTCGGTCCTCTCGCCTCTCCTGTTCAACATTTATGTGAAGCCGCTGGGTGAGATCATACGTGGTTTTGGGGTGAAGTGCCATCTGTACGCTGATGATACTCAGCTGTACATCTCCACCCCAGACCACCCCAACGATGCCCTTGATGTGATGTCCCGCTGCCTGGAGGCCGTGCGGGCCTGGATGGGGAGGAACAGGCTCAGACTCAACCCCTCCAAGACCGAGTGGCTGTGGCTTCCGGCGCCCCGATATAGTCAGCAGGTGCCATCGCTGACTATTGGGGGTGAATCCTTGCCCCCCACAGAGAGGGCTCGCAATCTGGGTGTCCTCCTGGACACACGGCTGTCTTTAGAAGAGCACATGACGGCCGTGGCCAGGGGGGCCTTTTATCAGGTTCGCCTGATTCGCCAGTTGCAGCCCTTTCTGGATCGGGACGCCTTGCGCACGGTCACTCACGCCCTTGTCGCCTCCCGGTTGGACTATTGCAATGCTCTCTACATGGGGCTCCCCTTGAAGAGCACTCGGAGGCTCCAACTGGTCCAGAATGCGGCCGCGCGGGTGGTTATGGGCGCGTCCCGCTGTGCCCATGTGACACCCCTCCTGCGCGAGCTGCACTGGCTCCCAGTGGTCTTCCGGGTGCGATTCAAGGTGTTGGTTACCACCTTTAAAGCGCTCCATGGCATAGGACCCGGGTACCTCCGAGACCGTCTTCTGCCACCAATAGCCTCCCACCGACCAGTCCGTTCCCACAGAGAGGGTCTCCTCAGGGTGCCATCAGCCAAGTTATGTCGGCTGGCGACACCCAGGGGGAGGGCCTTCTCTGTGGGAGCCCCAGCCCTATGGAATGAACTGCCCCCGGAAATTCGTAAGATCTCCGACCTCCGGGCGTTTCGCTGCGCATTGAAGACCCTGTTGTTCCGCCAAGCCGGACTATCAACACAATAGTTTTAAATTGGGTATTTAAATTTATTGGGGTTTTAAATTTGAGCCACCTATTTAATTATTTTAAATTTTATACTGTTGTTTTGTCTGTGTTTTTAAATAGGCTGTACACCGCCCTGAGTCCTTCGGGAGAAGGGCGGTATAGAAATAAAATTATTATTATTATTATTATTATTAATGACCATTCCTTCAGTGACCTTTTGAACTGAAAACTGCTGAACTAGTATTTAGTAGCCCGAGGACTTATGTTAGTTACCCCCACTGTCATAACATCATGATTAGGGTGCTTGGAACCCATCTCACAATTGTGTTGCAGCATCTCATGATCATGTGATTGAATTTGTGACCTTCTTTGCCAGTTTTCTGAAAACAAAATCAATGGCGAAGCTGGCTAGGGATTGCAAGTGGTGAAAATTTCCTGTTAACAACTCTTGATGATTTGCTTAACAACAACAACCGGAAGTGGCAGAATTTTCATCCCTAAGTGATGTAGTCATGTGACATCTTACATTTCTAACAGTGGTAGAAATTCCAGTCCCAATTCATGCAGTTAAGTAAAGACTACCTGCAATTTCCTTAAATTGGCAAAACTGAGCTACTCAAAATTGGCCATTTTGCTGTCAGCTTTTAGGAGTGCAATCTCAAGATGCTCAGAGAGTTTCAAAATGAAGCTGAAGGCTGCAAACCAGTGGTGGGTTGCCCCCAGTTCGCACCGGTTCTATAGAACTGGTAGGAAAACCGGAGGGAGGCTCTGGTCAATGACCCCAGTGTCATCAAAACACTTCAGCACATGTGCAGAAGCTTCTGCGCATAAAAGCGTGCGGCCCCGCTATGAACCGGTAGTAAAGATAAGTAGAACCCACCCCTGCTGCAAATCCATCCCAGCTGAGAGGGAAATCTTGCAAAGTTTGAAAATCAAGTTCAGATTACCATTGTTTCCTGTCTCAATCCACAATTTGTGATATCATTTTTTTTAGGAGCCACTTATTGTAACATCCATAATGGTTTGGCTATTGTTGAATGCCAATGCTTGCTGCTGTTACCTTTCTGCCAGCTATATAACCTCCAGCTGCTCCAAAACTTTTTGTGAATGTTCCCATCAATACATCAATATCATTAGGATCCATTCCAAAGTATTCCACAACTCCTCTTCCTGTAGGACCAACAGCACCTATGCTGTGGGCTTCGTCCAAGTAGACATAGGCTTTGTATTTTCTCTTTAAGGAAATAACTTCTGGCAAGCGTACAATAGAGCCTTCCATGCTAGAAGAAGAAGAAAGTTAATGAGAACTGAGTACATCTAATGCATGAAACTGTATGAATTGATCCACTATAATGCCAATATCATGTCAACTGTTCCCTATTCAAGTATTTCCCCAAAGCAAATAAAAATTCTAAAACAGAATCATATAAGCAGTAGAAGAAATAAATTAAGAAAAATCCAGTTTGAAGGGCATCATTTATGGCTTTTTGGTTACTGTGCTTAACGTATTCAAAATATTGGAGTATTTTATATAGATTTTCTAGAATTTGCATAGTCAGTTAAAATTATATATTTTACATACCTATAAATGCCCTCTACTAGAATAAGAATTTTTTTCCATGCTCTTCGGCTTCGAGGTTGCCCCTGTATTACTGCATCCTTCAAAAGCTTTTCTAGGCTCTGCATATCTAATTTTAAAAATACAAGATAATGTGAAATATTGTATCAAATTATATATAAAATTTCTACAAACTGCAAATCTATTTTATAACAAATTTAAACAAGTGTGAGATGCTTAGAAAAACAAACCAAACTTCTGTATGAAATATTACTATTGTAACTTTAGTATATGGACTGAATCTAGTGAAATACAAATAACAATGTTTTTACCATCTCTTTTAGGAAAAAACAGTCCATTAAACTTGACAGATATATTAATGATATGCTTTAGAGTTATTTATATCTTATCCCTGCTCAGTCATATAATCTATTAAGTTTCCTGATATAAGGCAAGATCCTTCAAATTAGTGTATGATATCAAGTTATTGATTAGAAATTGAAATATTTCAAAATATAACACTGTTGCAGCTTGGAGGGACAAAGAAACTAAATAATGCAATAACAAATTTTAATTTGCATTCCATTTGCTTTTAAAAACTAACAGAGTTCCATTCATTGAATCTACACACCATTACTCTGATACAGGAAAAGGTCAAAAGCATCTCAGAATCTATGCCAGCTATTTAATTTTGATGTTTGATGACAACAAAAGTACCATTCCTATCTTACACATTCCTCATCTCCACTACCAGAAAAAGGCTGATTGATACTAATAATGTAAATGAAGCGGGCTCTGATAGATGACCACTGGATAACTTTCTATTCCATCTATTCTAAAAAGCAATGCATCCGGTTGGAAAAAGTACAAACTCAGCCAAAATCCTTTTGGTTCCTCTAGGAGACCTCTAAATTGTCAGAAGAAAGGAACATTCTAATGACATACAGCTTAAAGGTTGGTTAGGTCAAGGGGATCCACATGAGTTAAAAGTTGTCTATCGTCAGAAGATGATCTGGGTCTATGCTTCAGTAATCTACAAAAAGAATTATAACTGTTTTGCAAAGAAACTCAGTAATTAGGAAATGTCAATTAAAAATGACAAATGTATATGACCACATGAATTGCTGAGTTAACAGAATCCTTGTCTAGAAGGGTATAAAACCATTGTACCTAATTTCTGTCTTTGTTCAACGCTTCATGTACAGAGCCTTGAACCTATTGCGCAATATATAAAATTGTCTCTGATTAATCCAAAAGTTGTGTTTGTCTTATTAAATCCACAACATTTATGGCACCCTGCAGATGGGACTACAAGGCAGAGAACTTTTGTTCTACCAGACAGCCTGCCTCAACGGGAATCAACGCCTCCCCAAGGAAAATCAACTGGCCGGCCATTAGGACTCCTTTGAAGTCCACGGAGATTCAGTGAGGAGGTGCCGTAAACCCGCTGACGAAAACAGGCCAGTCAAGAATCCTTGAAGGTTAATCAGACACAGAGACTCAACATAAATACGAAAGAAAGAAAGAAAGAAAGAAAGAGGAAAAGAAAACAGGTAAGTATAAATCAGAGAGTTAAAGTCTCTCTGTTTAGAGGTGCCTACTCTTTAAGGGGTAGAAGAGTGGGGCTTGATCATCCCCCTAAGGGACCAGGTGGCATCCTGAAGTCTCTGGAATTAAGTATTTAAGTATTGGAATTAAGGAACTAAGTATTGTGTGTAATCTTATGTGTGGTAAGAGAAGAACTAATTGCAGTGTTATAAATTTTCTGATAAACTGACATTCTTAAACAGCCAGAGAACTCTGAAAGAACTAAGAATAAATAAGACATTGTTTACTGTTCTTCTGTTAAATATATATGTGTATATATATAATGATAGTGTATAAAATTGAATGGAATTGAATTGATTGTGATATGTGTGGCTGCCAGCAAAGTGAGTAGATTTGTGCTTGAGGCTGTGGGAGATGTTTGAGATGATTGTAATGGTGGGATTTTTTTTTGTATGTGAAATTGGTTTAAACAAGAAGTCTGATTGCAGTACAAAAAGCCTGTGTGTTGATAAAGTGAGAAATTAGAGAAATGCTGAATGTGTTGCTTTGTTGTAAGAATGCTGAATGGAGGAGGGAAGCGAGGCGTGCTTCCTTGCGTGCTGTAAAACATTTTTTTCCCTCTTCCCCCCTCCTTTTTTCCTTTGTAGGAGAAAAACAGTTCCTTTTAACTTTTTTCCTTTCTCTCACCCCCTCCTTTTTCCCTGGGAGATGAGAGGCACGAAGAAGGGGGGGGGGCGCTACGGTTTTTTTTTGTTCCTTTAACCATTTTTTTCTCTCTGAGAACCAGTCAGAGAAAGGCGGGGTAAAGGGTGATATCTGATACCTGCCTTTGCAGTTTCAGAGTATTGATTCAAAATACCTCATTTAGATTGTTTGTTTTATTTTTGAAGCTGTTTTTCTTACTCCTTAATGTTTTTATGTCTGCGTGCATTCTGCATACTTAACAGATGGCACGTTTGTTCGTTTGTATGTTTGTTTGTTGTTTATTTGTTTGTCAGCAGCATAAGCTGCTGCCTTTTTAGGAATTGTCACAGAGATGAGTTAGAAATTATAATATGTAGTAAGAGAGATTCAGTGGCATTTTTGTCTAAAATGTTAGATTCTGCCTCGAGAGTATGCTTGTTTTTGTTCACTTCAGTTTACAAGGAGATTAGATATTGGTGCTGAGGAGCTAATTTGTTTATAGAGGGATATACGGTAGTTGAAGGAAGAGAGGAAGTTTAGTGGGAGCCAGAAGTTTGTCTACACAGACTTGTGCTGACAGCGGTAGGAGAATTGTATAAGAAGGAGTTAGAGAAAGTAGAATTGATGGGAGGGACAAGGTATGTGATGTGTTTTTGGAAAGTTATGGAAGTTGGCAGAATGAAATGTGGAAGTGCTAAGAAGTAGAAGAGAAGTGGTCATATGGGCAGGGAAGATAGCGTTAAAGATTGCCCGATCCAAAGAAGAGGAAGTGGTGTTTTTCGTTGACAGAGATCAGATTAAGTGAACAAAGCATTTGAATACACTTAATCAGTGAAGGGAGTGTTGGAAGATTTGAGAAGCTCAATATTAAAAGCACAAGAAAATTCCCCTAAAGAAAATAAGCAGAAACTCAAGCAGAGTTCAGCCCCCACCTTTACCAATGGGCCATTAAGAAACTGAGACGCCACCTTATTTTCCACAACAAAGGAAGAATAAAAGATGTGTTTGTTTCTTGCTTGCCTTACTAGGAACAATAAACTGATTCCAGGAGTTTTGAATTCAGGAAGGGAAAGCTCTGCCTTTCAGCAATCTTTAAAGGGAAAGACTTTTTTCCCCGACAGGAGTAGTAAAAAAAAAAACAAAACAAAAAAAAAAAACAACCAAAACACTCCTGATAGAAAGGAGGGGTGGCGTCTCCGCCTCCATCTATAAACAAGCAAGAATTAAGATAATTTTATGCAAAATTAATTGAATCTGGACCTTGGAGTTGAAATGGGAGGGACATGAAAGAGGAAGCCTTGAAAATTTGAAACAGGCTTTAACCAGGGCTCCTGTATTGGGTTTGCCAAATTTGGAAAAGCCATTCGGTCTCTTTGTAGGCACACACGCACGCACGCACACACACACACACACACACACAAATTATATGACCACATGAATTGCTGAGTTAACAGAATCCTTTGTCTAGAAGGGTATAAAACCATTGTACCTAATTTCTGTCTTTGTTCAACGCTTCATGTACAGAACCTTGAACCTATTGCGCAATATATAAATTGTCTCTGGTTAATCCAAAAGTTGTGTTTGTCTTATTAAATCCACAACACTAAGGCCATGAACAGTCTTTGAAAAAGTCTCTTTCCAATGTGTAGGAGCATATGCCAACATTTTTTTTAAAAAAAATCCTGCTTTGAAAGCTGCAAAGCTAAAGCCTTAGGAGACCACGCACCAGCCTGTTCCCTCCCATTTGTATGCAAAGTTCAATTCCTATCAGACTAAACTCCTGGCTTTCCTTCTGATCCTAACTGGACAAGTAGGCTGTCACCTCATCCCAGCAGTGTAGGACAAATGTGAGCGTTTGGTTCAGTTTGTACTGAAAACACTGGGACTTAAAATACTCAAACACTTAACTTCTACTGATTTCTTTTTAACAGAACCTGAGGGGCACACTTGTCGTTTATGCATAAAAATATATATCTACATAGTTATCTATGCACATACTTCAGATGAATTCTGGTTACAAAATTGTTTTACATCAACACAGTTGTAAGAAGTGAGAACTTTACAGTTTTACTTGTTAAAACCCGTTTTAATTATCTGATGGTGTACCAAGCAATACATTTAAGCAAGTTGGGAAGAAGTTAGATCAGGTGAAAAATTATCTTTAAGCACTCATATTTTCACCATTCACACTCAAGAGATGTCAAGCTATTTCTCTTTATGTATTCAGGGCTTTTCAAAATTTCTATTTCTATTTTTAATATTTTCTATTGTTAATAATTACCATTCATCTTAAAGAGAATTCTCTGTATGCAAGATTTTTCCTGTCATCCTTAACATTGCAAAACCACTGATTTCCTTTCTTCTTTTTTTAAAAACTGCTTTAGATTAAAAAAAAATATATGACAAGAACTAATACCTAGAATGAATAAAGAGGAAAAACGAATGAAAGCCCAAAGCCAAAACTGCAGGAAATCAAAATAAATAAAAAAATTATAAATGACTTCCACATTTCTTTTACAATTGTTATAAGTATAGATATAATTTAACATTTATTTATTTATTTATTTATTTATTTATTTATTTATTTATTTGTTTATTTATTTTCTGCCTTATTTGTAAAAATAATAAAGGCAGAGTGCAAATAAACAAATAAAATAAAAAAAAATAAAAAGTTAAATTATATCTATATTTATAACAAGTGTAAAAGAAAATTGGAAGTCACGTCTTCTTCACGCCGCAAGGGTCAGTCCTCTCACCCCTTCTGTTCAACATTTATGTAAAACCGCTAGGCGAGATCATCCGTGGTTTTGGGGTGAGTGTTCATCAGTATGCTGATGACACACAGCTATACATCTCCACCCCAGACCACCCCTTGCTGTGATGTCCCGTTGCCTGGAGGCCGTGCGGATCTGGATGGGGAGGAACAAGCTCAGACTCAACCCCTCCAAGACCGAGTGGCTGTGGCTTCCGGCGCCCCGGTATAGTCAGCTAGTACCATCACTGACAATAGGGGATGAGATCTTGCTCCCCACAGAGAGGGCCCGCAACTTGGGTGTCCTCCTGGATTCACAGTTATCTTTAGAAGATCATTTGACGGCCGTGGCCAGGGGTGCCTTTTATCAGGTTCGCCTGATCCACCAGTTGCGTCCCTTTCTGGATTGGGATGCCTTTCGCACGGTCACTCATGCCCTAGTTACCTCCCGTATGGACTACTGTAATGCTCTCTACATGGGGCTCCCCTTGAAAAGCACTCGGAGGCTCCAACTGGTCCAGAATGTAGCCGCGCGGGTGATTATGGGCGCAGCTCGTTACGCCCATGTAACACCTCTCCTACGCGAGCTGCACTGGCTCCCGGTGGTCTTCCGGGTGCGATTCAAGGTGTTAGTTATCACCTTTAAAGCGCTCCATGGCTTAGGACCTGGGTACCTACGAGACCGTCTTTTGCCACCAATAGCCTCCCACCGACCAGTTTGTTCTCACAGGGAGGGACTACTCAGGGTACCATCAGTCAAATTATGTCGACTGGTGACTCCAAGGGGGAGGGCCCTCTCTGTGGGGGCTCCAATCCTTTGGAATGAACTGCCCCCAGAGATACGGAATATCCCTGATCTCCGTGCTTTCCGCCGTGCCCTCAAGACCCTGATGTTCCAACAGGCGGGGCTAAACATACGAACATGTCAATGATTTTTTAAATGTTATCTAATTCTGGGTTTTATTTAATTGACCAAACTAAGTAATAATTTTAATTAGCAATTTTATGATATTTGTGTGTCTATATGTTTCTTGACTGTACACCGCCTTGAGTCCTACGGGAGAAAGGCGGTATAGAAATATATATAAATAAATAAATAAATAAATAAATAAATAAATAAATAAATAAAATAACTGAAGCTGGCTAACCTACCTACTACTCCTTCCTTCTCCTATTTTCCCCACAACAACAACCTTGTGAGGTGAGTTGAACTGAGAGAAAGTGACTGGCCCAATGTCACCCAGTTGACTTTCATGATTAAAGTGGCACTTGAACTCATAGTCTCCTGCTTTCTAATCTGTGATTTAACAACTAGATCAAACTGGTTATTTTATGGTTACAGCATTGTTTATATTTTCCTGTAATCTATCATTTTTAGTCTAATTATCAAAACCATATATATTTTCATTTCCCCCAACAAAAAAAGTCAATAATGGGTTTTCAATTATCATCCTCAGTAGTTTTAAACTGATGCCATTTGTAAAATCAAGGCAAAGAGGAAAATTAATCCTATTTTAAATGTTCTGGTCATAAGACTACAATATTTGATTACTCATGTTTGATTGGTTTTGCTGTGACTTGTGTTGCTTTTGGTTGAAACAAATGGTTTAGAAAAATATTCTGTCTATTGTTTCAATATTTCTTGTTTTGAAGGGTTGAGTTAATGAATTATCATCAGAACTATTTGTCGCTTAATTTAAATAGCATCCCTAGATTAGTTTATTGCAGTTCAGCAATACAGTACTGATCAATGTCATAGAAGTCACAAAAATAATATTGCAGAATAATAAAAATGTGTATTCCGCGGCCACTATATATTGGTGAAAACATTGCTCACTTGAATCTTTAGATTTACGATTGAATGTTCAGTTCTATGAACCATGGGTTGGCTGGGAGCGCTGCCTTCAGGGCTGCTGTGAATTTGTCCCGGCTGGGGTCTGTTTGTCGTCTGGTTTGACCCCTGGTAATGACTTGTGCAGCTGATTGTGAAGGATGGCATGGATGACTTCCTCCCTGCATCTACCAAATTGGGGCTTTCTCGATAGGGCATCTGCTAATAGATTTTTTCCTGCTGGGAAAGTTTGAATCTGAACTGTCTGAAGTAATGCACCCAGCGGATTTGTTTAGTAGACAATTTCCTAGGGGTCTTTAGGGCTTTGAGGTTTTTGTGATCAGTCCAGACCTCGAAGGGCACTTTTCCCCCCTCTAGAAAGTGCCTCCAGGAGAGAAGGGCCCAATGGACTGCATATGCTTCTTTCTCCCAGATGGCCCACCTTCTTTCTGTGTCAGTTAGCTTTTTTGACACATAGGCACAGGAGCTGTCCCTGTGGGTCTTTTTGCATGAGTACTGCTGCTATGGCCACATCGCTGACATCCGCTTGGATTATGAATTGCCGTTCTGGGTCCTGATCAGGGGTGAAATCCAGCAGGTTCTGACAGGTCCTGGAGAACCGGTAGCAGAAATTTTGAGCAGTTCGGAGAACCGGTAGCGGAAATTTTGGGTAGTTCGGAGAAACGGCAAATACCACCTCTGGCTTGCCACAGAGTGGGGAGGGAATGGAGTTTTTGCAATATCCTTCCCTCAGGAATGGGGATTTTGCAGTATCCTTCCCCTGGAGTGGGGTGGGAATGGAGATTTTGCAGTATCCTTCCCCTGACATGCCCACCTAGCCACACCATGCCCACCAAGCCACACCCACAGAACCAGTAGTACAAAAATTTGGATTTCACCAATCGTCCGGATGTTGGAGGATTGGTTCCTCGGCGAACAGCTGGCATAAGCATTTAAACGAAAACTGATTGTGATATAAACCTTTCTTGACTAAAAACTAACCAGCATTTTAAGGGTGAAAATACACAAAACCTCCACTAAGATTTTACAAAGGCAATTGTTTAATCAATTTTCCATCCAGTGAAGTGGTTTCTGTTGAACTAGGAAGGGGTTTTTGGTTTTAGTTCAATATTTACCAAATTTATAGTTAGGCTTATCAGACACTGTGCGGACCTCTGATAAGATAATAGTTAGGTGGGAAAAATGGTTAAAAGTAACAGCTGTATCTGAAATCATATCTCTAGCATTTGTTCAGATCTTGAACATAGTGGCCTGATTTGATTCCAGAGTTAAATCATAATCTAATGCTACAGAAATTTTAGCCTCAGGTAGTTTTTTTCTATATTAACTTTTTCCTTCTTAACTGTTGGTGTATTTTAAATTTCTTTAAGGAAAGACTAAGGACAATAAACATGAAATTAATTAGCATTTGGAGGCTCCCATGAAATGATGACAGGATGTCTCAAATTTTAGAGACATCTCTAAGGTTAGTCTTTTGTATTTTTTCTCTATCAACATGAGAATAAAAAAAAAATCTGCAGTACAGACAAGATCAATTAGTCTTATACAAATGTAGTGTATGATACAAACGAGAATCAAATTTCATTGTGGTAACTTGAAGCCTCTTTCCATGAAAATCAAAAAGGGTTTTCTTGCATGTTAAAAGTGTGAACACATTATTTCCAAAGGAAAACAGTTACGGACATGAATTTCATTTTTTAAAATCAGTTAGTTAAAGCTGCCACATTGATACTCACTGTTGTGCTTAAAGACTCTAATAGTAGCACCTGACAGCCTTGCACCAAGAACAAGTGAAGTATGGTTCAACTCATCACTTAAAATTAGACAACCCTGTGGAAATACATAGCAAAGAATTACAATAAACATCTAACTAATATATTACAATGAATTAAGCAAGTAAGCCAACAAGAATATAGTTTGCCTTATTTAACCTTGCTGTAATTATCACCAGCTATCAAAAATAGTAAATACAAACATAAGGAATGTTAGGAAAATACATTGCAGATGCCTCTTTCTCTCTCTCTCTCAAAAATGAATTAAAAGAAACCACGCCTTAAAACAGACTAATATTTATAGCTATCACATACCGTATTTTTCGGAGTATAAGACGCACCAGAATATAAGACGGACCTACCTTTTTTGGTGAGGAAAAGAAGAAAAAGAAATCTCCCTCTGTCTCTGCACAATTTTGCCTTGTTGCAGCAAACAGCAAACAGCCTGCTTTACTTTCATTTTCGTTTTCAGCATAGCTTGATTAGCACAAGGAAAAAAAAATCTGCTCCAGCAATTTACCTCTTTGCTGCAAGCAGCAGAGCCCTGCCCAAAACAGCTGACAGCAAATCAGCTGAGTTGGGAGGCCAATCCAATCAACTTGTGCTAATTAAGCTGTGCTGAAGGTGAAAGGAGCTGTTTTTTCTTGCTGTTTGCTTGCAAGGAGGTACCTGCTGCGAGGCAGAGGTCAAAGGATGGGGCCAGTGGGTAGGACTCAGCCATGCAAATAGGAGTGAGCTGTACCCATGATGAGGAGTGTCTGAGCAGCGAGGAGGAAAAGAGGTGTGTCTTATACTCTGAAAAATACAGTATATGTGCGTGTATAATTTTATTCAGAATTTTGATTATTAATAAAATCTAATGCAAAGTAAACTTAAAAAGAATAGAAAGAAAGAGTAAGAAATATAAGGGCAAAGGGAAAAAAGAAAGAAAAGAATAAAGAAAGAGAAAAGAAATATATAAAAAAGTGATTTCCAACTTTCATCATTATACAAAAATTTAGTGACTCTTCACCCATTGCAAACAATTGTTTCTTCATCCTATCCCTTGTTTATAGACAAATACATAAGACATCTTTTCAGTCCTAATGTATGTCAGCAAAAAATCCATAAGGATTGCCAGAAGCAATGATCTCTTGTTTCAACCTTGATTCCTTCCTTTTACTTATAATAATCTTTAGTTGATGCAAATATTGTCCCAGGATTTGATTTCTTTTAATTTCTTATTTGTCTCATCACACGGTGTTCTTCAAGGCTTTAACAAATCTCCTTTGAAAATCCAATAGGAAAAAATTGTCTAGATCACTCTCTAGGTTTATCATTTGTATTCCCCTTTTGAATGTTAAAACATTAGCCAATTTCTTTATAGATCTAGTGAAACATCCTTTTGCTAGATATTCTCTTCACCTGTCAGGTATAAATCCAGTCTTTGTCTTGTCAGATCAAATTTGTTCTAGATCTGTCATTTCTTCAATAACATATTTTTGACTATTCTGTGCATAGAAGCAGACATTATTATTGACATTGTTCATATTGTGGCTTCTAATTTCTGATTTTGTTCTTCAAAATACTCATTCAGCATTTTATAGGCTTGTATTCTTACGGTCCCAAAAATCTTTAGTCCCCTCTAGTGTCCAGTTTTTAAATCATGAAATTACTTATCTCTATTGTGTCTTTCAAAAACCAAAAGAGATCTATGGATTTCCCACGAGAAGCTGTTAGTTCTTTATAATTAATTCCAAAATCCCTATTTTAAAAGTTTCAATATTTCAAATTTATCAGGATCCTTAGCCCGTTTGTAACTTTTTAAGAAGAAAATCTTCTTTAGCTTTTGGCTATTTATTTCAGAGTCTTTAAATTCTTATGATTAAAATTGTCTTTTGTTCAGGATAGGAGGCAAACTCACTCAATGTCTTCAAACTTATCATTCTGAAAGTCTCCAAAAGTAGTTAATGAGCAATTTCCAAAAAAGATTAGCAAGTGAGATTAGCAAATGTAGGCACAGGTCATGGGGTTGCAAACATGATGGCTATTGCTGTCATCTCCCAGCATTCAAGCCAGTAAGATATAAGCTTATGGACTTGTTCTAAGAGTGGCTGTCTGAGACACAGGTAGGTTATCTCCCAACCTCTCTTTGTCCAGAGAGGTTCTGAAGAACTGGTCTACTCATCAGATCTTCATTCTTCAGGGCAGTCATCAGCTCCATTTTCATGGAGACATCTTCAATTCCCTCATTCCTCCCCTGGAAGCCAAGGTTTTTCAGATGGCATGTAGTTTAACTAATGACACATTTTGACATATTATTGTAATATTTACTATTTTAGACATTGCTTTGGTAAAATTGGTAAATATGAAGGAGTGATTTAATTTGGTACCTGAAAAAGAGTTAATAGTAGAGAGGCCAGATTTTTCCCCCCATTTAAATTAAAGTTGCTATCCAACTATGTTAATAATATGAGTTTTTTGGTCCATCTGCATTTTGATCACATGACCACAGGGATGCTGCAACGGTTATAAGCGTGAAAATGGTCATAAGTCACTTTTTTTCAGTGCCGTTGTAACTTTCAACAGATACTAAATGAACTGTTGTAAGTCGAGGACTATCTGTATTTGTTACAGGTCTGAGAAGAACTGAAGCTTCAAAATCAAAATCCTATGCTCATAAAAGAAATTGAAGAAAATAGATGAAATTTTCATCTATTGCATTAATTAGTACTAATTTAGGAATTAGAACCTTCATTAATATTTCAGATTTCTTCTACTACTGTATAGTCATATTTTGGTCTGAAATGTATCAAATATCTTTACCATGATCAATACTTATTAAAACTCATTTTTCCTTTTTTGGCTATATCCCTACATTTGGAATTTGTCAAGGCATTAAGAATGATGGATTGTTCTTGCAGAGGATTAGTAAAACAACAACAGCATAAGACTAAAAAAACCTCCTGATTTGCAGTCATGGAGTACTGAGAATGTACTATTTATCAACAGAAATTAGTCTTTATTGTTTTGGATAGAGATAAGAAAGAAGACTCAGCAAATGTAACTTTTGTTTTCATGGACAAGACAAAAACAGAGGCATCAACAGGTGGGGAATGAATGACAATGTGAATGTTTCAGTGTTATAATCCTTGCTTAGCCATTCTGATGAAATCATAGAATTGTGTGGATGCTTCTGAATGAATATTTTCTAATAGCCTGATTCCTGTATCACATAGATTCTCCATGAAAGCAAATAAACAGTTTGACAAAACTATTTTATGTGTATAATTAAAATTCTTATAATACACCAATGGTTTCATTTATGTTAAATACCAGAAACCCTCTTTTAAACACTGCCCAAATGAAATTAGTCTGCTGTTGTATAATTGTATTTAGTTCAGCAATATGTAAGGAGAAAAAGTTCCTAGTGGTTATCCTAATATATTCTCCTTCAATATAGCAGTGTCAGAAGCAAAACTTAATTATTAAATCAACTAGGTTTAATGCAAAATATGTGGAGAAGTACCACAGCTTGCCTTGCGTTCTAAAAGAAATGAAATAGCTTTCCACTGTACAGTTCTTAAATTTCCTGGGCAACGATCAAAACAAACATATTTGGAAGGATGTTCACTTACCTTCCCTACTAATGCTGGAATATTCATAGAATTTGTAGCAAACCCCATACCAAATGCCAGAGCTGATTCAACACCAAGGAATTGTGCTACCGTATTTTCTAACTCCACATGTTTATCAAAGTTTCCTGTTATAAACAGCAAAAAATATTTTAAAGGATCTCATTAGTATCATTCATGAACATCTAAGCTAAACTGTAATACAAACTTCTTTACTTTCACATATGCAGAGAAGAGCAACAAAGATGATTAGGGGACTGGAGGCTAAAACATGTAAAGAATGGTTGCAGGAACTGGGTATGTCTAGTTTAATGAAAAAAAGGACTAGGGGAGACATGATAGCAGTGTTCCAATTTCTCAGGTACTGCCACAAAGAAGAGGGAATCAAGCTATTCTCCAAAGCACCTGAAGGTAGGACAAGATGCAATGGGTGGAAACTAATCAAGGAGAGAAGCAACTTAGAACTAAGGAGAAATTTCCTGACAGTTAGAACAATTAATCAGTGGAACAACTTGCCTCCAGAAGTTGTGAGTGCTCCAACACTGGAAGTTTTAAAGAAGATGTTGGATAACCAGGTGTAGGGTTTCCTACAGGGGCCTGGACTAGAAGACCTCCAAGGTCCCTTCAAACTCTGTTATTCTATTCTATCAAATTTTGTCCCAACCATTCCCCATATCCTTTGTTATTATCTCCATATTAGATTGGCCTATTTTACAACAGGGTTGTTATATGAGTTAGATGAGGATATGTGAAATTTATTTCAAACATCATAACTCTTATGTCATAAAAATAATATGTATATGATGAAACATATCAACACTGACAATTTTAAAAATTCTTCATTCTAAAATTTATAATTAAAAGTGCTATGTTTCTTATAGGGAAAATATGAATTGTATTACAATTAAAGCACCTGTATTCCAATCTTTACTTTAAGATAAATACTAAAGTGATAACAAGAAGTACAAACAAATCTGGAAATGCATTGAGGACTGAAGAGAAACAAACAACAAACATCCTCCATAAAAAGCAGAAGAGTGCAACAAAATGAAAATTCCACAGAAACAATACAGCCAATAATTTCATTGGATAATCTCAGCTATAATGCAGGTTTAAAATCCTTTGAGAAATAAGCAGTCTTTACTTGAGGTTGAGCAAAGCATTAGTTCTAGCATTAAGGAAGTTTCCCTGGGGGATGAGCTTTCCATATCAGCTGAGAAAATCCTTTCTTCTAGGGAATAGTTGGACTTTTCATGAACAAGTACAAAAAAAATACATATTTTGTTTCTTAATGAAATTAAAAAATGCTAGCTTTTTTTCAATTTCCCCCTTTATTTTGCACATGTATATTGAAAGTATTAGAGATAATACAATATTATTTGTATTTATTTAGTTTTGCTTACCTCTTTCGATTTTTTCTATTGCAAAGCCAAACTATAGTTAGATAATCTGAAGTATCATAGCTTTTGAATGCTACCCCCAACATATTTTAAATTCTGAAAATATAGCAAATAATATAATCACTATATCTTCTTGTATCTATTCTGCTCCCCAAATAGGAAGGGGACGAAGTAGTTTTCACTTACTTCTTTATTCATGTCTGAAAAATAAGGGAACTTTCCTAAATGTCATATAAGAACATGTCATGAGAAACTTTACAAAAATCTCCTCAGAGTAGAAGTTTCCACTAGAGAGTAGCCATGATCTTGAAGATATAGATTTGGATCTACGCTAATACATTTAATCTTCATGTTATGTAAAATGGATTTAGATCTACACCTCCCTTGAAAGTTTCTCATTTTTGGATTATATTTTGCTTCTGTTGCCTCCTATTAAATTAGAAACCCTAATATACGCACTGAATAATCATGAGCTAACCAAATAAATTCACCCATTCCATTTCCTTCAATTAGCAATAACTGAGAGATCACCAAAGTACTCTTCTGTAATAAAACCCAACATAACAAGCTAAAGATATTCTATCAACATACTTTGGAAAATGCCAACATGCAAGTCTTTATTTGTATGGCAATGGCTCACTATTTAAACTATAATGAGAATTGGTTCAACATTGCAGGCACCCAACCTGACCAACAAGGATTTGTAAAACTAGCCCTACTGCTTTGCACATTTCTAATTAAAATGGAACTTCTGTGGGTGGTAGGGTGAGGTGTTTGTGAATGTTTGTGACAAAGAGATTTTGGGTGGGAATGAAAAGTCCAGTTCAGTTTCATCAAATTTCCCTTTTAATGCAGAAGGATAATGCAAAGTTAAATATGGTTAACTTCATGGTTATGAACAGTTCTGATTCCCAAGGCTCACTGAAGCAGGATAAATGTACATACGTAGTAGAGTGAAGTAACCACAGTATGTCCCACTCATTCATGTGGATTAAATCAAAGAATTATATCTTAATTGAAGAATACAGGTAATGCTCAATTTATGACCACAATTGAGCTCTGAATTTATGTGGTTCTGTGAGAAATTTATTGAGCTTTGTCCCGTTTTACAACTTTTCTTGCCAGAGTTGTTAAGTGAATCACTGCACTGTTAAATTAATAACACAGTTGTTAAGTGAATCTGGCTTCCCCATTGACTTTGCTTGTCAGTAGTTCGCAAAAGATGATCACATGACCCTGGGACACTGCAACCATCATAAATATGGACCAATTCTCAAGTATCTGAATGTTAATCGCATGACCATGGTGATTGGTGTGAAAAATAGCAATAGCACTTAGAATTATATACCGCTTCACAGCCCTCTCTAAGCGGTTTACAGTCAGCATATTGCCCCCAACAATCTGGGTCCTCATTTTACTGATCTTGGAAGGATGGAAGGCTGATTCAACCATGAGCCAGTCAGAATCGAACTGCTAGCAGTCAGCAGAATTTACCTGCAATAATGTATTCTAACCATTTCATCACCAAGGCTGGGGGATGCTGTAATGTTGTAACTGTGAAAAATGGTCATAAGTCACTTTTTTCAGTGCTGTTGTAACTTTGAACGGTCACTAAGTGAACTGTTGTAAGTTGAGGACCTGTACATGCTTTGCTTGCAAAAGGTCTCAGGTTCAGTCCTTGGGTTGGGCTGGGAAAAGACATTTGTCTGAGGAAAGGATCACTATAAGCATAGTTTATACTAAATGTAATGGGTTAACGGTCTGTCTTAATATAAGGCAACTTTTGATTTTCTCTGGCATTTTTACTGCTGAGACATAGGAAAACAATTTGCAACAACCTATGTATTTGAAAATTTTGGTAATGTCAGAAGTTACAAAAAGGTAGTATGAGGAACTTTGTTTCTTCCCCTTGTCTGAACTTTCATGCCTCAGATAATTTTCAAACTCTCCATGGTTTCTAACTGCTTTAATTAGAATGAAAATAAACATTTTCAGAATAGCGGTTTTGCACTGAATGACGAATCTCTCCTCAAGCTTGAGAAATTGAGAAACAAAGAGCTACGCAAGCTAACTTTCCCACAAAGATAAATTACCTCTGAAACATCCAGAAGGTTCACGAGCCATTAGAATTTCTCTTATGGTGAATAAAATAAAAAAAATGTTCAATCTTGAGTGCTTAGCCACTCTCGCTTTTCTGATATCTGTTCTGCATGGTCTTCAGCAAAACCATTGCTAACACTAATCGGAATTCATATTTCACTATAAGATCAGGGTAGAAGGACCAGGGTAGCATTCTTGGCTGGTGGTTTGGTGATCTGGTAGCAACGGCGGAGCATAGCTCCGCCCACCCGGATGTCATTACTTCCTGATTTTAACCAAGAAGTAATGTGTTTTTTACCTTCTGCGCATGTGCAGGTTTTGCGCATTCACAGAAAATCTGTGCGTGCCTGTGACGCATGCACGGGGCGCATGCGCTTCTGAACTGGTAAGGAAGGTAAGTAGATGTCATCCCTGAGAAGAACCCTTGATTAACACTAGCTAAACACCAAAGAGGGCAGAGGTCACAATCTCTCACTAGAGTAATATGTTCAGGTCTTATAATTTTACATACTGGATTAACTCTTAGACAACTAAACTACTTGGTGCTTTCCAGATACTTGAGATTACAACTCCCACATTACTTTGCTATTGGCTCTGTTGAAGCCAAAACATCTGGAGGACAATAGCTTGCCTATCATTACACTGAGTGTCTAGCATATTATGTAACCTGGGAACATTAAAGCCAAACAACAATTGCTAAACTTCAACATATGGAGGGACATTACATTAATTATATAGCCTTTGCACAGATCAATAGGCATGCCAGTTGCTTTGATTATAATACTAATTATGGACATTTATCTATGTGGTTATATTAATATACATTTGTAACCACTCATAAACTATGTTAATTTGTAATCACTCATTAACTGTATTAATCATCCAAATTATATATATTAGTGAATGTGTGTGTGTATGTACTATACTGTGTTTCCCCAAAATTAAGCCCTCCTCCGAAAATAAACCTTACCCCAAAAATATTTAAATGCCAGTCCCTAGCATCTCCTCTGGTTAGGGTAAGGGAGACAGAGCTGGAAATTAGGTATGACAGCAAGAGGAACCCCATCTTGCTCCATTGCCCCAAAATAATAAGACCTCCCCGAAAATAAGGCCAAGTGCTTATTTCGGGGTTCAAAAAAATATAAGACAGGGTCTTATTTTTGGGGCAACACGGTAGATACATGTCGCAAAGCCAAAAACATTCAGATATGGGAAATGATTGCAGTGTCAAAACAATATTTAGATATCAATTGGATCTTCTAGGAGAAATGCTTATTGCTGAGGGATGAAAAACACTACTCTGATAACAATAGCTGTTCAGAATTATTTTATGACAAAGAGGTTATCCTTTCAATCATGGGTGTAACACATTATTGGATCTCTACATACAATAATGCCTCTGCCTAAAAAATTGCTGCTGCCTTCCTAACTAAAACTGAGCACAACTTAAAATAGAATTAGAATTCTCCTTTTGGAAAAAATGTGTGACTTCATTATATGATGAAAGGATCACTGTGCTGCATCATGGTATACTATGTCAGATTTAAGAGAGCACAGGGAAAACAGCCATGTAGAGCAGGGGTTGGTTCTAAAATTTTTTACTACCGGTTCTGTGGGTGTGGCTTGATGGTCATGTGACAATTATTTAGGATTTAGCAGAGGTACTGGTCTACCAGGCTTTTAAGTACTTGCAGAGCTGTATTGATCTACCCATTTATTTTTTGCAGGCACTGGTCTACCCATTTATTTTTGCAGGCACTGATCTATTCATGTATTTTTGCAGGCACTGGTCTACTCATTTGTTTTCTTTTAACACTGATCAGCTGTAGGGCAGCCCTTTGAAGCCCGCAGCAAGAGTTTAAACAGGTTTTTTCCCTCTAGCCATCAGCTGGGACTCAGGAGACAGTAATAGATTGGGGGTGGGGCCAAATAAAAGGTAAGACTAATGCAGGGGGTGGGGTGGGGCTGGGGGGTGCAGAACCGGTTCGGTGATGTCATATCATCACCACTACCAGCTCAGGAGAACTGGGCCGAACCGGGAGGAACCCACCACTGATGTAGAGTTTTACTTCATTAAAACAAAAATGAAATTAACTTCTGGTATTAAAAGCTCTTCATACCAATGCTGCTTTTAAATGAAGTTAACTGAAATGCAATTTTAAAGCTGAACAAACAAAACCACTCTCCTATTCTTGAAAGCTTTAAAGTGTATTCAAAGATTATAATCCAGGCAATCCTATACATGAGGGGTTTTAGTTGAGCAATAATTAGTCATAGTTTAACAGTTTCTGGTTAGGCAACAAGTAGTTGTTTATGGAGGTGGTTGGGTATCTAGGTAAATAAGTATAAGAGCAGCCACCCAAGTGAATTGCGTTAATGAATATAATTCATTAAGAAGTCAAATCCACAGTATAGTTCTAAATAAGATTTCTAGACTCAGATTTTAATAATAATAATAATAATAATAATAATAATAATAATAATAATAATAATAATAATAATAATAATAATTTTAACTTACCAATTTCCTGTCTGGTGCTACATATTCCTGTGCCATATTTATTTAACACTGAACTCACTGTTTTCAAAGCATTGTGGTCAGTTTCTGCAAAGCCAAGGTAATTATATGAACCCATATTGATTACATTCTTGATTATCCTTCCAGTGAACCTATAATAGTCAAAGAAAGTATAACAACATAAAGTCTAATTATTACTAAAATACTTTTTAATTAACCAAATCTATTTTAAAATTCAGTTAATACCAGGAGACTGGAATCCTCTTTCCTTCCTAAATCAATTCAGGTAATCTTTTCTTCAGCCAAGGCTGAAGGAGGTTTTTCATTTCAGGAAAGTTATAAAGCAACAAATATTATCCAATAAAACTGCTTTCTTTGATACCTCTAAATTTTCCCCTCCCTTCCCCTCCTTTAATTGCCGTTTTTAAATTTATACTTAATGTATTTTATGCATTTATTGTATGTTCACATACATGTATGTACACACACATGCAAACACAAACATGTTAATCAAAGACCACAATAAAGGCTTATTTTACCTTATCTTTCAGGAAAAAAGCTGTATAAGACAATCACAATTTTCTATATAAACCCACGACTGTGCCCGAATATGCCTTTACGGATGTCAGCACAAGAAGTATTTTATAGGATGCTTAAAGTGCCTTTGTAATTAACCTTAAGCTGAATTAACCTTAAGTGGCAACAGTGAGATAAATCAGACAAGACACAGTGCCCCAAATGGTGGTAATCTTTCACCTACTGCTATTAGAAAAACTACCCTTCCTCCTTTACTTGAACATATCCCTTTTTTATGAGTATAGAGGTTATACAACATTCAGCAATCCTTCAGATCATCACTTCTAACTTTAAATTATTATTAGATAGTCCAGGTCCTGTTGGGTCATCGTTTCAGAGGTATTTCCTTACCAGATTCCTCAATGCCTCCAACAATGACAGAGTTTCTAATGTACTGCCTTCACTAGAAAAGTTGAGATATATTCAGAGATGTATCAAAAATAGCTTACCCTGAATATAGCACAGTCAAATATCACCACAGGAAATGTTTTATGACATTCTGTATTGTGTCATAAACCACTTTATGATAAAGTTTGTGTCATAAAATGTTTTATAAAATTTGCCAAATTTCAATTCCACAGGAGTCATGGGTCCCAGATTCTGAACACATTCTATAAATTAAACCAATTTGAGGTTCAAAACATTTTGCTCTATGGCCCACTGTTTCACCCAGTTGAAGGTTTCAGAATTAGAGTTCTGGTGATGCATAGATTCACATATCCTCTTCTTTTTGTACATACACTTACTCCTTGTTTAATGACAACCATGTTTGACAATTATTTGCAAATATAACAGTGATAAAAACTCATTTTCTGACCAATGCACCCATTTACAAGCAGTTTTTGAATACCTGATGTGAAAGTAATGCGGGCACAGCTGTCTGAAAAAACTTTATCTGAATGAGATGGCAATAACCAGGGATCTTTGTGGCAGCTCTCTCTCTCTCTTTCAATCTATCACATGTTCACTTACTGACAATTTTGCTTAACAATCAGGTCACTGGAATGGAACCTGGTCACAAAACAAGGAGTGGGTGTATTGTACTCACCATCAGAAGAAAGAAAAAAAAAAGAACACATGGCTTTTCATAGTACGTCAATTTCTAGTAAATGGAAAACCACTCATCAGGAAGAAGGCAACAACAGCACTAATTTTTGGCCAAGAGTGTAACAAGTATACATTCTAACTTTGAAATTGATACAAAATTAGGCCTATAAATATAATGTTTTGCTGCTAAAGAATAAACATAGTTTTATTTAATATTTATTTATTTTATTTTATTTTATATTATATTTATTATATTTTATAAATATATATTATATATTTATTATATATTTATATAAATATAAATTATATTATATTATATATTTTATATATATATATATATATATATATATATATATATATATATATATATATATATATATAAATTTAAATAATTATTTAAATTATTTAATATTTAATATTAAGTAATATTAAAAGCACTTTGTAGACTGACCCACCTAAATGTCCAGTTGTTGTCATCTGAAACACGTTCCAACAGGTCAAATTTTGCTCCAGGAGCACTGCAGATAGGGCGATTCCAATTATCTCTTATTCTCATGTAGAAGTTTCTTGTAAAAAAGTGTTCAAAATCTTGATAAAGTGGGACAAAATCCTAAATGTTTTTTTTAAGAAAGAAAAAAAACTGACATGTTAGTATTTGCTTACTTTTTATTGAAATTAAGTAACTATTCAAATTAGATAATTGTTATGTGTTGCAGGTCCCTTATAGCCAATCTTAGTTCAATTCTTACATTTTCATCTTTTGGGAACATTAATATAATACAAGGCAACATAAACACGTAGGGCATGATATCCTTATGTGTCTTTCAATCCTTATACTGTCATAATTAGATCTGAAAATCCTGAATTCAAACTCCCACTTAGCTATAAAACTGAGCAATCTCAGGCTCTGTTTAACTTAATTCATTTGACTTAAATAGTTCTTGTCATTCTACATAATGCCTAGTATTATATACAATGTCTAGGGAACGTACATAGCACATTAAAATAAGACAGTTGTTTCATATTTTGCCTAAAGAAATAAATAAATAAAAAATCACATATTCTATAGATTTCCTATGCATTCTACACAATGCCAGCTTTAACACATTGCTGGTAACATATATATATGCATATGTCCAGAAAATGAGGAAAGGCTGAAAAACACTTTACAACTTTACAAAATGTTTACCTCTGTCAAACTTCTACCCGTTTGTTAAGAAATAGTGAATGAAGAAATCGTTTATATCAATGGAATAACTATTTTTTTTCAGAGAAAGGTGATTTGAAGACCGGGAACTTAATTAATATATGTACATTTCTGATTGCACAGAAGATACTCTTATTTTCCTGCAATTATCATATACAAATATAATATCCATCCCTGACAGTGGTGGGTTGCTACTGGTTCGCCCCAGATTGGGTGAACTGGTAGTAGCAGCGGTGGGAGGCTCTGCCCGGACGCTTCTACACATGCGCAGAAGCGTTGCATGTGCATGCCCACGAGCGAACTGGTAGCGACGGGTTTGTTGGATGCTTATCCTACGGTTGGGTAGGTAATATATAGAAAACTATGTTCTGTAACTTTTACTGCTACAAGATGACTAATTGGCTGTGCTAAGCAGACATAAAAGAAGGCAGGAAGTTCATTCACTTCTGCTCCTACTATTAGAAGGTTGAACTGCTGAAAGGAACTGTGTCTGTGTTACTGAAGAGACCTGGAATTGTAAGCAAACTATGTTTTTGTGTTGAACCGTGATTATTTGAAGAAGTGTTATCTTTGTTTTGAGAAGCCAAGTTTGTTTTTTTTTATTACAAGTAAAGACAGTTTATTTTTCTTTAAACGTTCAGAGTCTGTGAGTATCTGTGTGTTTTGCTAAGCAACATATCTATTCGCTGTGTGGTCCATTGCACCACTTTGCAGAGGGCAGTTTCACCCTCAGCAGGGTTTTGAAACCCACCCTTGATCCCTGAACTCCGAATGTCAGATTGAATGTTTCTTTATTACATACTTCCAATCCTGTCTGTTTATGGTGCCAGAAATGCAAATCATATTTAGGGAACGTACATTTCCTATAAGAAACAAAAACCATATAAATATATACCATGTATTTTTTGTGCTCATTGTTAAGGAGACCTAGGAAGGAATAGACTGAGACTCAATCTCTGCAAAATAGAGTGGCCTTGGTTTCAAAAGTCTGACAATTTTAGCAAGAGTCCCTTGTAAACTTTGAACGTAGTTGCTGATTCACAATTTAGGAATTATCTTGGATCTATAGCTCCTGCTTCAGGAGCAAGGAACATTGCAAGGGAATATTGCACATCTTCAATCTGTATACCAATTGCAACCTTTCCTGAAATAGCATTACTTGTTGTTGCTCATGCCTCGGTTAATTGGACTACTGCAAGAAGTTTTATATGGTGCTGCCTGAAGAGCTTTCAGAAGCCAAGAGGATCCAGAATGTAATGTCTTAGATAGTGACAGATACATCTTGAGGCACTCATATAATCTCTGGGGTCTATGACAATTCACCATGGTCAACTTGCCACTGCCAATTTACTACAGGACAACTCGCCACGGCCATCTCACCAAAGGAGAACTCACTGTGGGACAAGAGTTACACTAATATCAAAGAAATGGTTGAATAGAATTATTAAAGAAAGGATGCAAAAGGAGGGGCAAATGAATGTGAATGGCAAAAATTAAAATAATTTTTATTTATTTTAAATAATTAAATAGAATTGTTAAATTGTCCCGCAGCATGTTATCCCATGGTGAGTTGGCCGCAGCGAGTTGGCTGTGGCAAGTTGTCCCATTCCCTATTCTCTGAATTATTGGTTGCAGTTAGCTGCTGAGTGCAATTCAAGGTGTTAGCTGTCTTGCTATGCATCTTCACAAGTAGGAAATGGCATGTCTAGGGCCCATGTAAACATTGCTTTTCTGTCACTGCTCTCTTCTTTGGAGCAACATTGCTTTTGAGGTACAGTCACAGTCACTGAGCACTGAGGTACTTTTCTGGCTTTTGAGGAAACAGGTAAAAACATCCAGGGAGGTTGGATTGTTGTAATTGCCTGTTGGATTATGAGATCACATCCATATTATTACCGTTAATACTTTATCTTGCTTTTCCTGTTTCCCTAGAAGCATTATGCAGTTTTTAAACCAATTGTATGGTCATAACACAAACTACCTATTGGGGAGTTATATGCCACTCAGTATTGGTAGACTGGAATGGCCTGTGAGTTCTGTAAGTAAAAGAAAACATATGTAGTTGGTCAAGACTTATGTTTTTGCAAGTAAGGGGAGAAAGAAGAAAACACTTGTGCAACAAAAATATATCTTTGCTTAATCAAATTCATTACTGGATTGAATGATATTCTCACAATGAAATTATGAGCCCTTCTTTCTTGTAAACATATTATGGGAAATGTTAAAGCTCTTGTAATAGAAGTTAATCTGGGTGTGTAACTAAATCATTAGCAAACTAAAAATCTATGACTATCCATCCTTATTTGCTCAATAGCGGATGATGCTTGAACGGAACCTAATGAGGCAATCGGAGTTATATTTTGTGAGGCCTACCTGCGATATATTTGAACTTGTGGATTTTGAGGATCTGGAAAGGATTCTCTGTAGCATAAATATCTGCCACCTTCAAATTGGGCATATGTCTTACTGGGCTGCCTATTCTGGGCAGCCTCACAGATTGAGTGGTGTGCAGTTGGATTGCAGAGACGCTCTTTGTTCATTATAATTCTCAGTTGAGATATGGAAGCAAATAATTTGCTCCCGTTCCAGCTAGCCACATAAAACTTTCTTTTTATGACTCTGTAGTCCCTGTTCAGGATAGAGTCAGGGTGATTGGATGGGACTAAGCATTTACTGGCCAGATGCCCTTCCTGACACCTATGCGGAGTTTGCAGCGGATGTTTTTTCTTTGCATCCTAGGAGAGAAACATCTTCTACTGCTACCTAGGATTGAATTCTCAACCTTCCAAATGGGAGGAGAGAGTCTTCTCCTCTAGGCTACCATGCTGCTCCCACATAGGAGGAGGTAAATAAATAAGACAGGGGAGTGTATGTGTTTTAAAGGAATTCGTACAGCTTGTCTTTGTGCATAACACTCCAAAATTGTAATGAGAAAATAATCATATTTTGTTAATCTATAGTTTAGCAGCTACATTACCTAAGAGAATCATGAAAATCCAGCAAATTTCTGCCTCCCTATTAATTGCATTTAAGAGCTATTCAGATCAGCTTTCAGAACACTGACATAGAGGTTTGGGCTGATGAGTAGAATAGAATAACAGAGTTGGAAGGGATCTTGGAGGTCTTCTAGTCCAACCCTCTGCTTAGGCAGGAAACCCTACACCACTTCTGACAAATGGTTATCAAGCATCTTCTTAAAAACTTCCAGTGTTGGAGCATTCACAACTTCTGGAGGCAAGTTGTTCCACTGATTAATTGTTCTAATTGTCAGGAAATTTCTCCTTAGTTCTAAGTTGCTTTTCTCCTTGATTAGTTTCCAACCATTACTTCTTGTCCTGCCCTCAGGAGTGTTAATCCTAAATTTCTAACAGGTACTGTGCTTTTTCTTTTTAGAACTTGGGGCAAGAAATCTTAGAATTGCCACAACCGCTGTCAGGAAATACTCCATATTCACAGATTTTACTATCCATTTTGTCCAAGTCATCCACAGGAGAAGCAATAGGCCTAATGCCTTTATTTGTCTGCTTGTTTCAATCTTTTGTCTTTTCCATTCTGCTCTGCTTCTTGAGAAATAATTTGGGGTTGTTCATACAGGTTCAAACCTTACGTACCATTTGCTCTTCCCGTTCGATAGTGCCAATCTTTGCTTGTATTCCATAGTCTCTTAAGAAATCTCGCAAGTAGCCAAACAATGTTGCAAATACAAAACCAAGAAATGTAAGCACAGAAACATACATGGGTGGTTGTTCAAAGGATTCAATAAATGGTCGTTTATAGATGGTTCCATTTGCTACACCATTTTCCTAAAAAAAACAAAAAACAAAGTTATACGGTAGTAATAAACATTCATCCACTTAAAAGTGTAGTGATTTTAGTGTGTTTCACTGCTACCATCTGTCCAATTTTTTTTAAAAAAGTTTCACACAAAAGAAGATATCTCAACTAATTGTGAACAGTTTCTAGTTATTTTCTATTTCTTTGCTAATACAAATATGAAAAATAGCCCAACAGATTTGACAATTGACTCATTCTAAGAGTAAAAAATAAATAAAAACCAATTAATAGAGACGCTTGATATAAATATAAGGAAGAGAGAATAAACTTTTTTTTTTTAAAAAAGTTGGGTACAGCACATTTCTGCAGCTCAGGATTTAAGATTCTAATCCTGAAGTGTGCTTTCTAACTAAACCCTAATTATTATAGCAAGTTGCTAGACCATGGAATTATGTTAGGGAAATTTCTATTCTTGCATAAGAACCCCCCCCCCCATTTAAACAGTATAGCAAAGAAAATCTGATTAATCAAAGACGTTCATTCATAACAAGAACTGCTCCTGTTTTAAAGATATTGAAGAGAGTATGTGTGAATATATAGAACCTCTAGTCATTCAATATTTTATTTAATGTAAGTTTTTTATATGCCAGTTTTTTCCCCTAATCACAATAAATTTAAATGGGTTTCTCTACTACTGAAATTTTCATATCTAAACAAGGTTTAGATAGGTATTACATGATACATAACATAACGTTCAGGGGCAACTAATATATTTTAAGATTTATATGTCTTGCTATAAAGCATTATGAGAAAGCCTTGATTGATCAAAATCATGATGGATTATGAAGCTCAATATTAATGAGTCCAACTAATGATACATGTGAAATTATAGAAATAACAGGAGTCAGTACAACCTTTGTGCAAAGATCAATGACACAATGGAAAACACAGTTGCTGGTCAACGGTGATAGTTTCAGAAAAATTAATATAAAGAGAAAAATCTTTCAATGAAACTCATTGTCACTATTGTTGTTTGTTACTTTGTCAACAATATGAATAATTCAGATCATGTCTATCAAATATCAAAAACATCCCATTTCCTTTACATGGATGATCTGAAGCTGCATCGAAAAACACCATCTCAAATAGAATTGTTGCTCAACATTATCTGTATATGTAGCCAAGATATTACAGTGGAGTTTGGACTAGACAAACACGTCACCCACATCATCAACAGGATAAAAATAGTGAAAACTGAAGGAATGAAGATGCCGTATGGAAATAACATGAGGAGTCTGGATGAAGATGATTACTACAAATACCCAGGCATCCTTCAAACTGACAACATCAAGCATAATGAAGTCAAGAAAAAGTTCAGAAAGTAAAACATCAAGAGAGTGAGGAAGATCATAAAGTCCACACTCAGTGGAGGAAATACCATCAAGACAATGAACACTTGGGCAATTCCAGTCATTAGATACATAGCTGAAATAGTAATCTAGATTTGAGGAGAACTAAAACTCTGAACAGGAAGATCACAAATATAATGACAATGAATCATGCCTTTCATTCAAACAGCAATGTTGACAGACTATACTTACCAAGGAGAATAGGTGGGTGTGGAATGTTGCAAGTATAGCAGACAGTTGAAGAATTGAAAGGTCATTGGAAGAATATCTGAACTACAGTGAAGAAGATGTATCGAAACTGGTATGCCATGAAGGTTTACTAAATTCTAAACTAGAGAGACCAAATTGGCTTACAAGAAAGACTAAATGAAGAACAGAAAAGAGATGTGGCAAGGCAAAGTATTACAAGACCAGTATTCGTGGCACTTACAATTCGTAGTCAAATACAGTCCAAAGTCAAAGTCCAGGAATCCAAGATCAATAGAAAGAAGAAATATGCAATAATATGGCAATAAAGCCAGAGCAACAGTCCCACACATCAGTCCAGTCTGATGGACTGAGTCAAAAGCTGGGAGCCCCTAGCAACAAGGGCGGGACTTGACAACTATGACAGACTCAGTCCATCAATCTGAACAGACGAGTGTAACCCATGCCTGGCTGCTCTCTCCACCCACAATGGAGAATGAAGAAGCTAAAGTGCTGTGGGACTTTAGAATTTAAACAGACAAGCCCTTGCTACATAATACCCCCGACTTAAGAATTGTGGATAAGAAAGACAAAAAAGCGTGGATAGTGAATGTGGCAGTACTTGGAGACAGCAAAATAGAAGAGAAAGAAAGGGGGGGGGATGACAAAGTAGCAAATGTGGCAAAAGAAAGCAAAGCTAGTAATCGGCACCTTCCATGGGTACAATCTCACTGGAACACCACTGGCATTGAATTGCAAAGGCAGCTTTACTCAGAACAGCTTAGATTCTGCGACAATACCATTAAACTATATCTACCTCTCCCAGGTCTTTGGGAAGGACTTGATAGGTGGACAAAAAAGCCAAATTCCATCTAACCTTCTAGCAGACTATTTGACAAACCATAATAATATGACATAACACAATCACTAAAACTATTCACTGGAACATCTGTAAAAATTATCATATACCAGTAATGAAAAACTGATGAGAACATGTAGTTGAAAAAGTAATTTGAAATGAGCCAGTTAAAATATTGTGGGATTCCCAAATTACAAGACTGATAAAGCTTACTTTAAAAGAATTAGAGATCACAACGCATCGAGATCTGAAAATCAAAATTGAAAGATTATGGCATAAATCGACCGTTGTGGCCCCAATGGTTATTGGTACACTGGATGTCATACCAAAAAATCTTGGACAGCATTTAGAAAATCTGTGCATTGACAAAATCTATTGATCTATCAATTGTAAAAAGCCACATTGTTTAGATCTGTACATATACTACACTGACAACATCCTAGGTTCTTGGGAATAACTTGATGCACATGAAGGTCAACACTAGCTAAAAAACTGGCACCTGTAACTTCAGCTGTTTTGGACAGATAATAATAATGCCTTGAGTGCAATTTCAAAATACCTGGAGCATCACCAATACCACAGGCTTTGACAAAGTCACCATCAGTCAATTGCAAAAAGCAGAGGAACAATATACAACCTAAGACGACACCTTTAATATGATTAAATAACAACATTCTGCCTATCTGAGAAGGACTTGATAGGAGGACAAAAATACCAGATGCAATCTAAACATTTGGCTGACTGTGCAAGCAACCATAATATCTTATTGTATTAAATGATAGAAAATGCTGTGATGTGTCCTTCAAAATATATATATATATATATATATATATATATATATATATATATATATATATATATATATATATATATATATATATATATATGTTTTTCTTCTAGCCAGGTTTTCCCTATGTAGCCAAGGTTTTTTTGTAGCTCCAGCTCAACCTTCAGCCAAAAAACCTTGGCTACGTAGGGAAAACCTGGCTAGAAGAAAAACACACATAGACCCTACGAAGAAGTAAGAAAATTGATATATATATATATATATATATATATATATATATATATATATATATATATATATATATATATATATATATATATATATATATATATATATATATATATATATATATATATATATATTACAAACCAGACACGTCTAAAACAAATATACCAAAAGCTTACATTGATTAGAGTAGTTCTATGACTAAACAAAGAAAGGTTGCTTGAAACATCCACACTTGTAATTTAAATGAGTTTCAGGTATAAAGTATTAGACTGTTATTTGTACATATTAAAGAGTCTACCTTACCAACCTGTCCCCAAGGATAAAGGCTGAATATTAGACCTTATCTGATTTCTTTCTATTCTTAACCTGAAAGATCCCAGAGATTAAAGTGTACTGAACCTAAGAATTCTCATTCATTTTAGCACTAACAAGGAAACATTTTAAAGATAAACTTATTCATTTATTATATTTATAAATTTATTTTTATTCTTTGATTTCTTTAGCTGCCTATCTCAACAAGGGACTCAAATTTAAAGAATAAGTCCTCTAAGCATCTCGTTATTTAATTTGGGTAGCCAACCAATGTTCTGTCACAGATGGTAAAGCCAGCACTCATACAGAACATAACAAACATAAGAAATAAAATATAGCTAAGAAATGTTTATAATCCTGTCTTAACTCAAATATCTATTAAGAAAACATAGAACCTGGAAACTGGGCAGTCTACATCTACAAAATTCTAGCACAGGACCCTTGGAATCAACCACACCTTTCCTGAGTTTAAAGCTGCCTTCTGGTGTTCCCACTGCTTTGCAAGTAGTTATAGCCTCCAATAAAGAGAAGCATTAGCTGTAGCCTTCCTATCAATGGCCACTTTTGGTCCTTTCCCACATGGGACGGGTAATGGAACTGCAAACATCAGGAACTGAATTAGTATCTGGAAACTGAAAACAGTCAGAGTGGACTTACTTATACAATGGTGTCTGTGTACCTCTCTCTGTTCTGTCCCAGCTACGGACCCCAAAGAATGCAGCACACACAAAGTCTGTACAAACCTTAGTTTACTAAATTAAATCAGTCTTTTTCAAAAAAAGGCTGTTAATTAATTTTCTTAACAGCCTACAAGAATCCAAAGAATAAATAATCGTAATCTTACTATGGTTGGCAGAAAGCCCAGAAGCAATTTGCAGGAAACTGATAAGAGAACTAAGATCCAGACGCGAAGAAGAGTGAACAAAGTTGTTCCCTGGAGTGGCCAATTAGCCCCAAGCCTTACTCTCGAGGAGACCTCCTCCTGAGGAGTCACTCCTGCCTTTTGGCAGCTCTGCGTGCCCCTGCAATGAGAAAAGGCTCCTCCTCTTCTTCCTCTTCACTTATGGGAGCTTCTGGAGGTTCTGAAGGCCCTGGCTAAATCCCCGCCTCTGGCAACACATCTTCTCCAGCCTCCTCATTGTCTGACTCTAGTGCCAGCTGCACAGGCTGCTGGTGCAGCACCACACCAGCCTCCTCACTGTCGGAATCAGTACTAGCTGCACAGGCTGCTGACAGGCCACAACACACACACACACACACACACTCTCTCTCTCTGTATATGTGTCCCATGTGTGTGTATATAGAAAATTGAAGAGACGCCAATTGTTGTCAGCCAGCTACACCATTAATAGCAATAGCAATAGCACTTAGACTTATATACGGCTAAGAGGTTTACAGAGTCAGCCTGTTGCCCCCAGCAATCTGGATCCTCATTTTACCCACCTCGGAAGGATGGAAGGCTGAGTCAACCTTGAGCCTGGTGAGATTCGATCTGCCAAATTGCAAGCAGTCAGCAGAAGTAGCCTGCAGTACTCCATTCTAATCACTGCGCCACCGTGGCTCTCTGAGATAATTAAGATTATCTCAGTACAAGTATTGCTTTTAAACAGTACAAGCACAAGTATTGTTTTTAAAAAATATTATTTTAAAAATAAAACTCTCATCCCCCAAAATGTCTAGAAGCCAGAAGCACTTACTTAAATCTAAATGGTGGATAAATCAGTAGCAATGATCAAAATAGTGCACTGTGATACATATTGAAATCAGATCAAATCAAATCATTTGATGTCCTTAATTATAAGGATTACTAAACTGCTTCATGTGTTGTGTAGATGTCAAAGCTCCTGGAGAATTTTTCACAGGAAAAATGTGGAAGATATATGGAAGCTCAATTGCTTGAAGCATCATATGTCAAGTAAGTATCATAGATAGTATACAAAGAAACAAAAAGCCTTTTTATGAGAAGGATTGCTTAACAGGTTGCTTGAAAGTTCATTTGAAAAGAAGAAAAGGCAAATCATCATCATCTTCTTCATCATCTTCATCATCATCATCTCTGTAACTTTATCAAAACATAGTACAAAACAAAACAAAAATTTCAGCAACCATGTAATTACAAATCACCATAAAGCATGCTCAGAATATACAGCCACAATAATTCAGAACAGTCATAAACTTGGAATTGTCAGCTGTGTAAGAATATGGTAGAATAATTAGACTCTACACTAATAAAACATAAAAGTATTCTTTTTAAAGGCCATCATATCTCATAGGGAGGGAGGGAGGGAGGGAGGGAGAGAAAGAAGGAAGGAAGGAAGGAAGGAAGGGGGGGAAGGAAGGAAGGAAGGAAGGAAGGAAGGAAGGAAGGAAGGAAGGAAGGGTCATGAGGCCAATTTCCTAAAGGCTTGGAACTTGATAACGAAATTAATATTCATGACTCTGTGATGTAGGGTAGATTTATGGCAGCTGAAATATGTTTATTTCATACTTAGTCCAGCAATGATTGCATGCTGCGATGATTTAAAGATTTCTGATGCATGGAAAGAGACTATGCTGATAAATGATACTGAAATTTTAATATTCTTTCAGTCTTCCACACGCAAAAAGAATGTGAATAGATGGCTTTCAGGTCTCCCAATTAGATTTGTGGTTGATCAGGCACTTTGCACTTCAAACACTTATTCACCACAATGCTCCTTCTTTAGAACGTTTTGGGTAACATAAAAATAACAATATAATTTCTAATTATTACCATAAAAAAGCCACATAATGTTACAAGTTTTGTGAGATGATTTGTGAGTTGGTTTTGTTAAAAACATGACTTCTGGAAGCATTTTCCACATAATAAACCAAGTAAGATGAGAGGACAGTAATTTACTGATTGAGTTTCATGGAATGATAAAGTTATAGCTTTTTTGGATATAAGCTCGTAGGTAAATAACCAAATGGACTGTAATTCCATAATTATTTTCATATTTTGTACATCTGTTTAGAAGCAAGTTTTCTAGAAACGGTCTGCTTCTGACTATACAGTGCAATGTTACCTCAGATTTGGAACTAAGCAAACCAATTTCCTATGCTAAAAATACAGACATCTTATAGTTTTATAGTACATGAAAGAAATTTGCAGTAGTTTACCCCCCCCCCCGGATAGGGTTTTTGATAAACCTGTAATATGAGGTATATTACAGCTACAATCCTAATACCAGCATAGTCAGTCAGTCTGTCTATCATCTATCTATCTATCTATCTATCTATCTATCTATCTATCATATTAACCCAACTCTAGGGGGCACCAAAATCTAAAATTAAAAGACATATAAATCATATTAAAACTATAAAACCAAACTGATTAAAACATTAAAACCAATAAAAACGTGATACCAAATAATTTCTAGTCCCCTCCCAGAGCTTAGGGGGTGTGGGGAGGGAGCCAGATTTTCAAAGCCTTATGGAAGTCTAGAAGGATAGAGGTCTGCTGAACTTCAGGGGCCTGCCATGGAAAAGGCACACATATTAAAGTTAAATTATTAGTAATCAACTCAAAGGAAGATGAATAAAGTAAGGGAAAAAATAATATGGCCTACAAGAACTGGCACATGCAGAAGACCAACAAAAACTGCCAATAAGTGGATAAAGAAAGAGCAGCAAAGAAAGCTGCCCCTAAGGCCACAAGCTAGGACTTATACCATCAGCTGGACACAAAGGAAGGCAAGAAAAACCTCTATTGATTTGCAAAAAATGTGTGTCAAAGCAATAAAAGACATGGAATACTACTGTGTTAAGGATGACAACTGAAGCTTAAAATTCTGAAATGCTAGCAGCAGCACTTTGACAAAATCTTTAATATCAAATTTCCAATTCCTGATGACTTGGCTAATGCCGGCCCAGCCCTGTGCATTTCATCTGAAGAGATCATCAAAGCTGTCAGGAGTATGAAGAATATGAAAGTACCTGACCAAGACAATCCATCAGTAGACACCAGGAAATTGAAAAAACTTTGCGGCATAGCAGTTGATTGGCTGAGAAATTTCAATACTATTGTGTGCCTGCTTGATTGGGGAATGAATATTACACTTCTCTCTTCAAGAATAAAGGCAACCTGCAGACTGCTCTAACTATTCACCAATCCACACATACTGTCCTGTCACACACAATGAAATTTTTAAAGTGGATCCTTAATCAGTACCTCCACAATATTACTGAAATCAGAATTGATCAGTGAGGTTATGTCAAAGTCTTGAGTGCCAGCCATTTTTGTGGCACACCTTCCCATGGAGAAGCATAGAGAAAAGAACTAATCTAGTGTACCTGGACAACCTTCAACCTAAAAAACCTCAACTTTTGAATGCATTCTGCATCAGCTGATTTGATATGCACTGTGTTACCATGGTATGACCAAGCGACTCATAAAATGAGCCCAGATGCTCTATATTAATACCAGTAGCATGATGTTGTGGCCCCGCCCTCTGAGCCTATCTCATCGGAGGAAGAAAGCTCCGAACATGAGGAAGAGGAGTCAGCCAGGCCTCCCTCTCCAGGCCCCTCTCCTCTGGCACTGTCTCAGGTGCCGGCCGAGGGAGAGGAGATTAGCCAGGAGCCAGGTGTCTCGGATGAGAGCAAAGGAGAGCCGTCATTCCTGGATGCACGCCAACGAAGGCGTGATAAACGGTTGCAGCAGTTAAGGAGGCGTGCTAGGGATTAGAACTGAGTCACTGGACCACACCCCAGAAACTATATAAGAGAGGGTGGTGGCTAGTAAAACCCCGTGACGAACAAAAATGAACTTTGGCTAGTCACTTGAACAATGTCTGAAGCTGCCGAAAGGGATATTGTTTTGCTGGACTATTTGCAATGTGTATGTAATTTTATGTTATCTGTTGCAGTAAAAGCTCTTGGCAGACGGTGATTATATTGCTGCCAGGTTTGAGATAACGACCTGTGTGCGTGCCAAGTACTTTCTTAACCCTCGGCTGGCTGTGTTTGTGTGTGTGTGTGGACGGGGACAGATCACATGATGAGATGCACTACTGGTCTTTCTGACAGCTTTCCTATGAAAGTTGGTGTCCATCAAGTCTCAGCATCAAGGCTGTTCATTCTCATCATGGATATTTGTTGTGGCTCTGTTACCTGAGCCTGTGTCATCGGCAGGAGAGGACTCCGAGAGTGAACGAGAGGAGTTGGCAAGGCCTCCCTCTCCAGGACCCTCCTCTCTGGCAATGCCTTCGGTGTCTGCCGAAGAGCAAGAGATAGGGCCGGGGCCAAGCACGTCCACACAGCCACAGATGGACAGTGATGAGGGTAATAAGTCTTGGCTGGACCCACGCCAGCGTCGCAGAGATAAACACGCGCAACAGAAGAAAGGGCGTGCCTGAGATTAGGCTGAGTCATTGGACCACATCCCACAGGATATAAAAGGGAGCGTGGTGGCCAGTCAAACCTTGTGACAAACAAAGCTGAAAGCTTCCACGCCATTCTGCATTGCCCGACTTTTGCTTTAAGACTTTGCTGGAAGTATCTCTGGACTTGATTTAATTCCATAATTATTGAACTGCTTACCTTTGATGTATTAGAAGTGGGGAGAAGTTATCTCTTCTATTTGTAAATAATAAACTTTTGGCAGGAAGCCACTAGGTTGTTGCCAAATTCCGTTATCATAAGGAAAAGGATTTTGCCGGCTGGTTTGGTCTTTAACTCCTGAACGTCTGTTGGTGTGTGTGCGTGGGGTTGGGGACAGAACAGATATCATCATGCAAGATCTGCATCACAATGTTTCCTGGGATTTGCTCTACTTCAACAGTCTCCTATTTGCAGCTACCATGAGGGAAAAACTGCAGCATGGTGTCCAGACATGGAATGACTGTCATAGCCAAATTGGTTGCACCACAATATCAAGAAGATTGAGCATCTGGAGACCAGCTCGAATACCTCCATCATTCAGATCAGTAGTGAAGATCTAGTAAAGACCAACTCCTTCAGTTACTTAGGATCCATCTGCAAAGTAATAGCAATATTACTGGGGAAGTGCACATGAGGGTAAATGCAACATGGCTGTGGTGGAATGAGATTACTGGAGGACTCTGTGATAGGCGCACACCAAAGCGTATAGAACCGTGTTGGCGGACCTATGGAACACATGCCAGATGCGGCACGCAGAACCATCCTGCAAGGGGTGCGTGGCCTCGCTGGCTCCTTGTCCGTGTTTCTGTGCACACATGCATGTCGGTCAGCTGGCCTTCGTGCGTGCGGGATTGCCAAAACCTGGAAGAGCAGCATTCCACTGTGCATGTGTGATCCGGCACCCAAACCTCCGGGTTTATGTCATGTGCATGCATGATGGCCAGCTGTTCGCCGGGCACGTGTCCATGCTAGAAACCAGAAGTTCGGGTGCCGACTTGCACATACGTGATGGAATCGAACGTTGACTTACCTGAACGTTCTTTCTCGGCATGCTGATGGAGAATCCAAATTATGGGCAGTTCCTCAGCTTGATTGCCAGACTGGGTGAATGTTTCTTTAAGAAACATCCTTGGCCACTCCTCCCTTGCTTGGCTAAGCTCCAGTTCATTCGCAAGATCAACAGAAGATGGTGCTGTTATGAAACAAACAATAAGAGACAAAAAAACAGAACAGTCCTGGCTAGAAGCAGCCGAAGGGATGGGTTGGATTCTCCATCAGCGCGCCGAGAAAGAATGTTCAGGTAAGTCAATGTTCGTTCTCCAGCGCGCTGCTTGGAGAATCCAAATTATGGGATATACCCAAGCTAGTCAGAAGTAGGGTGGGAGGCTGCGTCATCCCGGGACGAAACAGCCAGGACAGACTGTAGCACTCGACGACCAATGAAGCTTCAGCCAATGCAAAGGAGTCAATTTTGTAATGTCGAACAAAAGGTGTCAAGGTAGTCCATGTTGCAGCCCTGCAAATGTCAAGGATAGATGCCTGAGTAGCCCAAGCCGCTGAAGTGGCTGCGCTACGGGTAGAGTGAGGGAGGATCCTCCCTGGCAGAGGAGTCCTTCTGGTGCGGTACGCTGTGACGATGCAGGCTTTGATCCAACGACCAATTGTGGATGATGAAACTTTCATGCCTAACATAAAAGGATTGAAAGACAGGAACAAGGCTTCGGATTTGCGGAAAGAAGCAGTTCGCTTGATGTACCTACGGAGAGCCCTTTTAACGTCCAAGGTATGCCATTGTTGTTCAAGATGATGGCAAGGCGCCGGACAAAAGTCAGGCAGAATCAATTCTTGGGCTCAGTGGTACAGAGAATTTACCTTGGGTAGGAAGGAAGGATCCGTACGAAGCACCACTTTATTGGGATGGAAAACACAAAGGTCGGGTCGCACAGACAGAGCCGCCAGCTCAGACACCCGTCTTGCCGAAGTAATTGCCACTAAGAAGGCAACTTTGAGAGTCAGACATCGAAGAGATATAGAAGCCAATGGCTCAAAGGGGGCTGACATGAGGGCCGACAGTACTAACGGCAAGTCCCAAGTTGGGTATCGGTGGATAGTAGGAGTGCGGAGATTGGATGCTCCCAGTAAGAATGTCCGTATATGGGGATTTTGAGTCAAAGGTCGATCGTCCACAGAAGACAGAACTATGCTGAGGGCCGCCACTTGACGCCTCAGGGTATTAGGAGCAAGGCCACGGTCCAAACCCTCCTGCAGGAACACAAGGACATCAGAAGGAAATGCTGTTGTGGGGTCCTGATGAGACTTGGAACACCAGGTGTAGAAGGAGCGCCAGGTGGTGTCGTAGATACGGTTTGTTGAGGCACGTCTGGCAGACTGCATAGTGTGGATCACGCTAGCCGGGATGTTGTCCTTCCTCAGGCGGATCCTCTCAAACGCCAGACGGTCAACTGCAACCACTGAGGGTCTGGGTGCATGATGACCCCCTGGCTGAGAGATATCCGGTCATTGGGAATGTGCCAAGGACGCTCCACCGAGAGGTTCCGGAGGTCCGCGTATCAAGAGCGACACGGACAATTGGGGGCGACCAGGATGAGATCCGCCTTCTCCTCCAACAGCTTGCGAATCACTCGAGGGATGAGCAGCAGAGGGGGAAAGGTGTAGAGCAGGCCCTGTGGCCACCTGCTTCGAAGTGCGTCTTACCCTTCTGCTCCGGGACAGAGAAACCGGGAGAAGAATCGGGGAAGGTGGGCGTTCAGGTATGTTGCAAACAGGTCGACCGTTGGGAGGCTGAATCGATTCGATAGCTCTCTGAACAAGGCCGGATGTAGGCGCCACTCCGCCTGATCCAGTTGAGTCCGGCTGAGCCAATCTGCCGTGATGTTGTCGACCCCGGATATGTGCTCGGCTGTCAGGGAGAGAACGGTCTTCTCCGCCCAAATGAGCATTCTCGTAGCCTCGTCCATCAGTTGCCTGGAGTGCGGTCCCCCTTCCCTGTTGACGTGGGCTTTTGTTGTTGTATTATCCATTAGGACTAGTACATGACGTCCCTTCACAAATGTTCTGAAATGACGGAGAGCGAGATGGACTGCTCGTAGTTCCAGCCAATTTATGTCGTGCTGTAGGTCCCGAGTGGACCAGCGGCCCTGGGCAACCGATGACAGCAGATGAGCACCCCAGCCAAACTGACTTGCATCCGTCGTCAGGATGAACCGACTGGGTTCCAGAAAGGAGCCCCTCCGTATGGACGGGGAGGTCCACCATTTCAGAGACAACCGTACTGCAGCTGGGAGGACAACAGTGATGTTCGAACACGCTCGGAGGGATCTCTGATAAGGCAGGAGGAACCATTGAAGAGGATGACTGTGAAGACGAGCCCACGGGACAATTGAGATGCACGAAATTAGTTTGCCAAGCAGTTGGGACAATGTGATCAAGGGAACGGATCTGAGAGATAGAACCTGGGTCACCAAGGAACGAATGCTGTGAATCCTGTCGGGGGACAGGAAGACACGACAACTGACCGAGCCTATGATAGCTCCAAGATGGAGAATGCGAGTGGTGGGCGAGAGCTGACTTTTGTCGAGGTTCAGGGAGAACCCATGCTGTTGCAAAAGACGAGAAACTATCCTGAGATCCTCTACAGCCTGAACTTGAGAGGCAGATAGGATGATGATGTCGTCCAGATAACACATGACCCTGATGGGGATTTGTCGCAAAGAAGCCGCCAAGGTTGCCAGAAGTTTCGTGAAGGTCCGAGGGGCGGACGAGAGGCCAAACGGCATGGCCCGATATTGGAAGTGCCTGTTGGAGTAGGCAAACCAAAGAAACCGTCGATGTGAAGGACGGATTGGGACATGCAGGTAGGCCTCCTTGAGATCGATTGATGTCATAAAATCGCCTCGTCGGACGCCCTGCAGAATTGATTTGAGCGACTGCATCTTGAAATGGTGGTATCTGACGAACTTGTTGAGTGCTTTCAGGTCTAAAATCCCTCTCCAGTCCCCGGAAGACTTGGGGACGAGAAACAGGCATGAGTAGAAACCGGATCCCTGTTGTTCTACCGGCACGGGTTCGATGGCGCAGATGTCGAGCAGATGTCGTATTTCTGCGTCCATTAGTGCTCTCTTCTCTGGATTGCTCGGAAGAGGGCACTGAAGAAAGCGGTTCGGAGGGCTGGAGAGGAAGTCCAAAGTGAGGCCGAACCTCACAGTCTGAAGAACCCAAGCATCTGTTGTAGAAGAAACCCATTGGGGCAAGAAGTGGAGAAGACGACCTCCAATAGGGAGCTCTGCGGTATAGTCACTTGCCCCTTTGGAATGGTCGGTTGGAAGCCCCACGGTACTGGCGTCTGGTGTTAGGCTGACCTCTGCCGCGATCACGGTAGGCAGGTCGTTCAGCAGCTCGATCTCCTCCGTGAGAATATTGTCTGGAAAAATAGGACCCGCTGGGCCCGGAGTCAGTCCAAAATGGCTGCCGCTGCCATAAGGAGCAAACCTCCTGTCATGACGTTTGTAAGAGGAAGGCATAACTTTTCGTTTATCCTTATCTTCCACAAGTATAGGGTCTAAGGCTTCTCCAAAAAGAAGACAACCCTTGTAGGGAGCAGATGCCAGCTTCCACTTTGATTTGAGATCGGCCTTCCAGTGGCGGAGCCAAAGTAAACGCCGAGAGGTGACATTGGAGACAAGGGCCCGAGAGGAAAATTTAGCCGCATTCAAGGACGCGTCAGCACAGTACTCAGTGGCTGCCTCAATTTTATTTATGTCATGGTGAAGCCTGCTGTCCTCAGGTGGAAGCCGCTCCTGTAATTGGCGCATCCAGATTAGTGATGCGCGGGCAAAGAAAGAAGTAGCTGTAGCTGACCTGATGGCCCAGGCAGCTGCTTGGTGTGTCTTGCGGAGAGACAGCTCAGCCTTTCTGTCCTTGGCCCTGAGCCCGTCAAGCACATCGTTAGAAATCACCGAGGACGACGTCAGTTGGGCCACGGGTGGGTCCACAGAGGGTAACTGTATTAGCTCCTGAAAGGAAGGATCTGAACAATATAACCTCTTATCGAGTCCGGTAGGAGTAGAGATGTAAGCCGGTTGGGACCACGATTTTTGAACCACGTCTGTGAACAATTCCGGGCATGGGATAAAGTCCTGATCCGGTTTCTGAGGTGAAATAAATCGTCATGAGGATTAAGATCCGTGTGTTGAGATGTCTGAGAGGGAGTTACTCCCATGTTCGTGGTAATCTTGGCTTTGTGGAGCAAAGACTTAAACATGGAAGGGCGGAAGAGTCCAGTAAAAGCAGGTCTTTCTGGAGCTAGGTCCTCGTCCTCAGACAATTCCCCCTCCTTGAGTTCCTTCTCCTCCCAAAGGGAGTCCTCTGTAAGAAGGGATTCCGGACGATGGGAATAGGCACGTCTCGGATCGTCATATAATGGAGCCAAGGGGGGATGAGCCAGGACAGGAGCATGAGGCACTTGGCGGGGAGCAGAAGCCAGGATGTGAGAGACAGTTTGAGACACGAGATCCTGTATGTCCCGAGACAGAGAGGGCTGAAGGCCTTCTGATGGACGAAGGCCAGCTGCCGTGGGTGTAAAGGTAGCTTCTGGAGCAGCCCTACCCGAAGGTTGGTTGGCAGGTGCACTGGGTCCTGGAACCACTGATGGGAAGGCTGCTTCTCTTAAGTGTTGTACATCAGAAGAGCATTGAACAGCCCCAGAATGATCTTGAGGCACCTGGATTGGTCTGTCTGGAGACATCTGGTGATGAGATGATTGGGCCCTTTGCTGGGCAAGAAGATACTGCTTTTCAAAGGCCTTGCGTTTTCTTTCCTCAGCCCTATCCGCAGCGGCAGAGCGTGTAGTAGGATGAGGGCTTGCAGACCTAGCCCTGACATCACGATGTTTGGAGGTTTTGGAGGGTGCCTTTGACCGCTTTCTGGCCTCAGGAGGACTATAGGCCTGCTCAATTTCGGATGACATGTCAGAGTCAGCCATTGCGAAGGATGCAGACAAGGTAAGTAATTGAAGAATTTTTTTTTAAACAACAATTGATGAAATGGAGCTCAAGTGATTAATTTGTAATTTTTTATTATTATTATTATTATTATTATTATTATTATTATTATTAACAGTAACAACAGAGGCAGGAAATCAAACTGCTATGGTGGTAAGTCAATAATTAGCAGCAAATTATGTAGGCCAAAAAAGGTGTCCAAAGACCCCTAGGCCGCTTCGCCTCAATACAGAAATTAATCCTTTGACTTAATGAATATGATGGACGGCTGGGAGATTCGCAGAGAGCCCCTGGTGGACAGGCAAACTGGCGGGAAGCTTAACAGATAAGCAATAAGCGCACGGCTCGATTTTTGACCGCCGAGCGCACTTGCTGCCGAATCTATTCGTCCCAATAATGGCGGGAGGCTGACAAAGATACCAAATTGGCGCGCGGCTCGATTAAGGCCGCTGAAGCCGTTGCTGCCTAGCACCCGTGTCAGCGTAATGGCGGGAAGCCGAAACGAATCCAAAATGGCGCGCGGCTCGATTTTAGCCGCCGAGCGCTGTTGGAGATCGAGGCAGCCGTCAGAAAGCAAAACAGATGGCGTGCGGCTCTCCTATTAAGCTGCCAGCGCCGCAAGTCGTCGGAAGGCAAAGCTACTAACAAAAGGAGTTTGCGGACCAATGCAGGGACTCCTGGCCGCCACATTCAAAGCTGGAGAGGTGTGGACGGCGGAGGTGGGAATTCCGGCGATCCAGACCCCAACGCAACAGCCGGCGGCAAATACAGTCACTCGGAGTTGCCTGACAGGTAGTGCTCCGAGGAATCAAATAAGGCAAACAGAGGGGAGCCCCCTGGTAAATCCCCAGGACGTACTCACCCACCGCAGCAAAATAGAACGAAAATGTCCACACCTCTCGAAAGGAATGAAGAAGAGTTGGAAATCCAAATTTTGGAGAATTCTTCAGCCAAATTGCCAGAGCCAAGGAAAAAAACCAGTCGCTTGCTTGACTGAGTGAATGAACTGGAGCTTAGCCAAGCAAGGGAAGAGTGGCCAAGGATGTTTCTTAAAGAAACATTCACCCAGTCTGGCAATCAAGCTGAGGAACTGCCCATAATTTGGATTCTCCAAGCAGCGCGATGGAGAAGCTGCTCTTCGGGTTTTGGCTCTCCCACGCGCACGAAGGCCAGTGAGGCTGCGCGGTCCAGGCGGGATGCCATTTCCAGCACGCAGGCCAGCACACAGTGATGTAAAAGTTTAGCCATCACTGGTATAGAATGAAGATTCACCCAGTAATACTATATGGTGCTGATTGCTGTCCAACTACCAAAATTGCCGAACACTCTCTACATGCCATGGAGATACATATGTCCCAGTGCTCATTATGTGTTTTCCTTTTTGACCACATAGCAACAATACAGACTGCAGCAGATGGGAAAATGTTGGGAAAACACACTGTTGTTGCACTGCCTACTACTGTAACACTGATGGCAAATGTCTAATCAGAAGACCAAAGCAAAGGTGGCAGGACACTCTTGACATGGATATGACAATCACTAATTGGATCCAATTGCTATGTCTGATCACATGGAATGGCATTCAGTTGAGCTGAACATAGGAAAATGCTAGATGGAGATGAAGTAGCTTTTGTAACCTTTCTTTTCTGTACATCTAAGTAACAAAACAATGAATATTCAGTCCAGAGACTCAAATCCCTTTTATATTGTTAAGATAAATCAATATAATATAGTTTATTTTTATGATTAATTTGTCAACCATATATTTAGCACTAATTGTTTAACCTTGATAACTCCTTTGCTCACTTACAATTTGTCTACTTATATTTCAGCATCACCTTTTATCTTTTTTCTCCTCTTTTTGTATGTTTGTCCTCTCTCTTTCTTAGTTTTTTGAAAAAAATGATTAATTAATAAATAAAATATTAAACTAAACAAGAAACTACAGCTGGCCCAGAATGCAGCAACTCAAGTATATACCCAAGCAACACCTGTCCTTGGAGAAATGCACTAGTTACAAGTTGGCTTCCAGGTGCAACTCAATGAGTTGCTGTTACCTTTAAAGTCCCTTATGATTCAAGGCCTGGATACCTGAGGGACCATCTTCTCCTAAGGCAGGGGTGTCAAACTCATGTCATCACAACAGCGTCAAGTGACTATCGGGACTTTTCCCCTCTTCGCTAAACAGGGAGTGGGGGCATGGTCAGCGGGCCGGGAGTTTGACAGCCCTGTCCTAAGGGCACCTGTCCATAGGGTAGGATTAGTAGGTCGAGTCAGAAGCCACAGAGCACTTTTCAATTGCTGCCCCTCTCCTCTGGAATTTTGAAGGAACTGAATTTTCCATAAAAGTATACTGGGACACACAGAAGCATCACCAAAGGTTTTGTGCCTCTTTTTCTTTGCATCAATTCAACGTTCAACCAAGAGAAAAAAGAGAAATCTTCAATGAAAATGGTATAGTGGAATGCAGAGGTAATCCTGACAAAGGTGTGGAAGAGCTATTAAGAGAAAATAAAAGGTACCTTGATTTTGGAAAGAAGGAAGGTGTGTGAGAGAAATGTAAAGTAACCATATCTATTTGGTATAAGAAGGGCAAAGAAGAACACCAGCAGTCTTTTAAAGTTCTGTTACTATACCCTACAACAATAATAGCACTCCTATAATCTTTGGGATGTCTATTTCCTGATGTGGCCTTTCTCAAAAGGCTGACAAACATCACGGAATACTGAGAGGTAAGTAGCTTAATTAATTCCAAACAGTTATAAATTTACTACTGTTCAGCTGAGTTCACAACTGCAGTAATAACAAGGGTTGTTGTGACTAACTAATTCTTTCTCAAGAACAATTAAATGAATCTTCACCCTTTACATCTCAAATGGTATTCTAAGGAACAGTATGGAAGATAGCAATTCTCCCAAATGACCCTATAATATTAGGGACTCTGCAGGGAGTCTCTATGACTGATTATTTAAAATACATAGTCAAGAGAATTCATCCTCAAATTAAGAATGAATAATATACTATGTGTTTGCTAAATTTGCAGGTAGTATTCTCTGCTCCAGCATGATGAAAATAAGCAATTATAACAGAAGCACGTGACATCATTTTGACAGGATGTCCTGGAGAATTTCTATTAGTCCTCTCAATGAAAATTCAGAACATACTTATCTACATGGAATAGTTTTATGACCACTCAGGCACGTTAGCTTCTTATTCTGAGTGTCTCCTCCCAATCTTACTGTGACAGTATTTCTCAATCTTATATTACTCAGTCTAATCCTCACCATATTTAGAAAAGAGTTACTGCTTACTTCCAACTATGGAGTGAAGACTGCAGACTGAAAGACAAATACATTTAACTTTCTGTGTTCATCTTTTTATTTAGAAAATTGATATGCCTCCACTTCTTTAATTGCTCTTTAATTACCTCAAGGAATCCCTATCAGTCCGTGTATTGAATCATTACAGAAATGAAAATGCATAGAATAAAGTAATAAGGCATGAGATCTATTTCTTTATATAGGAAGTGCTTTTTCTAGTAACTCTTAAACAGCATTCTACAGTAATTGCTTTCATGTTACAGGAAGAGAAACAACTAAAACAACGTGCTACACCATGCTGACCTTATGGTGGCACAATGGGACCAGGGTCTCAAACGTTACAAGCTATTTTTCCTTTTAATATCAAACCTACTAATCTAGAATACTGTTTTATAGAAAATAAAGGTGGAATACACTATTTTTTGGCTAATTCCTAGAGGTCTGTAAAAGGGAACCAGGTGCAAAGTAAATACCACAAGAAATTGATTCCACCTCCACCTCACTTAAAATACACTGAAATTTGGCATAAAGTTCAAATCAACTGGTTTCCCCTGAGCTCTTTATTTCAACAGCTTAATTTAGTGGGAAACAGGATGTTTGATAAACAGGATGCTGTAAACTACAGGAGCTACAAAGGGAACATTTTTTTAGGCCAAGCTTGACATCTGGTGACTATGTAGACACAACCGTTTAGGTTTCTAGAGGCCATAAATCCTTGGCAATGTAAATCAAAATAAATCCACCGTACTATAATTCACACACAAATATACTAACAAAGCCAATTTGATGACGTGGTTCTTATTTATTTATTTATTTATTTATTTATTTAATTAATTAATTAATTAATTAATTTGTATACCGCCCTTCTCCCGGAAGGGACTCAGGGCGGTGAACAGCCAAAATTAAAAAACATACAAATGCAAAAGTTAAGATAATTAAAAGAATTAAATCACTGGCTACCCAATTTAAAACCCCAAAACCATAAAATTTAAAATCCCAATTAAAAACCATTTAGGCTAGGCCGGCTTGATGAAATAAAAACGTCTTCAGGGCTTTACGGAAGATACGGAGGTCCGGGATCAATCATATTCCAGGAGGCAGCTCATTCCACAGGGCGGGTGCCCCCACAGAGAAGGCTCGCCCCCTGGGGGCCGCCAGCCGACATTGCCTGACCGACGGCACCCCGAGGAGGCCCTCTCTGTGAGAGCATATTGGCCGGTGGGAGGTTATCGGTAGCAGCAGGCGGTCTCGCAAATACCCTGGCCCTAAGCCATGGAGCGCTTTAAAGATGAGAACCAACACCTTAAAGCGCACCCGGAACACCACCGGGAGCCAATGCAGCTCGCGCAGGAGAGGTGTTACGTGGGAGCACCACGTCGCTCCCATAATCACCCGCGCGGCCGCATTCTGCACCAGCTGGAGCCTCCGGGTGCTCCTCAGGGGGAGCCCCATGTAGAGAGCGTTACAGTAGTCCAGGCGTGACGTAACCAAGGCATGAGTGACTGTGCACAAGGAGTCCTGATCCAGAAAGGGGCGCAACTGGCGTATCAGGCGAACCTGATAAAAAGCCCCCCTGGCCACGGCCGTCATATGCTCTTCTAAAGACAGCCGTGTGTCCAGGAGGACGCCCAAGTTGCGAGCCCCCTCTGTGGGGGTCAGTGACTCGCCCCCAATAGCCAGCGATGGCACCAGCTGGCTATACCAGGACACCGGCATCCACAGCCACTCGGTCTTGGAAGGATTGAGCCGAAGCCTGTTCCTCCCCATCTGGAGTAGAAATGACAGACGGTGACTTCTAACCTTGTTAGGTACAGAAGCCAACTGTATGGGCCAGTCACTCAGTCTTAGCCCAATTCAACACGCCCAGTTGTTGTGATAGGGAAGTAGAATTGTATAAAATAAAAAAGAATATAAATAAATGAATATTCTTCTGTTTATCCAGGCTATTTGTCTACATTAATAAAAAATGTACAAGCCTTTTAGTTTCTATTCCACAGATAAAACTTAGATCTGTGACACCGAAATATTTCATTTTATTAGATTATATATTGCACAGCCTTGACCGAACACATAAAATAAAAAACCGATTAAAGTTTTAAATAAGTAAACTATAAACTATAGTTGTAAACTATACCCATAAACTAAAACTCGAAAGTCAACTCCTTCTCAAACGTAGTTATAATACACTAGCAACTTCTATTTATATTATAGTTCAAAAGAATTATTTAGGAACATGTTTCAAATTACTATTGTTCAAGAAAGATAACAGAGTCGGGTCAATTGACTCAAAATGTAAAAACAATGCTCTTTTAAAATGTTGCCTATGGCAATAGTACATATTTGCCAGCAGAGATGCTGGAATGCGCCAGGATTTTGGTTCTGATTTTTGGAAACAAATTACTGGCAACCTATTTATACCACTATTGTGATAACACTGCTATCTTATTGCTAAAGTGTAATTATAATTATTTATATGAAAAACATCCACTTACAAAGAAATATATAATTAAAGAAAGAACAAAGATCTACACATTTTTAATTTGGTATTTTAATATTTGCTACTTACAATACTTTAGATAACAGAGTTGGAAGGGACCTTGTAGGTCATCTTGTCCAACCCCCAGCCCAAGCAGGAGAACCCTACACCATTTCTGACAAATGGCAGTCCAATCTCTTCTTGAAAGCCTTCAGTAATGAAGCTCCCACAACTTCTGAAGGAAGCTGTTCCATTGGTTGATTGTTCTCACTGTTAGAAAATTTCTTCTTATTTCTAGATTGAATCTCTCCTTGATCAGTTTCCATCCATTATTCCTTGTCTGCCCTTCAGGTGCTTTGGAAAATAGCTTGAGCCCCTCCTTTCTGTGGCAGCCCCTCAAATATTGGAACCCTGCTATCATGTCTCCCCTGGTTCTTACCTCTTCACTAAACTAGTCATGCTCAGTTCCTATAACCATTCTTCATATGTTTTAATCTCCAGTCCCTTAATCATCCTGGTTGCTCTTCTCTGCACTTTTTCTAGAGTCTCAACATTTTTTTTATAGTGTGGTGACCAAAATAGGATGCAGTATTCTAGGTTAACCAAATGGAACCCAATTTAAAGAGAAAGGTATTTCTCCCCACACCTTTAATAAATCCACAATTTCCAATTTTTAAAAAAGCAATCTTTGCTTGAATGTGTTGCTGAAGAAAAACATTAAAAAGGTAACTAAAAATTTACATATTATTGTACTTCTCATCTCAAACATTGATGGTCTCATAAATTCTCTGTGTAATGAAAAAGGATGTTTCAGTTACTAAATGGGACGTTGGTCTTACCTGATACGCTCCTTCTCAGGGCGGCGGGAACAGCAGCCAGGAATGGGTTAACTTCATCTGTCAGCTGATAGGACTGAGTCTGCAAGTTGTTAAACCACGCCTCTTCTTGTTGCTTCCCAGCTTTTGAGGAAGGTGTCGATGCAGACTGACGTGTTGAGCTGTGAACAAAAAAAAATATCCCTCCTGGACCCCAGGACTGGGCGCTAATCCGGGTGGGGCTGACTGCTGTTCCCACTGCCCTGAGAAGGAGCGTATAAGGTAAGACCAATGCCCCTTCCCATAACGGTGGGAACAGTAGCCAGGAATGGGTTAACCCCGTCTGTTAGCTGCTAGGACTGAGTCTGCAAAACTGTTAAGCCACACCTCTCCCTGTTGCTTCCCAGCTTTTTGATGAATGCATCAATGCAGACTGACATGTCGAACTGTGAAAACAAAAGAAGTGTAAATTCCCCCCCCCCCGAACCAGACCGGAAAAGAAAAACCGGGTGGGGCTGACTGCTGTTCCCGCCATCCGGAGAAAGGGCGTGTCCTAAGACCAATGCCCCTTCTCTATAAAGGAGGGAACAGCAGTCAGGAATGGGACATACTAAAGCCGGCTGTCCTATTGGGAGGGTGTAGTCCTGTCCTGTGTCCCCCGCTCCAAATGGACTCGCTGGAGCACCCACCTGCCAAAAGCTGCCTCAGCCGAGGTGTAGATGTCCAATTTGTAGTGGTGGATAAATGGTGATGGGGACGACCAGATAGCGGCCTGGCAGACTTTCTCTAGAGAGGCTTGGGTAGCCCATGCAGCTGAAGTAGCTACGCTCCTGGTAGAGTGGGCGGTGATATGTCTCGGGACCGGTAAGGCCTGGACTTCATATGCCTTAACAATAGGAGCTCTAATCCATCTTCCCAAGGTCGATGACATAATCCTGTAACCGAGTGTCACAGGTTGGAAGGAGATGAAAAGGGCTTCCATCCTCCTGAGGGAGGAGGTCTGTTTAATATAGATTCAGAGAGCTCTTCGCACATCCAGTGTATGCCAAACAAGTTCCAACCAGTGGTCAGGCTGAGGGCAGAAGTTGGATAAGACCAGTTCTTGAGCCCTATGGAACAACGTGTTGACCTTGGAAAGGAATATTGGGGCCAGTCATAAAAACACTGTCCGCATGGAAGACGCACAGGTCCTCCCTGATTGACCGAGCTGCCAGCTTGGATATCTGCCTGGCGGATGTTATAGCAACCAGGAACGCCATCTTATAAGAAAGGAAGTGTAGACTGACCTCCCGCAGGGGCTCGAAGGGGCTCCGGGTTAGGGCAGTTAAGACCTTGTTTAAGCTCCATGTGGGATACTGGTGTACCACAGGAGGCCTAAGGTTAGAAGCCCCCCTGAGGAACTGGCGGACCACCAGGTGCTGAGAAAGGGATTCCCTGGTTCCACAAGTCAAAACAGAGGTAAGGGCTGCAACCTGCCTCCAAAGGGTGTTTGGGGCTAGCCCATCATCCAACCCGTCCTGTAAGAAGCCCAATATGTGAGCTACAGAAACGTCCGTGGAGACCAGGTCATGTTTCTTGCACCAGATGCAAAATTCCCTCCATGTGGCATTATAGATGCACTTGGTGGAATCCCTGTTAGAAGCCTGAATAGTTTTGATGACCCTGGAGGAAAAATTGTCCCCCCTCAGCAGGCCCCGCTCAAGTGCCAGGTGGTCAATTGGAACCACTGGATGTCCGGGTGGGCCAATGCCCCCTGGCTGAGGGAGATCCTGTCCTGAGGGATCCTCCAGGGCCAGGTCACCGATAGGGTCACCAGGTCCACGAACCAAGGCCGTCTGGGCCAATGGGGGGGGGCAGAAGCAGAAGGTCCGCCTCCTCCTCCAGAAGTTTCCAGATGACTTTGGGAATCAATGGAAAGGGGGAGGCATAAAACAGTCCCGAAGGCCATGGGTTGCGTAGAGCATCCACTGCCTCTGCCCCCGGCATTGTAAACCTGGTGAAGAATCGCGGGAATTGGTGGTTGTCTTGGGTGGCAAAAAGTTTGACTGTCAGGAAACCGAAGCAGTCCAACTCCTGGAACAGGAACAGGAACAGGTGCAGTCCGTGTGGTCGACTGATACTCAGCTGAGCCAGTCCGCCTGCACATTTGCCACCCCGATATATGTGCTACCCGTATTGAGAGATGAGACTCCGCCTAGAGGCCCAGCTGTTTGGCGTGCTGCATGAGGGGCAAGGAATTGGTCCCCCTGAGGCGGTTTATGTGGGCCTTGGTGGCCATGTTGTCTGTCAGTACCAAAATGTCCTGGCCTGATACTACTTCCTCGAAGCTCTTGAGAGCCAGATGTATGGTTTGTAGCTCCAACCAATTTATGTTGTGGCTCAGATTCTCCTGAGTCCACTGATCCTGAGCCATGCACGCCCCAAGATGAGCTCCCCAGCCGAAGAGGCTGGCACTGGTTCTCAGAGTCAGACGATGAGGCTCTCAGTACATGCAGCCGGCATCGGACGTCCACCATTTGAGAGAGAGGACAACCTCTGGTGGAATATGCACTCTGGTTGGGGCTGTACCCTGGCGAGCCCTCTGATACAGGAGGAGGAACCAGTGCAGAGCCCTGTTGTGGAGCCGTGCCTAAGGGGTGAGGCCAAAGCTGGACACTATCTTTCCCAGGAGCTGCAATAGCAGCAGCAGAGAAGCAGAACACTCCATCCGGACACATCTTGCCAAGTCCCTCAGACTGGATTGGTGCTCCTGGGAAAGATACTGTTGTGACTTTGGCCCCAGAGGCTGATTTATCTTTGCATGCTGAGTCGGAGGATGATATGGAGGAAGCTGGCACGAGCTATGTGCCGGAGGGGCTGTCTTCACTGGTGAGTCAGCAAGAACTGACAGTTGCTTACGTGCCTCTGGACCCCAGCCAAATTGAGGAGGAAACAGAGGCCGGTAACAAGGAGAGGGAGCCCCTATTGGGTGCAAGAGAGAGAGACGTAAGAGATGTCGTAGAGAACAGCTATTGCCACGTCCCAAGAGGTGTGGTCAGGAGATGTAGGGCCACACCCTAAAAATATAAAAGGGCTGTGGCTGGGCCGGAAGGGCGTGGTGAACAATTTGTTGGCGTTTTGGAGTTTAGAACTGCTAGTTTTGAGTTTTGAAAAGGAGTCTGCATTTCCTGCATTAGCCTGCTGTCTGTCTGTCAAGACCTCTGGAACATTGCCCGGTAACTACTGAACTGATATACTTTTGAAAGAGAACTGTTTATTAAAGGGCCAGCTTCAATCTCTCTAGCCTGCATTTGTTACTGCCGGGCTATTTGAGCTTCTGCAAGGCCACTCGTGGGAGGGGACAGAACAGATACACTTTGGATTGCACCGCATCTATGATAGCTCCCAGGTGGAGCAATCGTGAGGAGGGGACCAGATGGCTTTTGGCCAGGTTTATGGAAAAGCTGTGATATTGTAAGACCTGGATAGTGGTCTCCAGGTCCTGCTTTGCCAGGGTTTCCGAACTGGACTGTGTAAGAATGTCATCCAGATAGAACTGGATTCTTATAGGCAGAGTTTGGAGATGGTCATCAGTTTGGTGAACATCCTGGGAGCGGAGGACAGGCCGAAGGGCAATGCCTGGTATTGGTAATGTTTCCCCACATAATAGAAGTGGAGAAACTGTCTGTGGCTGGGTAAGATGGGGACATGAAGGTATGTCTCCATCAGGTCCACTGACATGAGGAAATCACACTTTCTGACGCTCTCCAAGATGGTCTGGAGTGACTGCATCTTGAACCATCAATAAATGATGTGACGGTTTACCGACTTGAGGTTGAGAATTGCCCTCCAACCACCCGAGGACGATGAACAGTTGAGAATAAAATCCTTTTCCGTGTTGCTTCAGTGGAACCAGCTGGATGGCCCAAATATCCAAGAGATGTTTTATAGCCAATTCCATGAGGAGCCGTTTCGTCTGGTCCTGTGAAACTGGGCAACGGATGAAGAGTCTCGGGGGGATGGAGAGGAATTCCAGGGAGAGGCCCAACCTGACTGTCTCCCTGACCCAAGCATCCATGGTGGGGTCCTCCCACTGACTGGCAAAGAGGGCCATGTGTCCCCCTATGGGAGGGTTGGACAAGCAGTCATTCTGAGCATCGAAAGGAATGACCTCTCCCACCCTGAAAGGGCCGTTTGGGGGATACCTTTATCCCTGCCTGCTCTGCCTGTCATGGAACTGTCCCTGTCTGGAAGGAAAGAATCGTTGAGGGCATGGCATGGTAAAACCGCTGTCCAGCCCTCGAAAGGACGAGGGATGAAAATAAGGCTGTGGACGGGAGTCACCCCTTCTGGAAAGAGATGGTAGAACCTTGCGTCTGCCCCTGGTTTCAACTAAAATTGGATCCAAGGAAGCTCCAAATAATTTATCCCTAGTGTACGGGGACAATGCCAATCTCCATTTACTCCTGGCATCGGCCTGCCACTGGCGGAGCCATAGGAGGCGGCAGGACGTCATTGAAGAGCCGATGGATTTGGCCGCAAACCAGGCCACATTTAGTGTGGCATCCGCCGAAAATTCCATTGCCACCATGATTTTATTGAGATCCTGATGGGACCTCGAATCAGCGGCCAGAATCCTATCCTGTAATTGCTTAAGACAGAGCAGCGAAGCTCTGTTAAAAAATGAAGCCACAGTGGCGGCCCTAACTGACCAGGCTGCAGCCTGATGGCCTTTCACCTGCCCTTTTATCCTCAAGGTGTAGGTTTTCCTCCGGAGGGCCTGCCAAGGGCGAGGGAGAGGAGAGAGACACTATAGGGGGATCTACAGGAGGGACTTGGAAGATATTAGAAAGCTCTGGAGCCATGTGGTCTTCCGGGTGCGCTTCAAGGTGTTGGTGACCACCTTTAAAGCGCTCCATGGCTTAGGGCCGGGGTATTTGTGAGACCGCCTTCTGCCGCCAATAGCCTCCCACCAACCGGTTCGCTCGCACAGGGAAGCCGGCGTGCTGCCTAGTCAGGTAGTGTTCCTTGAACAAGGATCCTTGAATAACAAGGATCTAAAAATCTGGGGCCAGAAAAGGCCGACGAAGGTGGGCTGGTCAGGAACCAGGTCCTTATCATCAGTGAGGTCGAATTCACAATGTGTATCTTCATCGGGCAAGGATGCCTGGCCGGAAGAGACAGGAGAGTAGTTCTGCTTGCATCCCCCATAGCGTCCCCCAAGACCTGGGGTCCCTGGTGTCTGGTGTAGTCTGACACCTCTGATTCGGCTCTTTGTTGTAGCTGTTGTGGTCCGTCAGCAGCCTGCAGAGCTGGCAGTGGAGTCAGACAGTAAGGAGGCTGGGGAGGAACACGGGCCAGTCCTAGAGTCTGGGGAAGGCTCAGATGAAGGCTCTGCATTGCAGGCAGAGATGGGGCCAGGGCCATCTGGGAGTTATGCATGGACTCCGGAGCCTCCAGAGTTGGACATCAGAGAGGCAGAGGAACAGGAGCCTGTTCCTAGTGCACGCATGCGCAGAGCTGCCAGAAGGCAAGAACAATTAAAACAAAAGGGACAACTCAGGAGTAAGGCCTTGAGATGATTGGCCATAATCTATAATCTATAAGCTACCTCCAAAATGTTTTGTTGAAATCGGACGTTGTCTTACCTGTCTCTTTTCTGGGCACTGTGACTACAATCCATGGATGGGTTCTTTCCTCATGGGTTGACACACTGAGTGTAATTTTTTTCTTTCTGCTTTGCTTGACCACGCCTCCTGTGCTCCTGACCCATCAGTCTTTTGTCACAAAGGTGCAGTCGTTCAATAGTCTACAACAAAAAGGGGAAAACAGAAACCAAAGCCACCTCCAAGACCTGGAGCAGGAAGCCAAAAAGGGGAGGGTATGGATTGTAGTCACAGTGCCCAGAAAAGGGACGTTCAGGTAAGACAACGTCCGTTTTCCAGTGCGCTGCTCCTACAATCCATGGATGGGATATAGCCAAGCTCAAGACTCCTGGGCAGGAGGCTGACCCATATAAAAGGAAAAATGGATGACCAATGGCTGCCCGACAAATGTCACTGATGGAAATCTGGGTAGCCCAAGCTGCCGTTGTAAGCGCGCTCCAGGTGGAATGGGGCAAAATCCTGCTAGGTATAGGCTGGGCCTTGAGTTCGTACGCAGTCAAGATGCACGTCTTCCGCCTGCCCATTGTGGAAGAGGAGACCTTTCTACCCATAGAGGATGGGTGAAAGGACACCAAGAGAGCCTCGGTCTGGCGAAAGGAGGCCGTCTGCCTAATGTACCAGCGGAGGGCCCACCGCACATCTAAGGTGTGCCAAAGTTCCTCCAGCTGATATTGCGGCGCCGGGAAGAAGTCAGGCAAGATGAGCTCCTGGGCCCAGTGAAACCAGGAGTTCACCTTGGGCAAGAACAAAGGATCCAACCTTAGAACCACTCTGTTGGAATGAAATATACAGAGGTCCTTACGGATGGACAAGGCCTTCAATCCTCCTGGTGGGTGTAATTGCCAGGAGAAAGATGACCTTGAAGGACAGAAATTTGAGGCTAATGGAGCCCAATAGCTCAAACGGGGCAGACATGAGAGCTTGGAGAACCAAGGGCAGGTCACACGAAGGGTAGCGATACACCACCGGCAGGTGGAGATTCGTGGCCCCGTGCAGAAACCCCCGAATTCTCTGATGGTGAGAGAGCGAATGATATGGTTCACAGGTGAGAACCGTGCACAAAGCCACTACCTGCTGACGCAAGGTAGTTGGAGCAAGACCTTTATCCAAGCCAGCCTGAAGGAAGTCGAGAATCTCCAGAATCAAAACTGATGTCGAGTCAACGTGCTGTTTCGAACACCAGGCACAGAAGTCCTTCCACGAAGCCTCGTAGATACGGGGTGTTGATGGCCGCCTGAAAGCCTGGATCACCTTTTCCGAAAGACGGTCCTTCCTCAGCAGGACCCTCTCAAATGCCAGACAGTCAACTGAAGCCACTGAGGCTCTGAGTGGAGGATGACCCCCTGGTAGAGAGAGACCTATTGCTGAGGAATTCTCCAGGACTGGGACACAGAGAAGGCCACCAAGTCGGCGAACCATGGCCGGTGCGGCCAATGGGGAGCAACCAGTAGAAGTTTCGCCCGCTTGGCCAGCAGCTTCCAAATGATTCTCGGGATGAGAGGGATGGGGGGAAATGCATAAAGCTGGCCGGGCAGCCAATGGCAGCGAAAAGCGTTGCAACCCTCCGCTGCTGGGCTCAGAAACCGTGAGTAAAACCTTGGGATCTGAGCATTTTGCAGACTGGCAAACAGGTCTACCACGGGGTGGCTGAACCTCTGTGACAGTTCCAGAAAGAGGCGGGGATGAAGCTGCCATTCCGCCGGATCGATCCGCTCCCTGCTTAGCCAATCCACCCTGATGTTGGAGATGCAGGATACATGATCCGCCTTGATCAACAGCATGTGACATTCCACCCAGCTCATCAGTCTCTCTGCCTCGAGCATCAGGGGCTTGGATTGAGTGCCCCCCTCCCGACTGACATGTGTTTTCATGGACATATTGTCTGTGAGAATCAGCATGTTGCTCCTCCAGTATGGCTCGAAAATGATGAAGGGCCATATGAACAGCCCGCAACTCCAGTCAATTTATACTGTTCGCCTGCTCGGCTGGGGACCATTGTCCCTGAGCCATCTGATCGAGAAGGTGAGTGCCCCAGCCGTGGAGGCTCGCATCTGAGGTCAGCACTAGGCGATCTGGTTCCAGAAAGATGCAGCCCTTCAGGAGAGCTGACGATGTCCACCACTTGAGGGACTGAAGCACTTGAGGTTGCAAGATGACCTTGCTTGTGGAAATGCTGCGTCCTGTCCTCTGGAATGGCAGCAGGAACCACTGTAAAGGACGAGTGTGTCTGTGAGTCCAGGGAACAATGGCGATACATGAAACCATCTTCCCGAACAGTTGGGACAGAAGTAATAAGGGAACTGACCTCTGGGACACCACCTGCTTCACCAAGTCTGTGATGCTGAGAATCAGGAGATAAGAACACCTGACATTTGACAGTCAATCACCACTCCGAGGTGAAGGAGACGGGTGGTAGGAAGCAGCTGACTTTTCTCCAGATTGATGGAAAAGCCGTGCTGTTGAAATGCACAGATCACCAAGTCCATGTCGTGAACTGCCTGGGTCGGGGAGGACAAGAGAATGAGGATGTCATCCAGGTAGCAGAGAACGCGCACTAGGGTCACTCTAAGCGTAGCTGCCAACGCTGCCACCAATTTGGTAAAGGTCCTGTGGGCCGATGAAAGGCCAAATGGCATGGCACAATACTGAAAGTGACTGCCGGCATACTCGAACCGAACATATTTGCGATGGGCAAGATGAATTGGCACGTGCAAGTATTCCTCCCTGAGATCCACAGATTTTAAGAGGTCTCCCTCCCTTACGCCACTGAGGATCGATCGGTGTTCTGCCCCAGCTCCGGATTTCCAAGGATATTAACACACACCAATGGTCCTTATCAAATTTATTAAGTAGCAAGAATAAACAAGACCGGCAAAGGTTGGCAACCAGCCCAGAAAATAAGATATGATAAACCAAAATACTCTGATAATAAATACGAGTTGTTTCCAGCAAGAAAGCACTAGCTGCGTGCGACTTAAATAGACTAAGGGAGTGGCCAATTATCCTCAAGTCCTACTCTCGAGTAGACCTCCTCCTCCTGAGTAGCCACTCCTGCCTTTTGGCAGCTCTGCGTGCTTGAGCACTGAGGAGAGGCTCCTCCACTTCTCTCTCTCCACTTGAAGGAACCTCTGGAGGTTCTGGAGGCCCTGGCTGAGTCTCTGCCTCTGGCACATCCTCTTCAGCCTCCTCGCTGTCTGATGCGAGCGCTGGCTGCACAGGTTGCTGGCGCGACACCACAGCAGCCTCATCTTTGTCAGGATCAGCCACGATCCGCGCAGGCCGCTGGCGGGCCACAACAATCGGAGGGACTGCATCTTGAACCTGCCATAGAGGACAAATAGGTTCAGCTGATTGAGGTTTAATATCCCTCTCCAGCCCCCAAAGCTCTTGGGCACCAGAAACAAGGCAGAGAGAGGGAAATCCCCCTGGACAGCCCCAGTGAAGAAGGTGGAAGGTCACAAATCCCACCAGAAGAGAAATAAGATAAGCCACTTGGCAGGTGGTGAAATACTGCCATTATGTCCATCTGGCTAGAGGGATCCGGCTCTGAGGATGGACCCCCGTGGAATGCTGTCTTAGATTTTTGTTTGGTCTTGTTGAACTGGCATTCCAACGCCTTGTAGCGCCTTCGGGTGTCCTTGTCCTGACCAGAAATGGTATTTGATGCTGCCAGGCTAGGCTTACACTGAGCCCTAGTATCATACTCCTTGGTGGCAGCATGGCGAGTCTTAGGAATCCTAGGTGGGCTAGCCTCTTGCTCTAAGTCCGAAGATAAGGACAAGTCCACCATAGTTCAGCCCACTAAATATACCAGCCAGTAAGGAGATAAACAACTATACGTGCTGGGAGAATGAGGCCAAGACAACAATCCAAAGGAACAGGGCAGAACATGGAAATGGGACTAAGGAACCTCCAAAGTTACTACCATTTCCAATTCAAAGCCTTCCTGGGCCACAAGTCAGACCTGAAGCAGTGCTGAATAAACAGGCCATATAGCACAAGAGCAGCCTGCTCTCCCAGTGCATGAGTCCAGGGAACAACAAGGCAACCAAGGCGCAGGCTCAAATCTGAGCCCTAAAGGCGCTGCTTCATGAAGGTGGATCAGGCGGGAAACCCCCAACCTCCAAACAATCCACTATGGCTCAGCTGCTGCAGTTAAAATGGTGGCTGCCAACTCCGTTGGCTGAAACAAAATGGTGGCCACAGCAGGAAATTGCCCAATGACTCTGCAGCGGCCTCAAAGCAGCAGAAAAATGGCACAAGGTTGAAATTCCTTGTCAGCACCACGAAGCTAATCCAACCATCTGAGTTTGCCACGAGACCACGCAGTGACTCCGGAGCTGCCAAATAATGAGAGCTAAATCGGTGGTGGCGATTGTGCCAGCGGACCGGGAAACCAGTATACACATGGCAACTAGAACACTGATCATGGATCTGCCCCGCAGGGACAGAATCTGGAATGCTGCTCCCCAGTTCGTTCGGGAGGCAAGGGACAGCCAGAAGCCCCAGGCACGTCACACGCACCTCAGCAGCTAGCGACTGCACAAGACAGCTCTCTCCGAAAAAAAGAAAATAATAAAAAATAAATCAAAACCTAACTGAACTAGAAATTTGGCTCTAAGCCACAGAGCGAAGAAAGACACCAGTCTCGTCAGCGACTGAGTGAAAAAGACTGACGGGTCAGGAGCAAAGGAGGCATGGTCAAGCAAAGAAGAAAGAAAAAAATTACACTCAGTCTGTCAAAACATGAGGAAAGAACCCATCCATGGATTGTAGGAGAAGCGCACTGGAAAACTAGATAGCTACAACATTCTCACAATTAAAAAATAAGATTAATCTTATTCTAGTAAATATGAGTTGTCCTCAGCGGCCTTTGCCTAATGACCGCAACTGTGACTGCCACTGCTAAGCAGTATGATCTTACAATGTTTTGCTTAATGACTACTTTGCTTAGCAATGAAAACTCTGGTCACAATTAGGGCCATAATCTAAGGACTCCTTATTATGCAATAGGCAAAAACATATTTTTTACATTACATATTTTAATATCAACAAAACTGGTTCAGAAGATTGTTATATTTGGTACATTCTCATGCTCAGATTCAGAAGGCTTCTACTAATTGCAGAGATGAAGAAAACAGATAATAATAAAAAGATATGGTAGAAAAAAATATCCTTCAGATAACTCTTTAAATAAACAATTAGTTTATGCCATTATACATTAGAGTACACGTTTGGAGGAGTCTAATTATAGTACTGAGATATGGCAAATTTGCACTTTAAAGTTTTAAATCTTAATTTAAATACTGTCGTGAAGTTCAACTTATCCTTATCTGTATAATGTAAGAATCAATAGCAGAGCCATTGTTACTACTCATTAGAGAAGAAGCTAAATTAGAGCCTGAAATAGAATTATAGAAGCCTTTTTCTTCTATAATTAAAATCCACTTTCCTATTTGACTGAATCTTCCCTTACTGAAATGATGGGAAGTAATAATTTATAATAAGATCAATGCTGTAGATTAGATAGTAATTGACAACAAATTTGGAGGTGTGATTGAGAAACAGAAATCTCAATAATTTGGATCTTCTTTGCTTGTCCAAACAGGTCCAGAGTAACTTTCCAATGCAACTCCTTTCTCCCCGCTTTCTGAAGCTGGGTTTCATTACCAGAAATTATTAATGTCAAGGTAAGGGAAATATAAAGGCCTTTTCTCCACTCTCAGAAGGAGTCTGGTATCACCTTTTCCAAGTAATAAATTTTATTAGAAGGCATAAACTTACCAGACTCCTGATTTTTTGCCATCACAGAACTAACATGGCTCTTCTCCTACAATGTCTCCACAACATATCTTATGGTCACGAGGATGCTTTCCTAGAAACATAAAATTGTGGCTTTGGTTTATACACCTACAACTTTGTTGGATATTCTGGCAGTCTAAACCTATGTTCTGCTAATTGCAGTGCCTGTCCAACACTTAGTTAAACCATAAATTATTTACTTCCAACTCCCCCTTAGTGAGTTTCAAATTCAATGGATAAAATAGGAATTTGGACTTCACTCCCACATAATATAAAAATTGGCTGTTTAACAAATCAATATATGAACATTTATATAATTTACATATACTATGTAAATTACTACAGTCATGTCAAGAGCACTGAAGTGCTTCAGGGTTGAAAGAGTAAGCCAGTGACATCACTGTTGCCTGGGGGGGGGGAATGCCCAATTGGGGGCTTTCATATCCCCATTATTTACATACAGTCTACATAAATGCAATTATTTAAAATTTACATAAATTACACTAATACATTAATTCAGATTTAATGAACATATCACTCCACCCCAATGTTTCTGATGAACTCTCTCCTTACAATTCTATTCAAGAAACAAAATCATTCCAGATCCGGCAAGTAGAGTGTTCTGTTCATTAAAGAGTTTCATCTAGAAGGATCTAGGGGAAAAAAATCTTTCCTAAAAATCTATCTGGAACATCACCTCCTTCCCCCATATCAGATTAGCCCTCAAATCTATTGGCCTTTTTTAAGGCCTTGAAGTCTTGATTATGTCACGAGACTTGGGGGTTGGAATGTATGGCAGAGTTTGTAAATTATGTTGGTTATGTTGAAAATTGCTTGTGGTTTTATCTTAGCTGCCAATTATGTATTTATTAAGTTTGTTGCTATGCTATATTTGTAACTGGTATTAGTTGCCCAGAGTCACAATGATAAGATTGGCAGCCACAGAATTTGAAATAAACAAATACATCTCAACAACAGAGTGTCTTGGCTTCAGTTGTGAGTCATGGCTGACAGGAGATGTCTCTGAGAATGAGCAGAGATGACTACTACTATGAATAATGAAAGACCAGTGAGAAGAGTCCTACAAACCTTTCCAGAGGAGACAATGGAAGATTGCCTATGAGTGCTCTGAATAGCAGCTCCTCACAAGAAGACTGTAAAACAGTGGACTCCCACAGGTTTGTTCCAACCAGTGGCAGAGCCTTTAATAAAGACACTAAGCCAGCCAAGCTCACTTTTTAATCACAAGCAGAAATGTTCAGTTTAATCATGCTATGGATATTAGATATCTATCTAATCTTCAAAATGGTGAGAAGCAAAAAGAAGGAATATATAGTTGGACTGTTTGATCAGTCGTGAACTAGTTGTTTGATATTTCTGGTAGGTCCTAAAGGATTTTTTTTTTTTTTTCTGAACCAATACTGAAAAGATGACGATTTCTGGATAAAAATTGGGCTACGGGAAAAATATTTTTTTTTATTTGTAACTTATTATATTAACTTATGGTCAATGCGGTAAAGGTTGGAAGCCACTTCATTATTGTCTTTATTAATTTTTTCTGTTTCTTTTCTTTGCACCTACTAAACTTTTCTTTTTTCTTCTAATTTGTATGTTTATTAAAAACGTCAGTAAAATTATGTGTGAATGTATGCATTTATGTGCATGCACACATATACTACAGTATCTTGGATATTGGCAGAGCCCTCTATGAGTAGTTTAGCATAGTTTTTATAATTAGACAATTAAGAAGAAACAGTAAGAAAACTAAAATCTGATATGGAGGTTTCAGGGGCAAGCATATCTTTCAGCCATACTTCCCCTAAAAACAAATGGTAAAAAGCATCATTATCAAAATGATTTTTCTTTGCATTTTGGCAATAGGAAAGAGACATAAATAAACTGAAAAAATTCAATACTAAAACCAAATTTACTTTATTACTATTTTCTTAGTATATGTTTTATATTATTTAATAGATAACATAATTCTAAAGCCACTATTTAGAAAGAAAAGGCCAAGAAACAATTCATTGTTGCAGTAGTGACATACTAGTTTTCTGCTTAGCTGTATACATCAAACAAAATATTAACACCAATCATATGTTTCAACGGTTCATATTTATTTAATTAAAACTATGCTATCCATATATATTTCATAAGATTAACAATAGTAATCACAGTAATTATCACCACCTATAAAAGAATAAGTAATGTGGGGGGGGGATTTAAAAGCAGGTAAATAGGAACCTCTCAAGCTTGATAGACACTGAATGGCAAGAGTCCTAAATATCATTAACTTTGCTAAAAGACCAGTTCTTTCAGATTTTTTTCCCCTAAACAGTTTCATGTTAAGAACTTTTATTTAACTTACAGGAACCTATGCCTTTCTTCCTTCCTATCTCTTTTTTCTGTTTTTCTTTCATGTTAGATTAGTTAGGAATGTCTTTTTACTGGCTGTAAAAAAAAAAAAAAAAAACCTCCAGAAGCTGTTTTTTTTTATTTAAAAAGTTTTACAAATACATTTTCTCCCCAATTTTCCCCCCCAGACTTCCTCAAAATAAAATCCTAATCAAAAATACATTTTATGAAACTTAAACCTCTCCACCCCCTGTGTAGTATTTATAACTTCATAGAACTCAATTAATCTATCCCTACATAACACATTCAGCTAAAAGCTATCCGATATTTCCTAGTTTTCCAGAAGCTATTTTTTGACTTAGGAAATGAAATAAAAATGCATTTAAGTAAATATTGTAACTCCCTCTTCAAAACATGAGACTGTCATCATCAAATATGCTGCCAGGGCTGTAGAGATGCCAAGTAGGAAAAAATATATAGTTATTATGGAAGCTGCAACACATTTTGACATAATTCCTATCATTTCTGGGACTTGCAAAACTATGTGCACAATGCCAGTGATTTTATTCCCTTTTCCTTAAGTGCAGTAAATGTAAAAATACCTTAAATAAATTTTTCAGAGAAGTACATTGCAGTCCAAATGACCCATGACCAGGACCGAGTAGATGTCTTGTATTTCTGTTTGCTGGGAGCAATATGGTGAGAACAAACTTTACAGTGAGCTAACCAGGCAAGTACATTTCTGCTTCCTAGTTCTGTAAATTGGTACCTGTACTGTAGCTTCCAAACAATTTCCCCATCATGGTGTTTTTAGTAATTCAGTCTGAAGCTACATGGATAAAAGTGCTAGGCACATTCAACAGCCATGCAAAACTAGGAAAGGAGACACACCTGGTTCCCAATACTATCTGAAAAGTAGCAGAGCTGGTAATGTTGTAATGCCATGTGTAGTAATAAATTGCAAAATACATAGGGATAAACCCTTTCGACATTACTGTACAACTGGATGTGCAATTGATATAAATAATGATCAGAAAGTCACAAGCAAATCAAGTATTATTAGTGAGTGAGTTATAAAGGCCTGGGGGAAAAGTCCTCAAAGGTCCCCTTGACATTTGAGGGACATTTACTCCCCTCAACATGGAAGGGCAGTTGGGGGACGATTACCGAAGACAATTTTTAGAGTATAAATAAGCACATAAGGAGAAGGATAGTCCTCCAGAAACTGTGTTCCTGAGCTATGAAACGTATTATAACTGACTATCAAATCTCAAACTATGATCAGAAATGAACTGAGAGCCAATAAAATGTGTGAATCTAGTGTAATATGTTTGCATAATACCTAGTTTCATTCACAATACCTAGTATTACATTTTGCTGAAATACTTTGCAGTAGCAATTGTCTAGTCTCTGAGGATTGAGGCAGTAACTAAATTACATTAAAAGATTAAACAATTTGCACTAGTTGACGTTTCCAGCCTATGTGCAATGCATTGCAGTAATGTAGACAAGACATAACCAATGCATGAATTACCGGAGTTAAACTCTCTGTCCAAACAGGATCCATACCAGGGGTGGTATTCACTTACCTTCGCTACTGGTTCGCAAATGTGAGCGTGTGTGCGCAGAGCCTTCCGCGCATGCGCAGAGCATCAAAAATGGGATGTGATGGTGTCTGGGCGGGTGGGCAGAGCCTCCTGCAGCCGCCGCTACTGGCTCACCCGAACCAATAGAACTGGCTGAATACCACCACTGATCCATACTCATGTACCAGTTAGGCTTCTAGGAGGTACTACATGCCAAAGAAATTACTATGCCCTAACAACAAATGAACCTAAAAGCACATTTTAGGGGCAGGGAGAAAGGGCACAACCTTTTCAGACTGAGTACAGATAAATAACACCCCCATTTTTTATTTGGATCAGGCTTCATTTTCTTGGCTGCTAGTCCATTCATATTTTTACTGACTCACCTGCATTTGTAGTGCTGTCAGCATACATTTGATAATGCTTCATTTTAAATTTCTGAATTATCTCACTAAACAATTTTAGGCAAATAATAGACAGCACAAATGAAATCAAATTTGAGAGTTTTCTTCCACTAGCCATCTCTTAATCTGTTTCGCATGCCATAGGTTCGCCATCATGGGCCTACACCATTTTAGACAAGTGGCTGTCCAGTCTCTTTCTGAAAGCCTCTCCAGTGATGGAGTACAACTTCTGAAGACAAGCTATTCCACTGGTTGATTGCTTTAACCATTAGGAATTGTCTCCTTAGTTCTAGATTGCTTCTTTCCTTGGTTCATTTCCATCGTTTCTTGTCTTGCCTTTTTGTGCTTTGGAAAATAATTTGACCCTCTCATGTTTGTAGGAGCCCTTCAAACATTGGAACACTGCTATCATGTCTCCCCTAGTTTTTCTTTTCATACCCAATTCCCGTAATTATTCTTCTAATGTTTTAGCCTCTAGCCCTCTAATCATTCTTCTTGCTCTTCTCTGCAATCTTTCTAGAGTTGCACCCTCTTTTTTATATTGTAATGACTAGAACTGGATGCAGTATTCCAAGTTATAAGGCTTTGTAAAGCGGTATTACAACTTTACGTGATCTTGATTCTATCTTTCTATTAATGCAGCCTAGGATAGCATTGGCTGTTTGGCTGCTGCTGCCCACTGGTGGCTCACATTTAAGTGATTATCCAATAAGACTCCAACATCCTTCTCACAGTTACTTGTGTTAAGGCAGGTTTTCCTAGTCTGTACCTATATGGTTGGTTTTTCTTGCCTAAGTGTAAAACCTTACGTTTATCTATGTTGAATTTCATTTTGTCAGATAGGCATAGATAAGTCTGTTTTGGATCTTGAGCTTGTCTTCTGGGGTGTTGGCTATTACTGGCAATTTAGTGTCATCTGCAAATTTGATGAGTTCCCCTTCTATACCTCGTCTAGATCATTTAAGAAGGTATTCAAGAGTATTGAGCCTAAAATGGAGCCTTGGAATCCCCACTGCTTACTTCCGTCCATTTTGCTGTTGCTCTATTGAGGATTATATGTTGAATACTATTTGTCAGATAGTTACAAACCTGTCTGGGGGCGGTGCTGTATATCCCACATTTTTCTAGTTTGCCAAGAAGTAGGTTGTGATCTACTTTATCAAATGCTTTACTGAAGTCTAAGTGTACTATGAAGTACTACATTAGTTCATCACTGATCCACTAATTTAATCATTTTGTTGAAGAATGATGTAAGATTTGTTTGGCATGATCTGTTTTTGATAAACCAATGTTGGCTACTGGTTATAGGTGTTTCTATAACCAGGTATTTCTAGGTGTTTGCAGATTTGTTGCTTATCTTTTCCAAGATCTCCCCAGATATTGATATCAATAATTCAATAATTGATTGAATTATTGTATTAACTATCTAGTTCATTTTCATATTCTACTTCTGAGAAGACTGCCTGGCATACTACCTAAAATAGTTCATAGGACCTTCTGGAATCCATCTGAATTCACTTCTGCAAAATTGGATAGTTACTAGAAGTCTAAATTTCTATAGGAAGTTGTTTGACCACAACAAAATAATATATTTATTTTAATGTTGAGAAGCACTCAAACTGGCAGAGAGGAGGTATCAAGCAGGGAACTAGTTTAGAGTCAGTGTGCAAGTGTAAAAAGGACAGAACCACCCCTCCCTGAATTACTTGGAGTCTTATCTAATTGTTCCCAAGGAAGAGCTGTCAGACTGGGGAGATTCCTGTATTACAGGAAGAACATAATAAAATAGGTAGCTTGAATGCTGCACTTGTGGGCCTGATTGTTTGCGCCTGGTATTTGTAGTATTTATAACCTGCTCCAATCCCAAAAGGGCAGCATGCATTAAGCAAAAAAACAAAAACAAAAACGGACGTTGCTTACCTGAACGTCCCTTCTCGACGCGCAGCTGGAGAATCCAAAGCTTCGGGTAGTTCAGTAGTTGGGTAGCCTACACTGAGTGTGTTCCTTTAAGAGAATTCTTTTCAGACACGCCCACTTGCTCAACAGAGTCCCAGTTTTGTTCACGAAGTAAGGAGCAGTAGAGCGTAAGGAAGAAATGTTCAGCAGCCAAGCTGTGTGGGTTGGATTTTCCAGCTGCGCGTCGAGAAGGGACATTCAGGTAAGCAACGTCCGTTCTCCAACGCGCAGCTTGGAGAATCCAAAGCTTCGGGATTTACCCAAGCAAGTTCAGACAGGGAGGGGAACTGGCTGCTGCACGTCGTCTGAAGAGTTGCATACAGCTTGGAGCACCCGGAGACCAAAGGATGCCTCCGCTGAGGCAAAGGAGTCCACCTTGTAGTGCCTGATGAAGGGATTTAAGGATGACCAGGTCGCCACTGTGCAGATGTCGGAGATGGAGGCATTAGTGGCCCAGGCGGCCATGGTGGCGGCGCTCCTGGTGGAGTGTGGAAGGATTCTCTGCTGAACCGGTCTGTTCCAAGCCGAATAAGCCCTGGAGATGCAGGATTTAATCCATCTCCCAATAGTTGTAGAAGAGACCTTCCGGCCCATGGAGGCGGGCAGAAAGGAAATGAAGAGCGGTTCAGATTTTTGGAAATGCTCCGTTCGTTTAATATATCTGCACAGGGCCCGTCGGACATCTAGGAGGTGCCAGTTTCCTTCCCGAGGATGTCGAGGTTCCGGGCAGAAGTCCGGTAGGATCAATTCCTGGGCTCGATGGAATGAGGAATTTACTTTAGGCAGAAATGAGGGGTCTAGCCTTAGTACCACACGATTTGTGTGAAAGACACAGAGGTCGCTTCTCACGGACAGGGCCGCGAGTTCAGATATACGGCGAGCCGAAGTAATTGCGACCAGAAACGCCACCTTAAGTGTCAGAAAATGGAGGCTGATGGAAGCGAGAGGCTCAAATGGAGGATGCATGAGGGCCTGAAGGACCAGAGTCAAATCCCAAGTCGGGTAGCGATGTATAACAGGTGGGCGCAGGTTGGCCGCCCCTCAAAGAAAGGCGCGAATCGTAGGGTCCTGCGAGAGAGGAAGCATTGCGGAAGCAGAAAGGACAGTACTTAGTGCAGCAACCTGGCGACGAAGGGTGTTAGGCGCAAGGTGCTTGTCCAGACCCTCCTGTAGGAAACCCAACACCTCAGGAACAGATGCAGACGTAGGGTCCAGGTGGGATTTAGCACACCAGGAACAAAAGGAAGTCCAGGTCGCATTGTAAATGCGGGACGTAGACGGCCGCCTGGATGCCTGAATAGTGGGAATCGCATTGCTAGGTACGTTGACTCTCCTTAGCAAGATCCTCTCAAGCGCCAGGCGGTCAACTGCAACCATTGGGGGTCTGGGTGCAGAATGACCCCCTGGCTGAGGACGACCCTGTCCCCTGGAATCCGCCATGGCCGTGCCACTGATAGGACCATCAAATCCGCAAACCAGGACCTCCGAGGCCAGTGGGGTGCAACCAGAATGACGTCGGCCCTGTCTTGTATTATCCTGCGGATCAGACAAGGAAGGAGCGGTAGAGGGGGAAAGGCATAAAGGAGACCCCTGGGCCAGGGAGAGGCGAGAGCGTTGTCCTTCCGCCTGAGGACACTGGTACCGGGTGAAGAACCTGGGAAGGTGTGTGTTGTCGCGGCTGGCAAATAGATCGACCAGAGGCCTGCCGAATCTGCGAACAATCTCGGCAAACAGATTCGGGTGAAGGCGCCACTCGGCGTGGTCCAGGTGTTGCCTGCTGAGTCAGTCCGCCGTGATGTTTGTGGTCCCGGTAATGTGCTCCACTACTAGGGACAGGACATGCGCCTCCGCCCAGATCAGAAGCAGAGTCCTCCATGAGTGGTCCCGAGCGGGTCCCCCCTTGGCGGTTCACGTGCGCCTTTGCTGTTACATTGTCCGTGTGTATCAGGACATGGTGCCCCGCCACGATCTGCTGGAATCGTTGGAGGGAGAGGCGAATCGCGCAGAGCTCCAGCCAGTTGATCCCATTGCGGCGCTCCTCTGTTGACCACGTACCCTGGGCAACGTGAGAGAGAAGATGAGCTCCCCATCCCGTCAGGCTGGCGTCCGTTGTCACCACCAGGCGCTGTAGGTTCTGGAAGTAGCAGCCCTGCTGTAGACTCTGGGAAGACCACCAGAGGAGGGACATTGAGACGTCCGGCGGGAGGGATACTCGTGCGGAAGAGTTGCTTCGCCTGGTCCTCTGAAAGGGGAGGAGGAACCATTGGAGCTGGCGGGAGTGAAACCTCGCCCAAGGAACGACGGACAGGCAGGATATCATTTTGCCGAGAAGGCAGGACAGGAGCAGCAATGTCACCCTCTGAGAGGAATGGACCTGGGATGTTAATGACTGGAGACTGGAGCACCGGTCCAGTGACAGGAACACCTGGCCCTTCACTGAATCTATTACTGTCCCGAGGTGAAGAATTCGAGTAGTGGGCTGTAATTGGCTCTTCAGAATGTTGAGGGAGAAGCCATGATGACGAAGACAGCGACACACCACTCCTAGGTCCCAAGAGACCCGGGCCGGGGAAGGGGAGAGCACCAGGATATCGTCCAAGTAGCAGTGGAGCCGTACCGGATGTTGACGTAGGTGGGCTGCCACTGTTGCCAGGAGCTTCGTAAAGGTTCTGGGGGCGGAGGAGAGGCCGAAGGGCATCGCCCTGTATTGGAAATGCCTGTTGTCGTAGGCAAAGCGGAGGTAACGACAATGGGACTGTCGTATTGGTACGTGGAGGTACACCTCTTTCAAATCGATAGAGGTCATCCAGTCCGATGGTCGAATGGAAGCCAAAATCGGGCGGAGGGACTCCATTTTGAACTGATGGTATATGATAAGTTCGTTCAGCCTCTTGAGGTCTAAGATGCCCCTGTGACCCCCCAACGCTTTGGGAACCAGGAAGAAAATTGAGTAGAAGCCAGTCCCGCGATGTTGGGGGGGAACCGATTCTATGGCTTGAATTTGGAGCAGGTGATGGATTTCTGCCTCCATTAGTTGGCGCTTGTCCAAGTTGGGCGAAAGAGGGCATTGGACAAAGTGCGAGGGGGGACGGGAACGAAATTCCAGGGTAATGCCCAGACGGATTGTCTGGAGTACCCATGCGTCCGTTGTAGAAGTCTCCCACTGAGAGAGAAAATGAGTCAGGCGGCCGCCAATGGGAAGGTGGGTGTAGTCATTTTCCTCTTCTAAAGGCACGGGAGCCTGTGCCTCGGAAGGGCCGTTTGGGTGCTGGGGCCTTTCGTCCACGGTCTCTGAAGGAAGGTCTACCAAAGGAACGGTCGAACCCTTGAGTAGGACCTGGAAGAGAAGGACCCCGAAGGTCCGGCGTCGTTCCGAAAGGGCTGCCTGGTGGAGTAGGATGACGGTTTTCGATCTGCTCTTTTGTAAGAGGATGGCATTACCTTCCGTTTATCCTTGTCCTCGACAAGGATGGGGTCCAAAGCTTCTCCAAAGAGACGGGAACCTTTGTATGGAGTTGAGGCGAGGCGCCATCTAGACTTTGCATCAGCTCTCCAATTTTTAAGCCACAATAAGCGGCAAGATGTAACGGATGACACCAGGGCATGCGAAGCAAACTTCGCGGCATTAAGCAAAGCGTCCGCCGTGTATTCAGTAGCCACCAGTTTGTTGACATCCTGGTGGAGACGTGAATCTTCAGGAGGGAGGCGCTCCTGAAGCTGTCGGAGCCAGATTAGGGATGCACGGCTGAAGAAGGAAGCCGAGGTGGCGGCCCTAACTGCCCAGGCGGCCACATTGTGTGTACGACGGAAGTTGAACTCAGCTTTCCGATCTTCCGAGCGCAGCCCGTCGGCGACATCGTTGGAGATTACCGAGGAAGCAGTCAGATTAGCCACTGGGGCGTCTACAGTTGGCAACTGAAGAAGTTCCTGGAAACTAGGTGCCGAACAGTAAAGTTTTTTGTCTAGACCCGATGGGGCAGGCAACGAGGAGGGCGTAGACCAGGAGCGTTCGACCGCCTCAGAAAAGAGCTGTGGGCACGGAATAAAATCCGGCTCAGGCTTGGGCGCCGTGAACAAGGCCTCATGTTGTTGAGAAGAACCAGGCTGATCAACCTGTGGGGTGGGATCTGCCATTTTCGTGGCCAACTTGGCCTTGTGCAAAAGAGACTTAAATAATGAGGGCCTGAACAGGCCAGAGAAGGCCGGCTTTTCAGGTGGCATATCAGCATCATCGGATAAGTCCATATCCAACAGGTCGGCCTCTTCCTCCTCCGAAGATGACTCCTCGCCGTGTCCATAGTTTGGATGAGAACCGGACACATGTGTCATGGCGGGATACTGGATAGGGTCCAGCTGTGAGGCCCGGGCCAGAGGCGGAGGAGGCAGATATCGTGGCTGAGGCCAAGCAGCATATGACGCTGAATGCTGAGAGCTTGCTGCCAGGGTGTGGGTAACAGTCTCAGATATGATCTGTTGAATGTCATAAGAAGATGGCGGTGGGGCCGGCTCCGTGGCACGCAATCCCGCAGCCGTGGGAGTAAAGGTCGCCTCCGGCTGAGACCTCCGAGACTGAGAGGTGTTGCACAAGAGGTCCACCGGTCCCATGCAATGGGTCGGAATTGCCTCAGGGAAACATTCCATGTCAGGCTGTCGATACAAAGGCTGTAGTGGCAGTTGATCAGCCTGATGGATGGGCTGAATACAAGCTTCAGCCACAGGCGAAAGTGGGACTGATAAGTGCGAGAACGAAGCCTGATTGGACTGGTTGCGTGCTTTCTCAAATTGTCGTTCCAGGGCTTTGTGTCTCCTGGAAGCATCCTTGTCTGCAGCAGACGAAGATTTGGCCTTTTTGGAAATTGGAGCGCCAGATGAAGACGATGTATGTGAAGAACATTTGCGGGACTTTTTACGCTGCCTGTTCTGTTCCAGGTGACGTTCAGGGGAACTGTGGATGTCCTCTAGTTCTGATGAGAGATCACGTTCCGCCATATTAGGGCAGGGGCTGGTATCAATAAAAGAAGTGGTTGTGTTATTTTCTTCTTTTTCTTTTGGCTTTTTTTAAAATATAAATATATATATATATATATATGTATGTATGTATGTATGTATGTGTATGTATGTATGTATGTATATATTTATTATTATTATTATTATTACTATTATTATTGAGAAACCGATATGAATATTAACTAAGTAAATTAACTAAGTAAATTTTTTTTTGTTTTTGTTTTTTTGTAAAACTGAGGATCAGACAGTAGAGGAAGAACAGGACAAAAAAACAGCAGGTAAGTCCAGCAGGAGAGGAGGGGGGTGGGGGGAGCAGTAGAAATCCAACAGGTTGCTCCACAGAAAAAAGGTTATTGAGGCCTGAAATTGTCAGCAGGATGAAGATTGGCTTCTAGCAGTCCATTGCGCAGGCGCGAAACAGTTGCTGGGCAGAAAATGGAAGCCGTTGAAACCACTTTCCCTTAGGCCGAAAGGGAATGGCGGCAGGCGAGACTGTCAGACAGACGGTAATGGGCTTGCTAGAGAAAAACCCCTCCTCCGCAGCTCCTTTGAAGATTGTAGTTAATAGCCAGGCAGGGGGTCTGGAATGTGTGCGAGACCCGTCAGGAGAACCGGCAATTTAAGCGCAAGCTGCCACTAAGCGCAGCTCCCAGCGCTGAGGCGGCGAAAATGGCGCGCAACTGTCAAAGGTCTCCCAGCGCCGCCGCCTAGACACCAGAGAAAAGCGAGGCTGCAGTTACATGAAGAGAAGGCAGCAGGAGCCTCAAAAGCGCTCCCAGTGCTGCGTAGAACAAGCGGGACAGGAAGAAACCGCTGCGACTTCAAAGGGGCGCCCTGATGATCGAAGGGAAGGCAGGAGGAGGCTTTGGCGATTTCCCTGAGGTGATAGAGCATGCGATCACTCAGAAGTGATCCAAACGCTAAGTCCAGTCCCAGAGACAATGAGAGAGCGCCGCTGAGAGCAGGGCGACAATCTCAAGCCGCAAGAGTTCAAATTAAGTCCAAAACGGCGGGGGCAGTATTGCCGGCAGGCCGGGAAACCTACCCACACGCCTGCGGCTATTAAACGAAGCAGAGAGTCAGACAATTGGCCACGCTTTCAAGGAAGGGCAAACTGTCAATCACAGCCTGCCTGAGACAGCAGGCAGACTCACCCCCGGCAAAACCAAACGAAGAGAAGAAAAATTGCTGAAAATAATGCAGAGAAAAACTTGAAGAATCCAAAGCTTCAGGAACAAGGTTTAGTAGAGTAACAGAGAAATTTTCAGACAGTGTCACAGGCTCAACTGAGTGAACTAAACTGGGACTCTGTTGAGCAAGTGGGCGTGTCTGAAGAGAATTCTCTTAAAGGAACACACTCAGTGTAGGCTACCCAACTACTGAACTACCCAAAGCTTTGGATTCTCCAAGCTGCGCGTTGGAGAAAAGCAAAAATATATAATAATAAATAGCTAAATCATAACCGTATCAAAACAAAATATAACCACAGAAAGCAGAGATAGAATTTGAGATAAAATTCAAGATGGGCCCTCATACTTAATAAGCTTTGTAGCAAGGTGAGGGTTACACATAATTCTTAGGGGCAGGGGAGAGTATTTCATGAGATGGAGCTATTACAAGTAATGGCTCATGTACTAGGAATCTTATGAACATTCAGTAGGCCCCCTCCCTCCTTCAGTAGACCAGATAAGCAGTTTTAATTTAAGCAAGATGTCACCTGATGTATGCCAGTGGTGCATCAGGACTTGAAAAGTAATGACTAGGATTCTTAATTAGACATACTGACAACTAATGAATAACTTTAGTATAATTGTCATTCTGAATTGGTGGAACCAGTAATCTTGGTACTACATTTTATATTGGCTGCAAATTCTGGTTGCCTTCAAAGGTAGTCCATGTAGAGAACTTAGCAGTTAAGTTGAACAGAACAGTGTTCAAGGCATGAATTAATGAGATGAGAGCATCCTGGTCTAGATAAAACCACAACTGACACAGCAGCCAAAGCTATTCAAAGGGTCCCTAGGTACAACTTCTACTCCGTTTCCCTAGCTTGACATGAAATGGCAATGTATAATTGAGTGTCACCAATTTTAGGGGATCAATGCTGCTGAAAGGTCTGACAAGAACAAGAGGAGCATACTCCTCCATCTGGATCTTAATGGTCATCTAGTGACCAATATTGCTTCTGTCCCATGATGGGTGGGGGGTGTCTCTCTGACTAAAGGGATCCACACTATCTGCTTCCTCTAGGATCATCTATAAGTATTTCCACAAACCTATAACAGAAAGTTTGGAAACAGGGCAAAAGTCAAGCACATCTGGCTTCTTCAAGACAGTGCACATCACTTCTTTCAATGAAGGAGTATCAATCCATCCTTCAATAAAGCATTGACAACCTCCTAGATTCAGCAACCTATGCTCCATTTAGACATCCAAATGAAGAAAGGATATGGATCCAACAGAGGTAGTAGGGTGAATCTCTTATCTATTTCCACAGATCCTGCATGTTCAAATGAATCCCAATTCATGTCACAAGATAACATCTCATTAGTAATAATAGAATCTGTCCAATTGGCATCCAACCCACAGTGGATACAAGCACTTTTACCAATAAATAATCCTGAAAGTTCATGTGATGTGCCTACAGGCAATTTTTTTTCTGGCTCATTCTTCCCTCAAAAGTTCTCTGATTGCCAAAACTGCTGCTTTGCTGCTTTTATTGCAATGGTATCAACTTGATTGTCAGACCCAGCACTCAGTAAACCAAAAAGCCATTCAGGACTGGCAAATTTGTAGGACTACTAATAGGAGCAATCTCATCCAGTGTTTTGACAGCCATAAATCCTGAATGGGTCAAACCATGGCAGTCTCATTGTGAATACTGAAATCTTTCAGAAAGAACATAGTGTTCAAAAAAAAAATTTATCACCAGGTAACTAGTACATCAACAGAGTCCATGAAGATAAAAACATTAGAATGGCAATTGAATGAATAATGGATAAGGGAGCCTGGAAAAAGAAAGGAAATTGATATATTTTTAGCCTTACAAGGTAGACCAAACTAAGAAATAAACACCCTGTGAGCCTAATGGTACTTTTATAAAAACAGCTACAATAAGAGAATTTGCAATTTTGAATGACTATTCCACCTCTCCCTCTTCATGTGAATTGGGAGGGATGGTGTCTGAGGCATTTTGGTAAATCTCTTTCCTGGCATAGGCTTAATCAGCTTTTATTTTATCGTTGCCCTGGTAATAGATCTTTTATAAGTTTGTCAAGGCCATCGTCTATACTCTACATCTAGATTATAAGCATTATTTCCCCAATTCAGAGTTTTCTTCTGGAACTTTTTCAGAGTACCATTTAGCTTTTCATCTCAGATCTCAGTTGTACACACACTGAGTCGGCCTTCTCATCCACAACTGAGGCATACATGAGAGATCCTATTATTCACTAGCATTTAACTACAATATCTGCAGGCTAGCAAGTAAGACACATGGTTGCCACAATTCAAGGGTTGGAGCAACAGGCAAAAGATGTTCTATTTTTTTCTCATTTGCTCTGGGAATCATGCCATCGATTCATTGCTCCCATTGCTTCAGAATTCATTGCTCCCATTGCTTCAGAATTTTGAGAAATGTTACATCTTTATTCAATGAATAATTGCCTATTTTGGAAATATCCTGGCTACAATGATTTTATGCAGGGGTGGGTTCTACTTATCTTTACTATTGGTTTGCAATGGGAGCGTGCGTGCTTGCGTTTCTGTGCATGCGCAGATCATCAATTATGACATCCGTGCGGTTCTAAAGAACCGGACAGAACCGGGAGCAACCAACCACTGATTTTATGTAGCCCCGATAAACAGTCACAAGTCAAACAAATAAAGGTTTCAGAGAAAAAACAAGCAAACATTTACAATCCTAAGGCACCCTATTCATAGATAAAGCAACTCATCATAAATTAATGATAAATGCAATCTTGCAACTATGTTTAGGAATCTCTATAATTTTTTCAATCTTGCTTTATGAATATAATTACATGAACATGGTTCCCAGAAGTCTATCATAATAAATGAACTAAGAACCTAGGGCCTTAAGTTGTTAAGTCGGCAAGAGTTCTAATTATGAATTCTAGTGCTCTCCTGCATCATATTAATTAACTGAAGCAAGGAAACCATATACATTCATACTGTGATGTGAGCTACAACTAAGTCCAAGGATCTATCTAATTCAACTTCTTCAAACTGAAAGAATGACAGGTAACTGCAGCTGACAGTTAACATACAATTACAAACAAATCAATGATGCCTTGCGATAAAATGCAGTTGACAGATCTTCTGGGTAAATATTTCTAAAACTTATGATTTATACCTTCTATGTATGCAACTGGGCACAACAAGATACACTCTTCAATATGAGAAGCCAGTAATTTTTCAGGAAAGCTGCATGGGAATCCTATCAACAGTATCTAAAATGTTTAGCTTCCACCCAACATCATACAAATTTGGGTTTGCCCCAATGAACTCTACCTTTACTTCTCCATACCATCTCCAAATGAATTCTGCAGTGTATCCAACCTCTAAAAAAACCTGGAAAGTTCAGGGAAGATTCTCCTAATAGTGTCTAACAGACATAACTGGCAAATATTATTATTTTAAGAGGCAATGCTTTCCTTAATTATTCATAATGGGAAATTATTTTGGGGCTCAGTATTACCAGACAGCATCAGATTCTTCCCTAGCAGCTCATTTAATATCTTTATGAATTTAAAGATAGCTTGTGGAGATGAATGAAACTACTTTTGTTTATACTTTGGAAACACAGATATTGATTCTTCAATGCTCCTATGATTAGATTATGATCTAAAATTTGGATTTTCCCACTTCATTGCATGATGGGCACCAACTCATGGTATTACTACACGTATCAGTCATAGTTAGACTGGCTAATGTCTTGGTTACCTTACAATCACTTTCAGTTCAAATGGCTATCTGATTAAATAGCATGCAATTAAGGATTTCAGATAAGGATCCAACGATAGCATAATTTATAGAAGTACTTAAAATGATATGCCATAGATTAACTCACAAGTATATAATTTAACAGGTATCATACAAAAATGACAAAGATGATACAGATAGGAAAATACATTAAGGAACTAAGGCAACGTTACATTTGTTATAAAAAGCAAGGAGAATAGTCACTAAAACAAAAAGCAAAGCAGGGCTAGTGGAAGCAGATTGTCACAAATGATACATTTTATTGTACAGACATTGCCTTTATGAGAAAATAGTGTCCAAAACATGTCACCGATCCATATAGTTTAGTAAGTCAAGTTCAATGACCAATAAGACTATGGATCTAGTCCTCTCTGAGACACGGAAGTTACTTGGTAACCCTTGGGCCAGGCACATTCAGCCCCAAACAAGCAGATTTTTTTAAAAATCAACCCGCCCCCCCCCCCCCCATTCATACATTGATAAGCTTTGCTTTCAGAACTAGATGAGTGTGGTGTAAAACAAGAATATCCTGTGATTAAGTGAAAGAAAAGCAGTAAAATTAAATGTATTAGCAATTTGTAACGATTTGTGTAGTATGGCCTTATGTAGTATGGAATATAAAGAAACTATAGTGCTTAGGTATAGAAATAAAAGCCAGTGCAATTACAACAGCATTTGTAATTTGTTGCTTTACTCATCATGGAAAGCAAGTTGGAATTTATGCAGAAGGACAGCAGACTTTTTCATCCTTCAAGAAAGAATGAGACAGTTCACGTGGAGGAATTATATAACTATTCCATATGGAAGTCTCAAAATCATCCAATGGAAAACATAAAAGGGACACATCTACCATATTCAATTGAGTTACTTGTGCTGTAGTACAATTTTCCAGCAAAATTCATTATAGTTTATATTACCTTGACCAAGGGTGATGGATTTATTTCATTCTAAGCTCTGAATTGACTCTGAGCAACCAAACTTGAATCCTCAATGCCAACAAAAGCTTTGGTCAGAATTCAAAGGAGATGAAGAGAATCCACTCTTCTGAAGATGTGACCACAGCACACTTTCGACTGACTTCATTCATACCACTTAGACTTTCATTACTGCAAATATGAAAAGAAATGTACAAGGCAAACAAAGTATCCAACCGTAGGAAAGAGAAAGATTTCCCTCAGATTTCCCTCAGAAACTCACCTTATCACACACATTTGGCTTCTCCCCAAATTTTTTGTTGTTGTTAGCTGCGAAGTCGTGTCTGACCCATCGCGACCCCATGGACAACGTTCCTCCGGTCCTCTACCATCCTCTGGTGTCCATTTAAGCTCAAACCTATTGCTTCAGTGACTCCATCCAGCCATCTCATTCTCTGTTGCCCCTTCTTCTATTGCCCTCAATCTTTCCCAACATTAGGCTCTTCTCCAGTGAGTCCTTCCTTCTCCCGAGGTGGCCAAAGTATTTGAGTTTCATCTTCAGGATCTGGCCTTCTAAAGAGAAGTCAGGGTTGATTGCCTCTAGGACTGACCGGATTGATAGCCTTGCAGTCCAAGGGACTCGCAGGAATCTTCTCCAGCACCAGAGTTCAAAGGCCTCAATTCTTTGGCAATCAGCCCTTCTTATGGTCCAACTTTCACAGCCATACATTGCAACTGGGAAAACCATAGCCTTGACTATACACACTTTTGTTGGCAGGGTGATATCTCTGCTTTTTAGTATGCTGTCTAGATTTGCCATAGCTTTCCTCCCCAGGAGCGTCTTTTAATTTCTTGGTTTCAGTCCCCATCTGCAGTAATCTTGGAGCCCAGGAAAATAAAATCTGTCAGTACCTCCATTTCTTCCCCATCTATTTGCCAGGAATTGAGAGGGTCGGATGCCATGATATTAGTTTTTTTAATGTTGAGTTTCAAGCCAACATTTGCACTCTCCTTCTTAACCACATCAAGAGGCTCTTTAGTTCCTTTTCACTTTCTGCCATTAGAGTGGTATCATCTGCGTATCTGAGGTTGTTGATATTTCTCCTGGCAATCTTAATTCCAACTTTTGATTCATCTAGCCCCGCTTTTCTCATGGTATGCTCTACATATAAGTTAAATACGTAGGGCGACAGAATACAGTGTTGTTGGACTCCTTTCCCAATTTTGAACCAATCAGTGGTTCTTTGTCCAGGTCTCATTGTTGCTTCTTGATCCGCATATAGGTTTCTCAAAAGACAAATAAAGATGGTCTGGTACTTCCATCTCTTTAAGAACTTGCCACTATTTGTTGTGATCCACTTGACTATGCTTTAGCATAGTCAATGAAGCAGAAGTAGATATTTTTCTAGAACTTCCTAGCTTTCTCCATGATCCAGCGTATGTTGACAATTTGATCTCTAGTTCCTCTGCCTCTTCAAAATCCCGCCTGTACTTCTGGTAGTTCTTGAGCCATATACTGCTGGAGCCTAGTTTGTAGGATTTTGAGCATAACTTTACTAGCATGTGAAATGAGTGCAATGGTGCAATACTTTGAACATTCTTTGGCATTGCCTTTCTTTGGAATTGGAATATAAACTGACCTTTTCCAATCTGTGGCCACTGTTGAATTTTCCAAATTTGCTGGCAAATTGATTGTAGCACTTTTACTGCATTATCTTTTAAAATTTTGAATAGCTCAGCTGGAATATTGTCCCCTCCACTAGCTTTGTTGTTGCTCAGATTTCCTAAGGCCCATTTGACTTCACATTCTAGGCTGTCTGGCTCAAAGTCAGTGACCATCCCATTGTGGTTGTCAGGGACGTTAAGCTCGTTCTTGACTAGTTCTTTTGTGTAATTTTGCCACCTCTTCTTAATTTTTTTTGCCTCTGTTAGGTCCCTGCCACTTTGGTCCTTTACTCCCCAAATACTTTCCTTCAAATGCATGGCTCTAAAACAGCTTCCTTTAACACTCATCAAGCTTATCTTAGATTGCAATGTACCTCATTGCAATACAATTTTGTAATTGCAATGTAATGTAATGTTTAGTCCTCTCTTCCTCATCAGTAACCAAACTCAAAATAGTCCTGCCAGCTTCAACAAGTTCTTAAAACAAAAACTAGTTTAAAACCATATGAAGAAAAATTGTAATGTCTATCTTAGAATTTTCTCTCTCCTCTATGAATGACAAGGAGTGGGAGGAAACTGTGAGAAATAGGGCAAGGCTTCATAAGAAGGATTAAGGCCTTACCAATTGTTGGCAGGCCGGGCAGAAAAGCAAAGTTGGTTGGAATTTTCCTGACTTAATCTCTTTGAGCAGAAGACAGGATATTATTAAGTCAGAACAGAGGTTACAGTCCGCATAGACTTTTGGTCCTTTCCCAAGGACCAAAGGCCATGAAGACAGCAAAGTAATCTCCATTACATTATATAAAGGATTTAGGAGCCAACTCAAATTTGTATGTTTCCCTGGTTAGGTAGAATAACCTATACCAGGTTATAATGGAATGCTTTGGAACTGAAAAGTTTTGATGTGGAAATTTTGCACATGTCCATGCCTCTTACTATTAAGCAATTCAATTGGTATTGTCTTCCATGGAAGTATCCATGCTTCTTCTAACTCACACTGATCTTAGTAATGGTGAATGATGTGGTATAGTACAGTATAACACAACACTACAGTACTGATCATACTCTACTATAAAACTGAATAGCACAGAAGAACATAGATTTTCAACATTCCATAGCAGTTTGCCATCCAATTTCATAATCTCTCCCAATCCTTCCCCCATCTAGCAACACCCACTTACCTGGGAAGGAAGATTTTCAATGCTTCTTGCCAGATTCCCTCAAGGAAGTTCAATGGGAAAGCCGGCAGTAAGTTGGAAGTCACTCCCACTTACACTGCTTTTTTGCCCATGCTCGGTCATTATTTTTCTCTTTAGGTAAAGAAATAACTCTAAAACAATGACCTAATTAGGCACAGGTTGTCCAGTACACTGTTAAAACCTGAGTTTTAACCTGTCTCCATTAAAGGTTATTGGTCTGATTTAATGCATGCCAAGTCTCCAGGAATCCCCTAATATTTTTGGATTTAGCTTGGTCTAGGATGCTTACGGTTTCCCAGTTTAAATTATGGTTGACTATGTGTTATGAAATTAAGGAGTTTCATCATCATATCTTCTGATTGCTAGTTCATGGATGTACTCTGCTAGATTTCTGCCTGTTTATCATACATAATGGCTGTTAACAGTCTCTATATTATATGTTGTTTATCAGTCCTGTCTTTTTTTCTTCTTGGGCTACTGGATCTTTTGATTTACCATACTTAAGATGTTTTGGAGGACTTTAGTTGGTTGGTGCTCTGATGATGGCATTGTGTTGTAATAGTCTTTTGGCTGTTTCTGAGATATTTTTTATGTATTGCAGTTTGTTTATTTATTTATTATTTATTTTTATTATTTTATTTTATTTTATTTTATTATTTTATTTTATTATTTTATTTTATTTTATTTTATTTATTATTTTATTTTATTTTATTTTATTTTATTTTATTATTTTATTTTATTATTTTATTTTATTTTATTTTATTTTATTTTATTTTATTTTATTATTTTATTTTATTTTATTATTTATTTTATTTTATTTTATTTTATTTTATTTTATTTTATTTTATTTATTATTTTATTTTATTTTATTTTATTTTATTATTTTATTTATTTTATTATTTTATTTTATTTTATTTTATTTTATTTTATTATTTTATTTTATTTTATTTTATTATTATTTTATATTTTATTTTATTTTATTTTATTTTATTTTATTTTATTTTATTTTATTATTTTATTTTATTTTATTTTATTTTATTTTATTTTATTTTATTATTATTTTATTATTTTATTATTTTATTTTATTTTATTTTATTTTATTTTATTTTATTTTATTTTATTTTATTTTATTTTATTTTATTTTATTTTATTTTATTTATTTTATTTTATTTTATTTTATTTTATTTTATTTTATTATTTTATTTTATTTTATTTTATTTTATTTTATTTTATTTTATTTTATTTTATTATTTTATTTTATTTTATTTTATTTTATTTTATTTTATTTTATTATTTTATTTTATTTTATTTTATTTTATTTTATTTTATTTTATTTTATTTTATTTTATTTTATTATTTTATTTTATTTTATTTTTTTATTTATTTTATTTTATTTTATTTTATTTTATTTTATTTTATTTTATTTTATTTTATTTTATTTTATTATTTTATTATTCAATTTGTAAACCCCCCTCTCCTAGTGGACTCAGGGCAGTGCACAGCCAGAGCTAAAACACATACCAATACAAAATTTAAAATTTTTAAAAGAATTACATGACTTTGGCCCAAAATTTGAAACATTCAAACTAAAACCCATTGACAATTTAAAAAGCTAAAAAAGCGGGGGGGGGGGGTGTTCACGCCAGCCCTGCTTGATGGGAAAGAAAAGTTTTTAGGGCACGGCGAAAGGTCCGGAGATCCGATATCCTTCGTATCTCTGGGGGCAAATCGTTCCAGAGGGCAGGAGCTGCCACAGAGAAGGCCTTCCCCCTGGGGGTCGCCAGCTGACATTGCCTGGCTGACGGCACCCTGAGGAGTCCCTCTCTCTGGGAGCGTACTGATTGGTGGGAGGCTATCGGCGGCAGAAGGCAGTCCCGCAAACACCCAGGTCCTATGCCATGGAGCGCTTTAAAGGTGGTAACCAACACCTTGAAGCGCACCTGGAAGACCACTGGAAGCCAATGCAGCTCATGCAGGAGAGGTGTCACATGGGAGTGCCCCCTCGCTCCCATAATCCCCCGCGCAGCTGCATTCTGCACCAGTTGGAGCCTCCGGGTGCTCCTCAAAGGGAGCCCCATGTAGAGAACATTACAGTAGTCCAGGCGGGAAGTGACGAGTGCCTGAGTGACTGTGCGTAAGGAGTCCCGATCCAGAAAGGGACTCAACTGGTGAATCAGGCGAACCTGATAAAAAGCTCCCCTGGCCACGGCCGTCATATGTTCTTCTAAAGACAGCCGTGCGTCCAGGAGGATGCCCAAGTTGCGAGCCCTGTCCGTGGGGGCCAATAACTCGCCAGCAATAGCACTAGCTGGCTATATCGGGACGCCGGAAGCCACAGCCACTCGGTCTTGGAAGGGTTGAGTCGAAGCCTGTTACTCCCCATCCAGATCCGCACGGCCTCCAGGCACCGGGACATCACTTCAAGGGCATTGTTGGGATGGCCTGGGGTGGAGATGTACAGCTGAGTATCATCAGCGTACTGATGGAACTCCACCCCAAAGCCACGGATGACCTCACCCAGTGGCTTCACATAAATGTTGAACAGAAGGTGCAAGAGGACCGATCCCTGCGGCACCCCACAAACAAGGCGCCTTGGGGTCGACCTCTGCTCCCCTGCCAACACCAACTGCGACCGGTTGGAGAGATAGGAGGAGAACTACCGCAAAACGGTTCTCCCCTCTCCCAACCCCTCCAACCGGCGCAGCAGGATACCATGATCGATGGTACCAAAAGCCGCTGAGAGATCTAACAGGACCAGGATAGAGGAGCAACCCCTATCCCGAGCCCTCCAGAGATCATCCACCAGCGTGACCAATGCCGTTTCCGTGCTGTACCGAGGCCTGAAGCCGGACTGGAGCGGATCCAGATAGACAGCTTCATCCAGGTACCCAGGAAGCTGTCGTGCCACCACACTCTCAACAACCTTCACCAAAAAGGGAAGGTTGGAGACTGGATGGTAGTTAGCCAAAACAGCCGGATCAAGAGTTATACTCTTTATAGCTTGTGTTGGTTGTGCTGTAGTGGGTTGAGCATCAGGCACTTTTTGATGAAGTTGCATGGGTATCCACTTTGTTGGAAGATATCGTATAGGCAGCCTGTTTCCTTTTTTTGATGCTCTGGGTTGTTGCAGTAAATTTGTGTAATGTTCTTATATAGCTCCTTTTGCAGAAAGTTGGGTTCTTTGTTTGTTGGTGGAATATTTGATTAGTGTGCTTGGTTTTTGATAGACTTGTGTTTCTAATTTGCTGATGAGGATATTCAGAAAGGGGCAGTGTGTTGTTGTTTTCTTTTTCTCTTCTGAATTTTATTCCTTTGAAGATGCTGTTGATTGCTTCATGTGTTTTCTCTAATTGTTCCTTTTATTACAGCAACGGTATCATCCAGATACCAGAGCCATACTTTTAATTTTATCTGATGGAAGGCTATGGTTTTAGATGATGCATTATAGTATCTGCTATGATACTGAGAGTGGTGATCTCATGTATGTTTCTCTATTTTGTTGGCATATTTATCCATCAAACTGAAAGTAGATTGTGAGACAGAGGTTGCGGAGGTGATTCTGAGTACTTTGATCTTAGTGTATTTGGTTAAGTTAGGTAGGTTGTGAAATACTGCTGCCATGGATTCTTTCTCTGGTTCTGAGGTCTATGGAAGTAAAGAGTGCTGTGTGATCAACCGAAACCATCTCAGAGTTGATCACAGAGTTCAATATAAAGCTGCAAAGGGATTATGTGTCATTATGACAATTTTTACCCACAAAAGAAAAAAATGCACCACCAAGAAACATACAGCATAATGGAGGGGAAAAAAAAGAAAAAAAATATGGTTACTGCAGGATTTGGGGACATTGGGCAGATGGGGACATTATTATTATGGAACATATATATATGTTCCATAAATTCTATATATTTGTTAAGATTAATGGCTGTGGTATGGAACATTATGTATTACCTGCACTTTCAGAGAGAGACTTGTTTGAATAACTAGAGGTCCATTAGCTACATAAATCACTAAAAATTGCTTGCTTATTTGCATGGATTACATCATGCAGGACCAAGCTTCTTTGATTGCCATATATATATATATATATATATATATATATATATATATATATATATATATATATATACTGTATATATATATAAATACACACACACACACACATAAACAAAATTAACAATTTTGTATATGCCCACTATCACTTACATTGAAAGAGTGACATCTGCAGTAACAAAAACTATAAACCCCAAAGCCGGGTGGAATGCATCAACTGGCTTATTTGTTTGATTGATTGCTGTCACCAGGGGAGTGACGGGTTATTCTTTGCTATTGTTTGTATGTTGAGTTTCTAGCTTCATAAACTGCCTGGAGTCACTAAGAGTGCGTTGGGCAGCCATATACATTTTCTTAAATATATAATAATCCAGTAATAAATAATAAAATAATTCCATAAAATGTGACAAGAAGCAAATTCACCTGTGGAAATCCAATCCAAACTGAAAATATTCAGTTCCTGTGCTTCATATAGTATAACATTGCAGCGTTGCTTCATTTGGGATACTCGGAATACTACATTCAATTCTGATCTTATCTAACATACTTACTAATATACAAGCTGAAAGGAACGTAGAATAAAAAATTCAAGCAATCAAGAGGTTAAAGTAAAATCTTATTTGAATCAAGCTCAATTATATCCATATTTGTTTCTTGTCAATAATACCAAAGTAATTTGTCACTGCTTCTGTATGCATTTTTTTTTTCAATTTCACAATCTAATCTACAGTTTGGGGATTTCTGGTGATCTCATACTGACAAAAGTTATTCGCTTAGCTCAAGACTGAATGGATGCTGTTACCTGATGTTAATATTTCCTATTGAGGAAAGGCTGAATTTGGATGAATTTTAATTTGTTAACTGGAGGAGGATGACTGAATACTAATAGATTAAAAATAAACAGTACTCCACAGGATATGTGATTTCTAAAACCTATTCGCCTACACTTTAATTTGCTTTAAATTATTGAATAGAATTCCTTCCCTAATGGGTGGGTAAGGATGACAGATATAATCCATCATATATGAGAAGCGCAGAAAGTTAAGAGAATTTATGACGTATCTTATTCATATAAGTTCAATGGCTGAGCTAAAATCAAACAAACTATGTATTATTTTAACATACTATCTATAACCCATAGCATTATACTAAGCATAATGAGATTTAATGTAGTATTTTGTATGAACACATTTGTAATTTGTCATGGATTATAATATATAATATAATACAGGGCCTATCCTCTATCATATTAGGTTTTGGTGTTGATGATCTTAATCCAAACATAGGTGTAGCCAAGAATAGGTTCAGAAAGAAGATTAGGTTATAAAATGGGAGTGTTAAGCTTTTATGAAATTTAGGACCTATTTTGCCAATTGATATCCCTCAAAAAACATAAAAGCACCACTTTCTAGAAGCTGCAGAAAGGTATTCTATTTTTCATACCCAATGCTAAGCCACAGTCATGTTTTATATCGCTAATACTTGAGTTCACACTTCATATTCAGTGAAAGCCAAATAGCAACTCTGTTATTCTGTATTCAGCGTTGCAGCTTAGCATACTGGAATCTTTACTGTCAAGTTTTAAATTTCCAGTATCATTTCTACAAACATAATTAAGTAAGAAAAAGACTACAAGTGGTTTATAGCATATTCATCTGAAATTGCTTCCAGCCTTGCTTTTATTATATTTTGTTTTGCCTCATCCATGTTATTGGGAAGGAGACCTAAATACCATTGTCTTCTATCTGAAACTCAGTGTTTCCCATCCATTGTATTTCTTCACCTCAGAAAATGTTAGACAGATTTAAAAGCTATGATTCAATTGTTCTAAACAATTTTTATTTTTTTAATGTCATTTTGGTTTTAAAAGATAAATAATTCAACTATTGTCATGTATAAAATGTGGTTTACATCTTATTTGTGAGGTTACATGAGGTTTTATTTAGTAGAATTTGGTTAAAACAAGTCATGATTTGGCATTGGTGAACCAAGTCAGTATCTTTTAACTGGTAAAAAAAAGGCACTTTTATCTGGAAACTTCCTTTATCTTACTGCATTAATACTAGAACATGATTTCCATTGGGATTTCCCCCTTGGGAGAGAATTATATTATTAACCTTCAATAAGAAACCTTCCTCATACTCAGCAGTGTTTGATAACTGCAGACCAGTTTACAAACTTCTTTTTGAGTGAATTTAGATTCAATTGTAGATTCAACTGTAGAAAATTTGAGAGAAAGCAGATTACATGGTCCCTTTTCAGTCAGGATGTTGAGCTGCACATGGGATGGAAACAACATTGATTGCTCCAGTGGATGGCCTTTATTGGGACCCTGATATGGGAAAGTGTTGGGAAAGTTCCCCTTCTTGTCCTATGTGACCAATTTGTAGATCCTAATACTGTCCACCGTAGTATCCTTCTGGGGATTCAGTGCAGTGTTCTGAAGTGGATCCATTCCTATCTCAATAGACAATTCTAGTCAGTGGTACTGAGAGAAGAAAGACTGGGGACTCATACAGACTAGTCCTTATCCTGTTCTTTAGCATCTATATGACACCATTTTCAGATGTCATCCTACAGTTTAGAGTATGATACAACCAATACGTTGATATTCAGCTTTATATTTCTACCCTGGATCTACTAGAGATGTTGATGATGGCTTATCCCAGTGCCTGCAAGCTGCTGAGTTTTGGACAGGAGGAAACAGACTAACGTTGAACCCTAGCAAGATGGAATTACTGTTTGCTCATTCTGGTTTCTGTCATTTTTGGAATGGATAGCTAGTGTTCAAAAGGCAGATTTATTTGCTGGATTTATGAGATTTAAAAGATGCCTGATTTTGTAATAATTCTACAATGGCTTTACATCAAAATAAGAATAAAAGGAAAGCAATAAAAACATACTTTCTCTAACACAAAAGGATTACCAACAGGGCTTCACAAACACCTTACCCTACAAACCTCAGAGAACAGCCATTTTTTAAAGATTTCCAAAACATCATGAGGGTGGGATGGATGCTTGTGGTTGGGAAGACCTATGGGTGAGCCATTTTCAGCCTCTCTTTTGCAGATTGATTCAGTTATGGTGATTCATTCATTCATTCATTCATTCATTCATTCATTCATTCATTCATTGGTTCAATTTATATGCCGCCCTTCTCTGGAGACTCAGGGCGGCTAACAATGCGTTAAGCAATAGCCTTCATACTTTTGTATATACCTGCTTAGTAGGGCTTTCGCCTCCCCTCAAGCGGTGTTCTTTTTTATACAAAGTCAGCTAATTGCCCCCACAATCCGGGTCCATGTCTTTGTGACCCATGCAATTAAAATATTGTAATGTGCTCTTCATAGAGTTGCTTCTGAAGGCCGTTTAGAACCAACAGTTAGTCCAAAATACAGTAGCTCACTTGTTAATGTATGCTACTTGCCATGATCAATATTATACTATACTGTGGGTCCTGCAATGGCTACCAGCATCCAGGTGCAATTCAAAGTATTAGATATGACTTACAAAAAAGCCTTTGTAGTTTTGTATTTAGGTAATTTCAGGATCACCTATTTAAATTCTGCTAAGGTGATCCTCCCAGGAAAAAGGGTTTATAGTATCCTAACATCCATTAGGTGAGGAAGTCTAAAGCCAGAAAACAGTGTTTTCCATCATGGAACTAATGTTATGTAACACTCGGAACAGACTCCCTCTAGAAGATGGGCAGGCCCATCACTATAGCATTCTATTATTATTTATTATACAAACTTTTATCTGTTATCTTACTATAAACTGCTGTGAAGATTTGAAAAGATTCAGTATTACTTTGTAAATTTAGTAAATACATAATTTGTATGGTTACCTACACTGTTGTTGCTGTAAAAAGTTCAAATTTGGGCTAGCCAGTTTCGGGGAACATGTATTGAGAGGATTGCCCTAACCCCGTGATGGCGAATCTATGGCACGCATGCCACAGGTGGCACACGTAGCCATATCAGTGGGCACGCAAGCTCATTTTCGGGGCTTCTGGGCCCACCAGAAGTAGGGAAACAGGCTGTTTCCTGCCTCCGTAGGGCCTCTGTGGGTGGTAGGGAAGGCCTGTTTTTTGCTGTCCCCAGCCTGCAGAGTGTCTCTAAGAGTCTGGGGAGGGCGAAAACAGCCTTCCCCACTCCCCAGAGGCCCCCCAGAGGCCAGAAATGGCCTGTTTGCCAACTTCCAGTGGGACCGGAAGGCCCGTTTTTTGCTGTCCCCAGCCTCCAGAGCCTCTCTAGGAGTCTGGGGAGGATGAAAACAGACCATTTTTGCATAGAATTATGGGTGTGGGTAGACACGTGCGTGACCCCCCCTGCCCCCCCTTTCTGGCACGCGATGGCAAAGAAGGTAGCCATCACTGCCCTAACCCTAACCTGTAACTGAAGATACTCAAAGACACCTTTGTCAGTTGTGACCAAAGAACAAGAGTTTATATTTCCAGCAAACTATAGTTCTTTTAAATCAGCATTAACGATAGTTAGATAGCATTCAGAATTTCAACCATATAAGTTTGTTTGTATAGTGACAGTCTAGAATTTACAAAAACCAACTAAGGATCTAATGCTGCCTTATGTGATAAAGTTAAGTAGTAACCTAAACACGTGACTATTACATTATGAGAAGTCCTTAATTTTCATTCTTTCTGGATTCTTCCCCCTAGTTAGGCAACTAACAAACATATATTGAGAATAATATCTTCAAAATAACTCAATAACTAAATTAAACAAATTAACTGTAAATTTAATAAATAAAAAATAAATAAACTAAAATAACCTGAATATTTTTAAAAAAATTCAGCAGCTATTGAAGTAAATTTTGGTTAATTAGTAGGTAAATAAGTTTATATAAACCTGTAATATTTATAAATGTTTCAACAAGTAAATTTCAGAGATTCCTTTCTTCTAAACAGCATATGTGAAAACATTTTTCCATTAATGCATATTTAAATCATGAATATACTTATGGCACACTGAATATAGATAAATTTACATAGTATTATGTACAATAAATTGATGGTTTTTATACCAAACCATCAGGTGATATAAGTCAGAAACTGTTAACTCTAATAAAGGAAACAACTTATTATACAAGCAGACAATATTGAGTCCAACTGCATTACTGTTTTTACGGAAAATTCCCTTGTTTTTCTGGGAGGTAGTTTAATTCTTTCAGATAACCTAGGGAAATACCCCTTTCATCAGGAATAGTATAAGACAAACCTCAATAAATTGGAATTTTGCACTGCAGTCTATTAGGAATTCACTCTAAACCACTTTGTATTTGTAAAACATTAATTTATCAAATATTATTTTGCTTCCTATAACCGCTTTAGTATGTTATGTATTATATTATAATATATACTCTTTTCTCTAAGGTATTATTCTTTCCCTTTTTTCACGCCCAAGCAATTACCACTCACAGAAACTCCTTGGGTCAGGCCCTGCATAGATCTGTTTAATAAGTCATAGTAAAATTCTGATAGTAAGAACGTCAAGATAGGAAATACTTATGTACAAGGTCAAGTCTGAACAATTTAGTCAGCAGAAGCTATTATTTCACCAGACATATTTAGCAATGTCAGGAAAGATGGAACAAGCCTTAACTTAAGAAAGGACACTCCGCCTCAGCTAAGAAAGCCCCTGGGTGGCTAGTTCATTTCTAGACTCTTCAGCTATTGATTGATAAATAAAGAAAAGCTAATTTTTACCTCAAAGGAAAGGATTGCAGCTCAGCACTGGACACACTGGGTTTCCGGTCCAACCTCTATCATCTTAAGGAGAGAGATTTTTCTGAAGACTTCTAGAGAGGTGATTACTAGCCATTATATCACTAGCATTCACTCTGTTCAAACCTTAATCGCATCTTTAGATCATTTCGGGCAGCAAGAGGAGGGGAAGCAAATAATTTTGTATTACATATTTATGTTTTAGGATGTGCGCCAACCCTGAGCATCAAACCACCAGTTTAAGGTCAATGACAATGGTTTACAATAATCAAAATAGTTAATAAGTTAACCAACCTGTGATCAAGGATACCACACTCCACCTTTTTCCTCACTCCAACTAAACCTTTCAAAAATCCCATCTTGTATTAGAAAATAACCCCCAAACACAGACTGCCTTGCTTCTCCAACCATTGCCAAGACCTGTTTGTCAAGATGACACCTGAAAAACCCGTCAGGAAGCAGCTGAGGTGTGACTACCAGTGAAAAGTTGAAATTGAGGGAGATAAAAGTGAGGGACGCCAGTAATACCTCAACATAAAGAAGATACTATCAGTTTACTCACAATGGAAATGAAGCGAACTGATATGTGAAGCAACCTACAAAAGCATCTCACTTGCACAGACCGATGGTGAATTTGCAAACCGGAGGCAAAAACACATAATTAACATTTATGAGAAAGGATCTGAAGTTTGGTTTTTTAAAAGGAGCAATTAATAAAGTTATACAGGTTTTACGATGAAAGACGGAAGAGAAGAAGCATGAAATTATCCGCAATGAATGAGAAAAAGGGGAATGAGTTCGTCCTGTCTTGCTTTAAGGCAACCACATCCCGCGGGCTGAAAAACGTTTAAGACCGGGAAAGAGGAACAGATGGTACATCTAAAAAGTTTCCATTAAAATAACGGCGAAAAACAAAAAAAATCAAAAGGCAGGTAAATTGGGGAGCCGATCCCGGAGTGCAGCGCTTACCTTAGTTTCCTTAACCACACCGTTTTTTTTGTGGATCCCGTGCTTTACGAAGTTATTTTTTTTCTGACGACAGTGTAGGTGTCCATTGGAGAGACCTTTCGGGTGAGCCATTTGCTTTAAACACACACCAGGTTTCTAGTCCTTTAGGAACGCCTCGGTACTTCAAACTTCAAAAAGCTGAGCAAAAAACAAAACAAACCCCGATTCCTTCAGAAAGATGTCTAGAAAGATGTCTAGAAAGAAACTGGTCTGGATGGCTGATCGAGGAAGTGGTTGTTATTTGATTTTAATTTTTTTTAATCACTTCGTACAATCTCAACCACTTAAAAGGCAAACTCTTTCCGTAGTCCCAGGGAGCGAAAACGGCAAGACGTGAATTTACTGAAATCGCAAAGCGTAGAGCCCATGCTGTTGCTGAGCGCACCGAACTGAGTGACTCGAGAGGAATTAGCAAAGCGGCTAAAAAAGGAGGGCGGAGAAGAAGGCGGGAACGCTTCGAGGCAGGCGGGCTGCTTGCTAAAGGACTTAAAATGCGCAAAGCTGACTTAGTTCAGAGCGCTCCGTGCGCCTGTAAATATTTTTACATTCAATCTTAAAGCCTTGTTCTACTTGTAGGGCGAGGAATGTGCAGGGAGAAGCCTCCCTTTTCACTCTCTCTCTCTCAGTCAGTACAAAAAGACTGCTTATGAAATTAACTTTCCTCTCCCTCCCCCCCCCCTTCAGCCCCATTGTCAGGAGAATTCTTAACCGATCAAAAGATATATTTTTCCTGGAAGAGAAGCGTTGGGGCCGATCGTCGCCCAGAGTAGCCCCACAAGGAGATAGGCGGCAAATAAAATGTAACAAACAAACAAACAAACGATAATTAATAAATAAATAAACAAATTAACAAATAAATAAATACATTTCATTACTAAACTACAGTAAACCTACCAATGATTTATCAGGGAAAGACTCCACTGGGTGTCTGCTCTAGCTCCACAACGAGATAGGTGGCAAATAAAATTTAACAATCAAACATAATGAATGAATGAACGAATGAGTAAATAAATAAATAAATTTCGTTGCTAAACTACAGTAAACCTACCCATTATTTTTCAGGGAAAGACTCCACTGGGTGTCTGCTCATAAAGGTTAAGAATCTAGGCCGATTTTAGGTGGACCTGCAAGTCTATAGGATTAGTTGGATTTTGATAGAAAGCAAAAATCAAGAAAGTGGGAGGCAAAAAGGTTAGGTACAGGGGTACTGCTAGCTTGGAAATCTAAATCTAGCAACTTTTAACAGGTGTTGGGCCTGCTTCTTCCTGCTGGTGTGTACTGGTGTGTTGAGGACCCAGATCTTGTTCGTCTAGCCGCTTTTTCATAAAGCAGGTTGTAATCGTGGTGCTATGTTTGTGTTAATTTAAACACATTAACCTAATGAATTCCAAAGCTTAGTTTCTACTGAATGCAGTTTCTCCCTCATTATATGGTGTTGTGAGAAAAGTATGCCTCATGAATAATGCTCAAAGCTCAGGATTATCAAACCTTGAAATTATATATGCAGGAATATGCAACTATTTGTATTAATATAATTACGACAGTGAAAGAACCAGTTTAGTGTATTGGTTATGGTCTAAGTTTTAGGCATTGGTTAAGGGTCCGTCTGGGAGGAAGATGGGCGGTTTCTAAATATAAGTAAACAAAAATAAGGCATCAAGCTAATAACTAGACACAAAGCCGGCTGGGTGATCTTGGCCCAATCACTTTCCCACAGCTCTAGGAAAAAGATAATGGCAAGCCACTTAAGAAAACTATCCAAGAAAACTGCAGGGACTTTTCTAAGTAGTTGCAAGGTATCAACACCGACTCAAAGGCCCGAATGCGTGCACACACACTTATAATAGTACAGCTAAATCTTGGATAGAAAACTCATAAGAAGAATTTGACCTAGCCACATAGTCCCATTACAATTGCAGAAGGATCTCTGGCAGTATTTTTCCTCTCCATACAAGAGGAGAAGAAATCGACTTTGGATCCGCTAGATCTTAACTCTGTTCCTCTGAGATAGTCTAGATTGAGTATATCATCAGGAAGCTATGATATCCCCTTAAATCATGGTCCAGACTCAGCAGCATAGGCAGTTACAAGCATGCCAAGATACACCCACATGATACTGTGATTGTTCGAAAACACGAACCACCCCAATAATAAGCCCAACTCTAATTTTTTGTGGGTGGGCCTAATATTACCTCTACCCCGAAAATGAGCCCAGGGGGATGGGTGTGGCCAGCATGAGTGGCGGTGTATGTGGGGGAGCAACTGTCTGGCTGCAGCTGCAGCCCGCTGGCCCCTTGGGGCAACACAAATACCGCTTTTGCCCTTCTCTTTCTGGGCGCAGCACTTCTGCTTCTTGGGCCGCTTCCCCGAAGCCAGCAGCTCTGCTTTTCCCCTCTTTTTGGGAGGCGAACAGAAGGCTTTTTTGCAAACAGGAGGAAAATGAGGGAGATTTTCCTGCCTGCTATCCTTCCCTCAGCTTGAGGAATGGATGACAGGCAGGAAAATCTCCCTCCCCATTTTCCTCCTGTTTGCTAAAAAGCCTCCATTCTGAACACTGAAGGTTTGGAATGGAGGTGACGGTGTGTCCATGGTATGTCCGGCTCACCGAGTCTGGCCTGCTGCACCTCAAAAAAAGTAAGACTGCCTAGAAAATAAGCCCAAGTGCTTATTTTCAAGTCTAAAAGAAAATAAGACTCAGTCTTATTTTCTGAGAAACACGGTACCTTTGCTTCATGAGCTGTATTGTTTACCAGTGGGCTTTTGGGTGCAATTCAAAGTGCTGGCCATCACCTATAAAGCCCTTCATGGAATAGGACCTGGCTATCTGATACAGCCAGCATGCTTTGGATGTCGCCAAGGGGACCCAGGAAAGAGGTCTTCTGGAATGACATCTCTCAAGGAGATGTATGGCCACCACCCTGACCCTATTTAAATGAGGCCTAAAAATTTATCTCTTCTCCCAAGTCTTGGGCTGGAGCACTTGGTGGACTTCTTGTGGGATGTTTGATCTGGCAGTATTCACATTCTTTTTCCAGACAATTGTTTTTGTAGGTTTTTTGCATTATTTTATTTTTAATAGTTTCATATTGTACACTGCCTAGAGTCATGATCGAGTCAGGCAGCCTATAAAACAAATAACTTAATAATGTGGGGGATTTTAAAAGCAGGAGCACATGCATTAATGAGATTTATGAAGAAATGTGTGACTCACCTATTCAATCCCCTAGCTGCTTTAGGATTGATTTTAAGTGCAATTAAATGCAAAGTATGTTGCCATTGCATTAAAAAAAATAATCCCATCTAAATAAATTACAATACTGAATTAATAAAAATAGAAGGTTGAATTTTAAATATGTTGGTACTTACTTAAAAATCAGAGCAGATGAAACTTGTAGCACTCAAAAGTACCACACTGTATTGTAATTTTCCTTTTTTAATTTAGAATTTTAGATAACACAAAATTATTTATAAAACAGTGAAAAGAAAAGCAGTAACATCAAAAAGATCGTTTGTAGATGTGGCAGATCTATGCAAATTTGATAGACTGAGTTCAGAAAATATAATCACTACCTCTGGTAACTCAGCACCGTATATGAAACTTCACATTCACTTCTGAGTAAATATGCATAGGAGCAGATTGCCAGGTGTTACATCTACCAAGCAAAGAATATATTCAATACAAGTAGATGGGGTGAGGAACTGAACTGAAAATCCCAGTATAGTAAATCACTCTTGGTTAGCAATTTGGTTAAAAAAGAGAAACATATGGAAAGCTACCAACCAATCAGCCTGATACAGACATGCAAATTAATATGGTATTAAATAAATACAAATCATCCTTTCTTCTTTTATTTTGGAGAGTTACTACAAATAACTACAAACAGATCTTGAAAAAAACCATGTGTATAAGATACTTTATTCAGAAAAAGCATTGCCAACATAACATGGATGTGTTTTGCTTCTGCTGTCAGGCATATTGTTTGCTAAATGATCAGTGTCCTTCAATAGATCTTAAGTTGTACACTTTTGGTATGAAGTATAAGATTGGACTAGGTCAGGGGGTGTCAAACTCAAGGTCCACAGGCCAGATTTGGCTTGCGATGTGGTTGGATCTAGCCTGCGGGGCTGTCCTGGTCTACCCAGTGTGAAGAGGAAAGATTGGGCCATCGTAGCTTTGGCTGGTCTACCCAATGCAAAGAGGAAACAGGCCAGCAGTTTGGAGAGTGGCATCAAACTGGCCATGCCACTCAGTTGGCCACACCCCACCCAGTTGGCCATGCCTGCCTGGCCCCCTGAGGTCAACCACAGCCTTGATGCGGCCCTCAATGAAATTGAGTTTGATACCTCTGGACTAGGTATTTAAAATTTATAATTGATTCTTAAGATTTGTAGAGAGGGGATATTTATAAAATGTATAAATGCTGAGAGGAATAGCTAACACCAGGGACAAGAATTAAGATTCACAAGAAATATGATAAATAAAAACACTAGAGTAAACCTCTCCCAAATATTTTTTGTAGAATTAAGAATAAAGTCTTGTCCTCGGGTACCAAATAAATCTAAGAGACAATTATTTGATGGGAAAGAGCTCACATGCCCCAATTTATATATATAAAAATCATGAGAGCCAATTTGGTATATTGGTTAAGGTGCTAGCCTAGAAACCAGGAGACTGTGAGTTCTAGTTGCCTGTTGGGCATAAAAAAGCAGGCCAATCACCCTCTCTTGCCCCAATTCATCTCACAAGACTTTTGTGGGGAAAATAGGAGGGGGAAGAAGTAATTAGATATGTTTGCTGCCTTGAATTCTTTATGAGAAAAAGGCAGAATAAAAAACTCTAAAACACAACAACATGTAGATGACACAGGATTGTAAACTTAATATGTGCCAGTAAATGTAAAGCAGTTTTAAACTGCTTGAAGATACATATCCTCTGTCCTGGACAAAGTAACTGTGGAGTGTTGTGTCCAATTATTGTATCACAATTTTAGAAAGGATATTGAGAACCACTCATATCCAGAGAAATTATGGATGGTGAGGGATCTAGAGACCAGTTTGGTCTAATAGTGGTTAAGGTGCCAAGCTAGAAAACAGGAAACTGAGTTTTAATCTCACTTTAGGCATTAAAATAAACTGGATGATTTTGAGCCAGTCATTCCCTCTCAGCCCAACCCACATCACAAGGTTGTTGTTGTGAAGAAATAAGAGGAGGAAGGAATATTATGTATGTTCACCACCTTGAATTATTCATAAAGTCTTATGAAGCAATACTTATAAATGATAAAAATCTAATCTAAAAACCAATTTGTATGAGAAGCTATTGACATCGTTGCTTATATCTAGCCTGGAAAAGAGTAGGCTTAGGAAGTTATGACAACACACTTCCAATACTTTGGAGTATTCCTCGATCCCCAGATACGATTGGATTTGCTTGTGACAGCTGTGGTGAAGCACATGTTTGCATAAATATGTCTAGTATACCAACTCTGATTTAAAGAGGCTTACTTATTCTACTTTGGTTTCATTCTCTTCTTGACTATTGCACTGTATGTTACATGGGGTTGTGCTTGAAAAGTGTTTGGAAATTATAATTGGTGCAAAATAGGTTTATTAAGCAGCTAATGGGTATAAGCCAGGGGGTTCAAACTCATGTCATTACGGCAATGTCATATCGGGACTTTTCCCCCCCTTCACTAAACTGGGCATGGTTTGTGGCCAGTGTGTGATACATCTGGCCCATGGGCCAGGAGTTTGACAGCCCTGGTATAAGAGAATGTAATACTTATGTAATCTTTTGTTTACTGGGCACAATATATGGTCCTAGTGATATCCTTTAAAAGTCATAAATGGTTTAGCACCTGACCATCTGAGGGGTTACTTCTAGGAATCTGCCCAGTCAGATCAGCAGGAAAAACCCTTCTGAAGTCCCTGCCTGCCCTCTGTCTCCCCCCCCCCCAAAAAAAAAGAACCCTAATCTACAGGCTACCAAATATATTTCTGAAAGAGGCCCCATTCCTCCTGTATTTAGGAAAATTATGAATCATGAAACCAAAGTATTTAACTGTTAATTGGAATGATCTTGATATAAATACTTAGATAGCTTTCATAACATTCCATTCGAATATAGCATAAGCAAAATTATGCGAAGTATGAAAAGGACATAAGAAATACTGAACTAAAGAAATTAAAATGACGAGAATTTTTTTTTAAAAGCAATATGTTTAAATCTAGCAATTTTCTAGAAATTCTGTTCATTTATTGCTTTACACATTGCCTTTTATTTTTTACATTTTTTCTTTTTGGAAATTTCATCAATGCCATGAAAACATAATATTTCTTCTTGTTTTGCTGTACACATTTCAAAACTACCTCATTTCTACTTCATTCAATGTATTTTCTTATTTTTTTCTGACATATGTAAGTCTCATTTCCATATAACAAAGTTGACAGAAGCAAGCACATACTGAATAATATGCAGCCATTTTTCTTTCCTTTGAAAAACATACTTTTCTTGCAACAGATAGCTGTCTTCACTGCCTTTCTATAAGTATTTGTACTTCTTAATTCTTCCCATCATTTTTCCAATTTTAGTACACTTTTGCCAAGGTGCACAAATTCAGGCTATATACTGACAGTGTGCAGCTGATATTGATTTTAAAATATTTATTTTAGTAGCTTTGTTTTATTATGTTTTACAAATCATAATTTTGTTTCCTTAAGCTGCCTTGAATGTTGCATAACCAGAACAGTGGGATATCAACTCAATAAGTAATAAATAAATAATACCTCCAAGGTCTTCATGCAGAAGAGAATGCTTAGTTCAAGAAAGAGTGGAATATTCTATTGCTTCAAAAGACAAACCAATCAGTGGAAATGGCTAGAAAACAAATTCTGATTAAACAGCCGATGACACTTCCTAATGATAAAAGCAGTTTGACTGTGAAATAGAATGCCTGAGAGGATTATGACACTTTCACTGAAGTTAATTAAAAATAACAAAACAAACAAATCTGGAGAGTCATATATCAAGGATGCTATAAATAAATCCTGCATTGCTATTCCTGGACCGAGCATAAATTAGATTAGATAACCTTTGAGAATCCACCTGCAATACTGCATTCTAACCAGTGTGCCATCATGATTTGTAAAGTCCTATAAATCGAACCTCGTGATTACATACCTTTTTTCTTAGCCTTTTCAACTGGTATGGTAAATGATTTTATATTGAAACAAGGGATAGAAAATTAAAAAATAGAATTATTTAGCAGTAATACATGTATTTTCAATCACAGTTTTAAACAACATTCTTATAAAATCACAACACTCTATTCAGTTCAATTCCTCCCCTCTAATGTTAACAAAACTATCTATCAACATCTGCTTTCATATCTTCCCTGCAACTATTTGTTACATGTTCATCTACATCAGTCAGCGGAAAATTGATTTTTTTCTTCTATACAAGACTAACAAAGGCATGAGCTAAGTTCCTGATATAATTTGCAATGTAATAAGTAAATGGATCAGATCTTGCACCTGTGAATTATTACATATGCATAATAACATGTACTTGGTAATCCTTTAATATCTTCCATCTAAATAGGCAGTTGGCATTGTAGGAAAGTTTTGTGAATCTTTTCTCAGGAACCAGATATTACATGAGAAGGGAAACATTTACTTTTCATCTCTAAGAGATTGGTACAACTTGGCAAATTTAAGGTTGCATACATGCTCTTTATCTTGCTAAAATCTTTAAAGAAAAATTAGTGTATTTATGATGTTCAATAGTTCCTGATCTAATGAAAATTGTGACAATAGTTTTAGATACAAATTCACCCATTCGCTATTGATAAACTGTGGAGGCATTGTTTTGCCAAAATAAGAGTCAGGCATGAAAATTAGTTTCCTGTAATATAAGATTATTGATTTATTTACTTGTTCAATTTTATGGCCACCCAACTCAGTTAATGACTCTGGGCAGCATACAATTCAAAAATATAGTTAAAATGTTTAAAACATTTTAAAACAATAAAAACAGTATTGGAAAGCCAGCAGAATTGGGGCCATTCTAATCTCCGAAGGGAGGATGTTCCACAGAACAGGGGGCACCAAGGACAAAACAAGAGCCTTGGTAGCACAGTGGACTAATGCACTGTTATTAACATCTGCTGCTTGCAATTACTGCAAGTTCAAATCCCACCAGGCTCAAGGTTGACTCGGCCTTGCATCCTTTAAAAGGTAGGTAAAATGAGGACCCAGATTGTGGGGGCAATAAGCTGACTTTGTATAAATATACAAAAGTATGAAGGCTATTGCTTAACGCATTGTAAGCCGCCCTGAGTCTCCGGAGAAGGGCGGCATATAAATTAAAAAGCAAAAAAAAACAAAACAAAACCCCAACAACACCTGTCTGATGGTTACTGTCAGTTGACATTCTTTGGCTGATGGGATCTGCAGCATGCCCACCCTATTTGAGCTGGTTAAATAGGTAGAAAATCTGGAAAAAGGTGATCCCTTAGATACCCTAGTCCCAAGCCATATAACAGGACTTCAAAGGTGACAACCAGTACTTTGAATTGCACCCAGAAACATACCAATAACTAATGTAGCTCATACAGGTGTGGTGTTATGAGTACCATATATCTGGCACCTTTTACTACCCATACAGCCACATTCTACACTAGTTGGAGTTTCTGAATGGTCTTCAGGGACAAACCCATGTAGACCATGTCACAGTAGTCTAACCTCAAGGTTATCAAGGCCTAGGTTACTGCGCTCCACGTATGGGCACAACTCAAAGGTGTGTGAAGGTCTTAGCCATTGCTGTCACTGTTCTTCAAGCAGGGCCCATGAGTCCAGGAGGAATCTCAGATTGTGTGCTTGGTCTGTCAGAGGTAATGCAATCCCATCCAGAACCAGAGATGGAAGACATGGAAGTCAGCAGGAATAATTGTGAGCCAGTCACCAAAGCTCTCATTCAAGATCATGTGACTATGGGATCACTGCAATGGCCAAAACTATGAAGACTTGTTGTAAATACTTCTTAAGCAACCGTCTTAACTTCAGGTTCTTGCTGAACAAGTCATTCAATAAGGACTACAGGTGCACATAACAAGACTGTAAATAACAAGACTTTGAATCAATGGGAATGGAGGATTAGACTCCAGAAAATTATTGAAAATTTCCCAAAATTATCAGGAAAATCCAGAAATAAGGGTATTGTACCTTGACTACTTCATATCTTCTACTGCCCAACTCTATTTTATTTCAAATAAAAATAAGGCAACAAAGGAGATAAATAATGAATAATTTTGAATAATTTAAATATGTCTTTTTCAAAATAAATAATTAAAAATAATTAATAAAGCTGGAGCAAACATTCTTCATTCCTATGTTGGAGCAATGTAGCATTCTCTGTCCAGTCTGGTTTGCAGGGAAAAAAAAATCAGGAAGCCATAGAACAACCATTCTCTATGTTTATAAGGTTGCTGTGATAGTCCTTGGTCTGGCTTTGCAGAGCTTGATTAATATTTTTATAGACCTGAAAAGCAACCTTCGGTTGCCTTTCTAATTTGCTGTTATACTCTGTCAGAAGTTAAAATTTAAATATTTTGTCTGCCAAGGAGTTCTCAGAAAGCCCTTGGTGAATGATTTGGAGAGCAGTGCTTCCTTTTTCTTGTCTTCTTCATTCCAATTCACAGCTGCATGTATCATCTCTTCCAATTCATTGTCGGTGAACTCCTCTTGATAGGATTTAAGGAGATCTCCACTTCACATAGCTAAATGTTGTCTAAGCCTTCCCCATTAGCACGGTGTTGAAAGGGGATAATCAGATCAACTTTGTCCATTACTGACAGAATTGCTTCAGGATTTTTCTTATGCCTGTTTTGGATGTTACTCTTTGGTTACACTATCTGGTTGACTATCTGTATTATTATCTTTCAGTATGGGGTACTTGGGAAGAATTGCTCCTGCTACCCACACATGACCAAATTAAAATATCTGGTTAAATACAAATTTCAGCCAGCAGTTTGTATTCTATTTGTTTAGTCGAGGAATCTACAACCTTAAACACTCAAAGAGTCATTTGGACCTGTTTCCCACAGAAAAGAAAACACCGGGATTCACAAAACCCTTAAAAAAATCACAAAAGTCTGACTATTTATTGAGTGGCCACAAAACTAGCATATATTAAAAACTAGAATATTCTTCTTCCGGCTCTAAAATGGCCGCTGCTTGCTGAGCCTCTGCTTGCAACGGAGAGGCTTGGCGAAAATATGGGGTTGCAGAGGCATTTTCTGCTCTACCCTCGACACGGGCTGCAAGGGGAATATCTGTAGGTGCTGCAGACCCCAACAGACCCCAGAGGCTTCCCGCTGGATATCAGGAGCATGGAGGGAAGTGAGGGAGTTGATGGATGGCTGTCGGAGGCTAGCAGGGCGGCGTTTTCTCCGCAGATCAGCTGGAGGAACAAGGTTTGCCTCGAAGCCTTAGCCTTACTTGAACTGCTGTGCCGCTACGTGGTGGGCGTCAGTGGGGAAGCTGGCAGCCCAGGGTCATCAAGAAATATGTCTGTCCTTCTGTTGCAGCTGCTACCGGCGATGTGGACCGCGGGGAAGGCCGCCGGAGTGGTTGGATCCGCCGTGGGAGGGGGCAGCGTTTTTTGAGCCATTTGGCTCATTATGCTGCCGTTTCCCTCCTGATATGCTTGCCCTGGTTGGTGCTGCTGGTGGCCTGCTATTCATCGCTGCCTTTTTGCCTACCTGCTGGCTATAGTGCAGTCGGGGATTGGGGGGTGTCAGAGGACTGTGTTTGGTACTGGGACCTCTGCCCCATTCCCCCAGAATTCCTTGTGGCTGTGGCTGTTGCCATGGCCGCATGACTGCATGGCTGCATGGACTAGGAATTTTTTCATCAATGGCCTTGGACTCCCCTTTTAACCCAGAATGGCCACTGCCCTGAGATGTCAACGCTCTGCCACCGTGAGAGGGTGGCCGGGGATCGTTTCCAACTGGCCTGGCCCATGTGGCTGTGAGAGAGCACCGAGGACTGTGGGCGTTGCCTCTGGGGACTATTCTGTGTGTTACATCGACCTTGTCTTGGTGAGAGGGAGGCAAGGGTTATGAACATTGTACCCCTGGATGTTGTGAGAGAGCACCGGGAGTGACTGTTCCAGATAGCTGGCCTTACATCTACTGTGACACCAACTGTCCCCCATTCACCATTGCTGTATCTGTTCTATGGATGATGAAGGCATTTCGAATTTACGCAAGCGCTGAACTATACGCTCCCGATTCCTGGGTGTGGCCGATGGCCTCGCCAAAAACTACCTTAAGGACGGGTCCTGGGATCCCGAGAGGAGGCATAAGAGCCTTAAGGGTTTTACTAAAGGGTCTTTATATTAATTTTTATGTAAATTTTAAAGGGATTGGGGAGGGGGGAGGGTTCTGATTTCCAGCAGGTAGCTGGGAGGGCTCCTCTGGATCAACGTCAGTCCAGGCCAGGGGAGGAGACAGGTGGGACTGGAGCAGGGACAGGGGTCGCTGGCGGCCCGAGGGTAAGGTGGGGACTTTGATCCCTGTTGCAATTGGGAATGGAGGCAGGTGGATGAACGGAGGGCCATATCGGTATTTGGGAGCACGCCCCCACTATCTACGAGGGGTGGCGTGCTCCGACCCTTCTGGTTCTGTCTGACTGCCCGGGGATTTGAGAGAGAGGGTCCCTGGGTTTAGGCTGGTTTACTTGAATGCCAGGTCTGTGGTTAACAAAGCTCCCCTCATCCGTGAGTTGATTGAGGAGGAGAACACAGACCTGGCTTGCATTACGGAAACCTGGTTGGGCTTGGAGGGAGAGATCCCTCTGACTGAACTTTGCCCACCAGCTTTCGGGTGCTACACCAGCTGAGGGCCCAGGGTAGGGGTGGGGGGTGGCGGTTGTTATCAGGGAGTCCTTTGGTCTGCGGGAGGTCACTCTTCCTCAGATAGACAGGTCCGAGTCTCTCCTCATGAGATGGGGTCCGCAAGGTCAGTTGGGCTTGTTGATACGTACCTATCTCCCAGCTGTGTATCAACCGCTCTGCCCGGGTTCCTTGATGCTTTCTCGGGGTTGGTGGTTGAGTTCCCTAAACTTATTGTTTTGGGGGACTTCAATCTGCTGTTTCTGGGTGGAGCGTCGGGGGTGGCCCGGAGTTCATGGCTACCATGGCAGCCATGGACCTGACTCAGATTATTCAGGGCCCGACCCCCAATCTTGTTTTTATCTCAGAACAGTGGTGTGATGAGCTTGGTGGGGGAGCACCCGTTATTCATCCCCTGTCATGGACCGATCATCATCTCCTGCAGATGGGCTTCCATGAGGTCAACCCCCCCACTGGGATGCGGGACCTACCATCTGGTTCCGCCCCAAGCACCTGATGGAACCGGAAAGGTTCCAAATGGAGCTTGGGACAATACCCCCCTCTCTCTCTCCCATGCACCAGTTGAGGCTCTGGTGGAAGCCTGGGAAAAGGCAGCCACCGGGGCACTCGACCGTGTCATCCCTTTGCGGCCTCTGACCCGACTCAGATCCCGGTTGGCTCCTTGGTTTACGGAGGACCTCCGGGAGATGAAGCTCCATAGAAGAGGCCTAGAGAGCGGTTGGTGATCCAGTCGTTCCGAATCTGACCGTTCCCAGTTGAGATCGTTCACATGATCTTATCTGGTGGCGATGGAGGCGGCGAAGCGGGCATACTTCTCCGCCCTCATCGTGTCCGCAGATAATCACCTGACTGCCCTGTTCATGGTCTCCCGCACTCTCCTGAACCAGAGAGCGGGGCAGGATCCTTTGCAGGGACGTGCCGAGGATTTTAGTCAGCATCTGCTGGATAAGATCGCTCAGATTCGGAACGATCTGGACTCTGACTGGGCAGGGTCAGATGGTGAGGAGACAGCCGGTCGTGTAATTTGGGAGGAGTTCGATCCTGTCACCCCTGAGGAAGTGGACAGGATTATGGGGAGGCTGAGTGCCACCACGTGTGTACTGGACCCGTGTCCCTCCTGGCTTGCCTATGCGGCCTGAGAGGTGACACGTGATTGGATCCAGACAGTAATAATGGCATCTTTGGGGAGGGGATCTTCCCCGCTGCCCTGAAGGAGGTGGTGGTGAGACCCCTCCTCAAGAAACCTGCCTTGGATCCAACCATATTGAATAACTTCCGTCCGGTTTCCAACCTTCGCTTTGTTGCGAAGGTTGTTGAGAGCATGGTGGCTCGGCAACTCTTGCTGGTCCTGGAAGAAACAGACTATCTGGATCTGTACCAATTGGGTTTCAAGCCAATTGGTACAGCATGGAGATGGCATTGGTTGCACTAGTGGATGATCTCTGGAGACCTCGGGACAGGGGACACTCCTCTGTTCTGGTGCTTTTGGATCTTTCGGCGGCTTTTGATACCATCGACCATGGTATCCTGCTGCGACGACTCTTGGGGTTGGGAGTGGGAGGCACTGTTTTACGGTGGTTGTCCTCCTATCTCTCGGGCCGTATGCAAACGGTGTTGGCAGGAGGGCAGAGATTGGCTATCAGGCCCCTCACCTGTGGAGTGCCCCAGGGGTCGGTTCTCTCGCCTCTCCTGTTCAACATCTATATGAAACTGCTTGGGGAGATCATCCGTGGTTTCGGGGTGCGGTATCATCAATATGCCGATGATACCCAGCTTTTTATATCCACCCCAAACCAGCCTAGTGATGCCCTCGACATGATGTCCTGCTGTCTGGAAGCGGTATGGACCTGGATGGGGAGGAACAGGCTCCGACTCAACCCTGCCAAGAACCGAGTAGCTGTGGGTACTGGCATCTGGGTCCAATTTAGATATTCCATTGTTGACCATCAGGGTGAGGTGTTACCCCCTGTGGATAGGGCCTGCAACCTGGGCGTCCTTCTGGATTCATGGTTGTCTCTGGAAGATCATGTAGTGACTGTGACCAGGGGGGCATTTGCCCAGGTTCGCCTTGTGTGTCAGTTTCGCCCTTATTTGGACCAAGATGCCCTATGCACTGTTACTCATGCGCTGGTCACCTCCAGTCTCGACTACTGCAACACTCTCTACCTAGGGCTGCCCATGAAAACCACTTGAAGGCTTCAACTGGTGCAGAATGCGGCCACGCTGCTTGTGATGGGAGTGTCCCAACACTCCCAAGTTACACCCCTCCTGCGTGGCCTGCATTGGCTACTGGTTGCCCTTTGGGTGAGGTTCAAGGTGCTGGTTATCACCTATAAAGCCCTTCATGGCTTAGGTCGGGGATATTTGTCGGACCCCCTGCAGCCAGCAACAATCTCCAATCATCCGGTGTGTTCCCACAGACAGGGCCTCCTCAGGGTGCCGTCGGCCAGACAATGTCGGCTGGCGACCCCCAGGGGGAGAGCTTTCTTTGTGGGCGCATCCACCCTTTGGAACCAACTTCCTTTGGAGCTCCAGATGGCCCCTGACCTTCGCTCATTTTGCTGTGATTTGAAGACCTGGTTATTTCGTATCCTGGACTGATAAGGGGGGGGGGGTTTCCTTAATAGTTTTTAAACTGATTTTAAATTGTTTTAATTCGGACTTTTTAATTTTATATTGTATTTTTTAATTTAAAAAGTTTTTTTTTATTTTATAAACAAACAAACAATACATAATCAATCATTCAATATATCTTCTGAATACATCTTTTGTGTCTTCTTTTTACTGCTTCAATATTTATCATATCTTAATATTATCATTTCCTTTATTATGACATTTCCCCCACTTTTCTTACTTCTCTATTAATACATTTATCTATCTTTTAATTTTATTAAAAATTAGACAACAATTTTATCCCCACACAACCTTCAACCTCCCCTCCCCACCCCCACCCCCGACTTCCCAGAGCAAAAACAGGGTATAACATTAAACAAGCATAAGCTACAATATATTAACTTACTACAAGATTCAAAATTCCCTCACTCTTTAACTCCTCTTTTAAAAATTATTCATCAGCCTCCCCTTTTAAAATTCTAAATTAAACATTTTAAAACTTTCTTTAAAGCATATCTTTTTAGAAAAAAAAATATTATTTTAGGTTAAACCTTTTAAATTCTCTTAATACCTTCAAAAAGACATTCTTCAAGATATAAGTTTCAAAACTCTTTTTTTTAAAAGGCTATCCATTCAATTTTAAATTAACCATTTTAATACTTCAGTAAATTTTAAAAAACACTTTAATAAAACATTCTTCAGAATATAACCTTAAAGATACTATTAATCCATTGAGTTAAATTATTTCTAACTGTTGAGTTCATTCTTCAAAATATCAATTTCAAAACTTTCAGGAAGCTATCCATTAACTTTAAAGTTAACCATTTTAAAACCTCAATAATTTTTAAAAAGCTATCCATTTTTAGTTAAACATTTTTACTTAAACTTAAAAAATACTAATTTCAGTAAACTTTTCAGATTTATTATTAAGATCCTCCCCAAAAGAAATTAATCTTCAATTCTTCCTTTCTTTCTATATCTTTTCCAGTCCTTCTTCTTCAATAATACTTTCAATTTTATATTGTATTAATGTTATTGTGTATTTTACTGTTGTGAGCCGCTCTGAGTCCATTGGAGATAGGGCGGCATATAAATCGCAAAATAAATAATAAATATATAGTTGAATTAAATGTTCTGTTTTCTTCTGAAACTTTTCTTTTCTTGGATTTATCCATGATTGGCCTACAGGGGGTTGAAAAGCTCAATAAATCGCATGCTGGTGGGTGTTGCACATTGGCGGTTGTGATACATATTTTGAGTGACAGGGAGCCACAGCAGAGGGGTGAAAGAGCCATATGTGGCTCCAGAGCCGCAGGTTGCTGACCCCTGGTTTAGTCTATACTGTAATGTTGTTGGCTTAATCCTCACCATAGTATTGTTGCAAGGATAAAATGAAATGTGAGTATTTATTTACAATCTGCTCAGGATCATGGAAAAAAAGATGTGGAGAAGAGATCAAAGTGGACAAGGGACATCATGGTCCTTTTACCCAGTTTGGCTATTTTCATCAATATCTGCCTCTAAATTTTAACCGGGAAGATGTCATCTAAGTTTTGTTGAAAAACACTCAACCAACTCAGCCAAGATGGGCAGTAATAAAGAATACTAGGAGCTACAGTCACAAGTTCTTTGTGTCTTTTAAATTGTTATGGTCTGAACATTTTTCTTAAACTTCAGTTGGACAGTAGTGATCTGTTTCTTCCTCCCTTAAAGAGCCCATTCGGTATTTCTCATGTACTGAAAAAGAATGCCACCAGCCACAAAGTGTTCTTTAAAGTAGTAGCAATGTATGTGCATTTGAATTATTATTATTTTTCTCAGTGGAGATGTGCAGATGAGCAAATTCCACATGAAGCAATTATGAGGTTGTGAAATTTAAAATATTCTTTAACTAGGTGAAACATAATGTAAAGTTGCTTTGATGTTCATGTTGCAAATGATTCTGAAATATATTTTGGCATGCGCTTTTGGCCTCTTCAATCAGATATGCTGAACCTTGGGTTACCTGATGAATGAACTTTTTCAAGCCAAACATGAGCAACTTGGTATCCTCCCGTGTTTTGAATTACAATTCCCAAAATTCCTTTTTTTTTTTTAGCCAGGCTGGCTGAATGCCAATTGAAGCTGAAGTCAAAACATCTAGAAGGCTAATTGCTTTCATCTGTCTGCTATGAAATTAATGTTCAAGAAAAATAAGTAACAGCAATGTCATTTATTCTTATAGAATATCATCCCTGCCTCCTCCTAGTAAGCTTAGCCCCATCCCTGTTAGTTTTTCAGAAGAATCTGAAAATATGGTTCTTCTAGCAATTTTAGGAACCCCATAACGGAGCCTGCACAATGGTTGTATTGTGTGTAGATGGGTGTTTTCCCACAATCATCTTTTTATCTTATCTTGTTTTGATTTATTTTTATAGAGTTTTAATCATTGTGATATTGGTTTAAGTATTGGTTGTGTGCCACCAGTGAGATGGGCAGCCACACAAATATGTCAAATCAGTAAATAAAATCACAAAAATCGCCTTTTGAGGATTACTGTTCTTCCCACCAAGGAATTAATAAACAAGCCACAATAAATTCTAGGGGTTACAAAAATGCGAAGAGAAAAAGAAAGCTCCTATTGATAAGAAAAGAAGCCAATAATTATTATATCACAAAATGTATTAAGGATGGGTTTGGTAATGGATTAGATGGATACATATATATGGGTGCTAATTTTATTAAATAACAAAGAATATATATGTAAGTTGATACTAAATACTAAAATTTACCACAAATGAAAACAAAACCAAAAGAAAAGGAAAGAGGAGAAATGTTGGAGAAAAGCCTGTAGTTTTAACTCATAAAGTAAAAATTGAGACCAAATTGTTCAAGACACCTTTTATTTTTCCACTGCATTTTGAAGGGAGAAAAAAAAAAAGAAATAATTTAAAAGTTAAGAGACCACAGATATCATTGATTGCTACAAATCAGGTGCAGATCAGTACAGATGTATAGAATATCCAGAGATATTATCATATATTGATGAAATGAGATATGTTATTTATTTATCTATTTATTTACTTAATACAAAGATTTGCACACTTCCCATCTAGTCAATTCAATTTTAGATGGTCATAATAAAATAAAACTATAAATGTTGCTAGCACAGTCACCAAAGGGGTGAAGGCCACAGCCTAGGTAAAGGAAACAGGGAGCCATTTTAGGCTACAGTGATATAGGAAGATGCTTGAGGCAGATGATCACTTTAGTGACAATGACAAACTGCTTGGGAAAAAGCAATGATAAACCATTTCTGTATTTTTAACCAAGAAAACTAAATGGATAGAAAATATAAAATGATTTGTGATATAGTGCTGGATGAAGGTTAGATGGCACTGAACATGCTCCTGAGGAACAACTGAGGATCTTTCAGATCACTAACAGTTTATAATGTGGCTAGATTAAAACCTTCAGGATTTGTATTTGCTGCTGTTGCCATAGAGGAAAAGAAAATCCCAGCCCACAAGGACAGAACATGGGACATCAGAAACATGGGAAAACACAATGAAAAATGAAACAATATTTTTCGGAGTATAAGACGCTCTGGAGTATAAAATGCACATTAGTTTTTTGGGAGGAAAACAAGAAAAAAAAAATTCTGCCTCTCCCTACCAGGATCCATCGGTATTTATCTGGCTAATGTCCTTGCAACAAATAGCAAACAGCCTAGTCAGCTTCAGCACATTATGGCAGCCTGATTCAGCATGAGCAGCTGATTGGCGGGTGGATCAGTCTCCCGGAATACCCCCAATCAGCTGTTCCAGGCTGCAGGGATTGCCACAGACCATTGCTGCCTCTGTGCCTTGCGTTTTTGACTTCTGTGCCTTGCATTTTTGGCCTCGGAATGCTCCACCTCGGAATGCTCCATTTTAGACCTGTTCCAGGCTGTGGGGTTTGCCACAACACATCACCATTGCTCGCTGCCTCCGCGCGTCATGTTTTTGGCTTCTGTGCAACACTCTTTTGGCCTCCACACACCCTATTTTTTGCCTCTGCATGTCGTATTTTCAGACAGTTCCAGGCAGCAGGGATTGCACTCAAGACGCACCCAAATTTTCACCCTCTTTTTTTGTGGGGGGGAGTACGTTTTATACTCTGAAATGTATGGTAAATCCCTATTTTGTTGTTGTTGCTGTTCAATCATTAAGTCGTGTCTGATTCTTCAAGTACCCTTCCTGTATTTATTTGAATGATCACTAGATGGTATCTCATAGAAAACTCTTTTCTGCCCTGTATTGGTCATTCAGAATGCTATCACTTAGGTAAGGGATTGCCAATGAAAAGAATATTATGCTATTTTATTAGAAGGAAAGTAGCTCAACATCTACTTAGATTCTTCCCTAAGATGGAGTTTAATATCTTCCCCTAAAGAAACTGATGCATCTATTAAAAGAGCAGTTTGGATGCCCACTAAAATTGTTTCTTTCTGAAGTGGAATAAATGACAATGAGTCAACTGGGATTACTTTTTCTCCCTGGGGTATTTTGGATGTTGGGATTTTTCTTTGCTTAATTAATTCACCTATTTTAGGCTTATATTATGGTTTTTGTATATTTTTCACCTCGGTATGGCAGGAAACCTAAACAAAACTTGGGCAGCTCTGCAACAACAGATTTGTCAAGCACCAGGGAAATCAGGAGATTCAGGCAGTTCAATGAGTATAAAGATTTATTGTAAACTTAAGCTCTCTACAAGAATCTGACCAACTGATGGTCAAAGAAACTGCGCAGGAGATGAGAAAGGTGTCAGGGTTCAGGGCTGCCAAAAGGCATTCAAGGTGCACTGGACTTAGATCTGTTGCAGGTGTGCAGGGGCTCGTGACTTATGATGTGTTTAACCCCTCCTTTGGGCTCAGACCAGGGATGAAATGCTCCCAGTTTGGATCGTATCAGGCGATCTGGTAGCGATCTTGGCCGGTGGTTCGGCGATCCGGTAGCGATGGTGGAGCAAAGTTCCGCCCATCCAACCAGGTTTCGTTACTTCCTGGTTTCAGCAGAGCTCTGGGTAAATATGTTGGTTCCCCTATTTCCTTAAATTTGGACCCGCAAGTAGCCCCAATCCGCCTCAAACCTAGGCGAGTTCCCTTAGCCCTCCGCCCTAAAGTGGATGCGGAGCTGGATAAACTCATCTCTCAGGGGGTTTTGGAGCCCACGGATCATTCGAGGTGGGAAACTCCAATTGTGATTCCAATTAAACCTGATGGTTCTATTCGCATCTGCGCGGATTTTAAAAGTACCCTAAATAAGGCTTTATTTACCCTTATCCCCTTCCCGTAGTCCAGCAGTTGCTACATACTTTAGGTCCTGGCTCCGTTTTTGCCAAGCTAGACTTGGCTCAGGAGTATCAGCAGCTCCCGGTGGATGATGCCTCTGCTGAGGCCCAGACCATCATAACCCACCGGGGAGCTTTTAAATGCTGATGCCTACAGTTTAGGATTAGCATCACCCCGGGCCTTTTCCAAAATTTAATGGAGCGTCTTTTATTTGGTCTGCCTGGGGTCGTCCCATACTTTGATGATGTCCTCATCTCCGCTTCTTCTCGGAGCAAGCTCATCAAACGTGTGTGTGGGGTTTTACTGCGTCTCCGAGACGCAGGTCTCAAATTGAAGAAAACAAAATGTGTCCTTGGAGCCCCTCAGATTGAGTTTTTAGGTTATCTTATTGATGCCATCGGCATCCACCCCACCCCTTCAAAGGTGGTGGCTATCAAGGATACCCCCATTCCTACCAATAAGTCCGAGTTACAGGCCTTTTTGGGTCTGCTCAATTTTTACAGTGTGTTTCTGCCACATAAGGCCAGCGTGGCTGAGCCTCTACACTGTCTCCTGGACAGAAACACACCATGGGGTTGGACCCAAACAGAGAACTGTTTTTTCCAAGCTGTGAAAGATCTGCTCGTTTCCTCTGCTGTTCTAGTCCAGTACACTCCTGATCTTCCCCTCACTTTGACTGCCGACGCTTCCCCTTATGGCATCGGGGGTGTATTAAGCCATAAGCTTCCCGATGGCTGGGAGGCCCCCATTGCTTACTATTCTAGAACCTTATCCTCCACTGAGCGCCGGTATAGCCAGTTGGATCGCAAAGTTTTGGCCATGGTGGCTTCTGTTAAGCGTTTTCATGACTATGTCTATGGCCGTCTGTTTGAACTAGTCATGGATCATAAACCCCTTTTAGGTTTGTTAGCTGAGGATAGGCAAACCCCCCAAATTCTGTCTCCCCGCATGTCCCGTTGGGCTGTGTTTATGTCGGCTTATAACTACACCTTGTGCTATCGGCCTGGTAAGTTGATTGCCCATGCAGACGCCTTGAGTCGCTGCCCCTTACCAGTATCCATTTAGGACCCTGCCCCAACCGCGTCAGTCCTTCTCATTGAAGAACTGCGCACTCTTATTTCCGCCCATGATATCGCAGCTCACTCCGCGAAGGATTGCATCCTTACTCAGGTGCTAGACTGGGTGAAAAGGGGATGGCCAGAAGGCCACCTTGCTGAGGACTTTCGGCCTTTCCGTTTACGACAGCACGAGCTGTCTGTCCAAAGGGGGTGTCTATTGTGGGGAAGTTGGGTGGTGATTCTGAAGACCTTACAGACCCCGGTAATGGAGTGTTTGCACGAGTCCCACCCAGGGATAGTTAGAATGAAGGGCCTGAGTAGGAGTTATGTGTGGTGGCACAAAATAGACCAAGACATTACGGCGTGGGTTTCCCGTTGCCAGAAATGCCAGCTGTCTAGACCGGTTGAGTCAGTTTCCCCCCCCCCCAGGAGTGGGAAACCCCGAGGGGCCCTTGGTCACGCATTCACCTAGATTTTGTGGGGCCATATATGGGACACACTTTTCTTGTCGTGGTGGATGCCTATTCTAAATGGGTTGAGTTGGTAAGCATGACGTCCACCACATCAGAGGCCCTGATTCAAGTATTGCGTGGGATGTTTGCCACCCATAGTATTCCTGATGTATTAGTTTCTGACAATGGCCCGCAGCTAACGTCCGCCACATTCCAGCTGTTCTTAGCTTCCCAAGAAATTCGCCATGCCCGGATTGCCCCATTCCATCCTGCTGGAAATGGCCTTGCTGAAAGGGCCATGAGATCCGCCAAGGAAGCTTTAGCCAGATTAAGTCCAAGCGGGTGGCAAGAAAAGGTGTCTGCATATCTGCTCTCCCAACATTCTACACCATGCCCTTCCATGAACTGAAGCCCCGCTGAATTGCTGATGGGCCGTCGCCTAAGAACAACATTGGACCGCATGCATCCTGATTACTCGCCGGAGGCTTTCGCAAACTGCCCCAGCCCATCTAGAACATTTGGGGAGGGTAGCCTAGTTTACGCGCAGAACTATGGGGGTGAACCGCGGTGGGTACCGGCCCGGGTGATCCAAGTAACAGGTCACTGTTCTTACAGAGTCCAGCTCAAAGACGGCCAGACGTGGCGGCGCCACGTGGATCAGCTGCGCCGACGAGTTTTAGCTGAGTTGTCAGAGGGGGAAAGAGGGGCCCAATGGACACGGCAAACCCCTGGCTAACAACAAGAAGCTCGGAAACCCCATCACCTTTACCTCCGGCAGACAACGGAGCTGACCACGATGCAGAAAGGACTATTCAAACACCAAACTTACCTGAAGGAACGGTGCCAGCCGGGGGCTCAAGGGGGCTGTCATACCAATCACCACCGCAGGAGCAATCAGAGAGTTGCGCCACCGCCCCCATTCTATGGTGCTCCGAACGTATTCGCAGGCGCCCTGCATATTTGGCGGATTACGCATGCGCCATCCAGGGGGAAAGAGGTGTTGTGTTGGCGCGTTACCATAGCAATCGTCATGCCTGCACCTGATTGGTTGAGACGCGACTGTTTTGAGCGCGGGAGTTATTGTGCAATTCCATTGGTTAAGCTGCGCTGCCAGGCTGGTATAAAAGAGCTGTCAGCCTGTTCATTCTTGAGTTCACTTCACTGGTTGTCTTGTGTTTAATAAACAGTTGGCTATGTTTATTCCATGTCACCTCAGTTAATGCCACGATCCCAAACACAACAATGGGGGACGCGCCACTTCCGGGCCAGGTTGCCCGCCTTCCCAGAGCACTTTCTTCCTTCTTTCGCAACCACCGCTGGAGCCAAGACTGCTGCTCTGCTGGGGTGTGCATGGGCAGTCTCAGGAGGGCGGGCAGATGTATGGCCAACACTGGCGGTCAGGAAGGGGGACCTGTTGCGCTTGGCTGAAGTAGAGCCACCTTGGGGAAACATGGTGAGGCTCGCTCGCCTTTTGGACCTGGCGTGCTCAGTTTCCACGGGCCTTTGGGCGACTGCCGCCCTCCAGTCATGCAACTACCACACAGCTGCTTCCATGCCTGCGCAGAGGCCCCAAGCCTTAATTAATCCTGTGCTGCCTGGGCTATCAAGTCCTGATTACTCCTGGGCAAGCCCTGAGTAATCCTGGGCAGCCTGGACAGTGATGTTGCTCCCAATCAGGCTTGGGGCCTTTCCGCAGGCATGGAAGCGTCCAGTGCCGACCCAAGTGCCTGCTGTTTCCTGTCCACCTTTCAGCTGAGAGGCAGTAGCAGGCCAGCAGCAACTAGGAGATCTGAGATCGCAGCAGCGGTCCTGGAAGCAGCGAGCAGGAGAGGGAGCCACCAGCGAGCAACAGGATGCAGGGCTAGCAAGTGGAGGCAGGGTGAGGCTTCTTGGGTGGCTGGAATGTGGGGAGGTTGGCTCCATTGGTTGCTGTCCCCGCCAGAATGACAGTCCTGGTGCAGCGGGACTGACAAGAGAGAGAGAAGAAAGAAAGGAAGAGAGAGAAAGAGAGAAAGAGAAAGGGAGGGAGGGAGAGAGAGAGAGAGAAGAAAGAAAGAGTGATGTGAGTGACATCATGTTGGCCCCGCCCACCCAGTCACACAACCACCAAGCCATGCCCACAGAACCGGTGGCAAAAAATTTTAGATTTCACCCCTGGCTCAGACTGGTCATTTCCTATAAGGTTATCCATAATAGCAGATGTGATCTCAGAACCACTGAACTATATCCACATGTTTATTGGACCCGTGCCCCTCCTGGCTGGTACTGGCCACCCGGGAGGTAACACGAGGCTGGCTCCAGAGGATCATAAATGCTTCTTTGAGAGAGGGTTTCTTGCCTCCCGCCTTGAAAGAGGCGGTGGTGAGGCCCCTCCTCAAGAAGCCTTCTCTGGACCCGTCCGTTTTGGCAAACTATCGTCCGGTCTCCAACCTTCGCTTTGTTGCGAAGGTTGTGGAGAGTGTGGTTGCGCGACAGCTCCCACGGTTCCTGGATGAAACCGTCTATCTAGATCCGTGCCAGTCCAGCTTCAGGCCTGGGTACAGCACGGAGACGGCATTGGTCGCATTGGTGGATGATCTCTGGAGGGCTCGGGACAGGGGTTGTTCCTCTGTTCTGGTCCTATTAGACCTCTCAGCAGCTTTTGATACCATTGACCATGGTATCATGCTGCGCCGGCTGGAGGGACTGGGGGTGGGAGGCACCGTGCTGCGGTGGTTCTCCTCCTATCTCTATGACCGGTTGCAGTCTGTGTTGGCAGGGGGGCAGAGGTCGACCTCGAGGCACCTTGCTTGCGGGGTGCCGCAAGGGTCGGTCCTCTCGCCGCTCCTGTTCAACATTTATGTGAAGCCGCTGGGTGAGATCATCTGTGGTTTTGGGGTGCGTTGCCATCTGTACGCTGATGACACTCAGCTGTACATTTCCACCCCAGACCACCCCAATGATGCCCTCGAAGTGATGTCCCAGTGTCTGGAGGCCATGCGGGTCTGGATGGGGAGGAACAGGCTTCGGCTCAACCCTTCCAAGACTGAGTGGCTGTGGATGCCGGCGTCCCGGTATAGCCAGCTGGTGCCATCGCTGGCTATTGGGGGCGAGTCACTGACCCCCACAGAGGGGGCTCGCAACTTGGGCGTCCTCCTGGACACACGGCTGTCTTTAGAAGAGCATATGACAGCCGTGGCCAGGGGGGCTTTTTATCAGGTTCGCCTGATACACCAGTTGCGCCCCTTTCTGGATCGGGACTCCTTGTGCACAGTCACTCATGCCTTGGTTACGTCATGCCTGGACTACTGTAACGCTCTCTACATGGGGCTCCCCCTGAGGAGCACCCGGAGGCTCCAGCTGGTGCAGAATGCGGCCACGCGGGTGATTATGGGAGCGACGTGGCGCTCCCACGTAACACCTCTCCTGCGCGAGCTGCATTGGCTCCCGGTGGTCTTCCGGGTGTGCTTTAAGGTGTTGGTTCTCATCTTTAAAGCGCTCCATGGCTTAGGGCCAGGGTATTTGCGAGACCGCCTGCTGCTACCGATAACCTCCCACCGGCCAATACGCTCTCACAGAGAGGGCCTCCTCGGGGTGCCGTCGGTCAGGCAATGTTGGCTGGCGGCCCCCAGGGGGCGAGCCTTTTCTGTGGGGGCACCCACCCTGTGGAATGAGCTGCCTCCTGGAATACGATTGATCCCGGACCTCCGGACCTTCCGTAAAGCCCTGAAGACGTTTTTATTTCATCAAGCCGGCCTAGCCTAAATGGTTTTTAATTGGGATTTTAAATTTTATGGATTTGGGGTTTTAAATTGGGTAGCCAATTATTTAATTCTTTTAATTATCTTAACTTTTGTATTTGTATGTTTTTTAATTTTGGCTGTTCACCGCCCTGAGTCCCTTCTGGGAGAAGGGCGGTATACAAATTAATTAAATAAATAAATAAATATCTTTCAAAGATCCTGGAGCACTGGGGAACTGAGGACTGGAAAAGAGCTGATGTAGTTCCCATATTCAAAAAAGGGAAAAAAAATAGATCCAGGAAACTACAGACCTATCAGCCTGACCGCAATACCAGGGAATATTCTGAAAAAGATAATCAAGCAATGAATCAGCGAACACCTAGAAACTAACAAAGTAATAACCAAAAGCCAACATGCGTTTGTCGAAAACAGATCATGCCAGACTAATCATATTGCATCCTTTGACAAAGTGACAAAACTAGTGTACCAGAGGAATGTTGTTGATATAATTTACTTGGACTTCAGTAAGGCAAAGTAGATCATAACCTACTACTTGATAAAATAGAAAAATGGGGGTTAGACAGCATCACCACCAGATGGATTCGTAACTGGCTAACTAGCCACACTCAATGTGTAGTCCTCAATGGAACTGCATCTACATGGAGGGAGGTATGCAGTGGGGTACCCCAGGGCTCTGTTTTAGGCCCAGTACTCTTCAACATATTCATCAATGATTTCAATGAGTGGATTCATGGGGAACTCATCAAATTTGCAGATGACACCAAGCTAGCAGGAATAGCCAACACTCCGGAAAATAGTCTTAATATACAGAAGGATCTTGACAGACTTGAACATTGGGCGCTACCTAACAAAATGAAATTTAATGGTGAAAAAAGTAAAGTTCTACATTTAGGCAAGAAAAACAAAATGCACAGGTATAGTATATGTAGTATCTTCAGAGGTGGGATTCACAAAGTTTACCTACTGGTTCGTCCAGCACCAAAAATATGAGCGCGTGCACCACCTCCGCACCACCCGGCCTTCTGTGCATGCTCTTTCCTCGCATGTATGCCTTCCACGCATGTGCCCAGCCTCAAAAACGTGCCTAAAAAGGACAGCATAGAGCCAGGGCAGGTGAGCAGGTGGACCAGTTCGCCTGAACTGGTTCAAACCAGCTGAATACCACCTCTGGGTACCTTGCTCAATAGTGGTGACTGTGAGAGGGATCTTGGAGTCCTAGTGTTACTAAGACTATGCCGACCCAGCCACACCCACCCAGCCATCACATACCATTATTATACTCCTTGTTGAGTGCTGAACCATTTGCTAGATACTTTTTTTATTCTCAGACCACCTTTACTTCTATCACATACTTTCTTATCACATTTAGCAACCTAGCTTCTGCTCCAAATTTGCAAAGTATATTTAGTAATTTAAGCTTATTTACTTTATGATATATTTTCTTCCAATGAGCAAACTTACAAACTTCTCACATGCATGCATTTCTCAATCATTTCCTGAAGAGTAAAAATCTGGTCTAACCTCACTACTAACTATTGTTTATTGTCACTTTTTACACCTTTCCAATTAGAATTTTGTCAAGGACGTCCTTGGGAACATCAATAAGCTAGTTCTCTGCTATATTTACTATCCTTACCTTTTATCAAGCAATAATAATGGCATTCTTGCAATGCCAGGCATGGATGCAATCATTATATATGTTACACAAGTAGCAGAGCTATTCTGTAAACAAACTTCATCCACACTTTAATATTTCTATAGTTATAGTTGTACCATTCCCACTATCATTTTCACAACATAAATCTGTTTTTCTCCTTTTTTCCCCTCATTAAGCCAGTTTAGTGTAAATGTGAAGGTGCTAGCCTAGAAATAAGGAGACTGTGAGTTCTAATCCCGCTTTACTATGAAAGCCATCTGGGTCGCATTGGGCCAGTCACTCTCTCTCTCAGCCCAGTTCCCCTCACAGTGTTGTTGTTGGGACAAGGAAGAAGCATTTATGTACATTCACTACCTTGAATTACTTAAAAAGCAATAAAAGTGGAATAAAAATTTAATGATATAACAAATTAATTCATGCCCTTTACTGTTTCGTCCTCTTACATTTCAAGTTTCTTTATCCTATGATTGCCACTAGATGAGCTATAAATATAGACCATTCACTGATCATTAACCTTGGTCAATGAAAGCTTTCACAGTATAATTTTTAGGAAAAGTAAAAGCATAGTTGCATTCAACACTATTAACAAAGACTACATTTGCAGTGCAATCATGATAAATACAAAAAAAGAGTGGACTGAAGGAAAGGGAAAAGGAAAAAGGAAGGAAAAAGGAAAGGGAAAGGGAAAAAAGGGAAAAGGGGGAAGGAAATGGGAAAGAAAAGAAAGGGGAGAAAGGGAAAAAGAAAACGGAAAGAAAAGGGGAAAAGGGAAGGAAATGAGAAGGGGAAAAGGGAGAAAGAAAGGAACGGAAAGGAAAGGAAAGGAAGGGAAAAATGGAAGGAAAAAGAAAAAGGGAAGGGAAAAGGAAAAAAGAAAGGAAAGGAAAATGGGAAAGAAAGGAAAGGTGGAAAAGGAAAAAGGAAAGGTGGAAAGGAAAAAGGAAAAAGGGAAGAAAAGGGGGAAAGGGAAGGAAAAAGAGAAGGGAAAAAAGGAGAAAGAAAGGAACAGAAAGGAAAGGAAGGGGAAAAAGGAAAAAGGAAAGGTGGAAAAGGAAAAAGGAAAGGGAAAGGAAGGAAAAAAGGAAAGGAAAGGACATTATGTTTTAAACTGGGCTCCAACATTCATTTAGAGAGGGATGGTACAGTGACTGGAGCAAAGAAAAGAATTTACTTGACATTCCAGCTGAGTTAGTGAACTTTCCTGCTTTTCCCACAAGGAGGGAAGAGATAGTTATCTTGATAGTAGAGGTGGAACTCTCAGAGCCTGTTCTTTGCAAGGAGTGGCACAATGCAACACTAAGCATGACAGTGTTGGGATGGGGGGAGATGGGAAGAGCAGGGTGGGAATGAAATCTTCTGTAGAGAAAAATTAGTTTCACATTTTCCCTAGCCCAGCCTAGGAAAGCTAATTTCCCTCACCACAAGGCTGTTGCCTTAAATAAATTGGAAACTATCCTAGCCAGACTATTCAATTGCCAACATTGTTGTTATTATTCTTCTATGGCTCCAGGGAAATCTGTTGGGCAACAATGCAGAGCAGGCTTTGGCTTGAATGTTTCTTTTGTGTATCAACTTTCACAATGCTACTTTAGTTAAACTGGTCTGCATCAGATTTCTCTGAACACAGGTTAAAAGCTGTGCAAAGGTGTAATCTATCAGTCTGTAAAGTGGTAGAAAAATATAACTCTATGTCCTGAATGGTCAGATCCTACTCTGATTCAGTAACTAGCTTGGTGAGAATTTTAGTATGTGCTAAGTTAAGGAAAGTGAGCAGTGGATTTTCTGTCCTTTGCTTTCCTTCCTTTTGAGGTGCAGGTGCTTTTACCACCTGCTGATGGGAAAAGCAACCACCAATTGCTCCTCTTAATGTTGTGGGTTGAGTTGGTGTTGTGGCCTGCCACCTGCCAGCAGAGCTGGTGGCAGACTCAGATGATGAGGAGGTTGGAGAAGAACTTGGGCCGGTTCTGGAGCTCTGATGGATGCTCAGCATCTGACACAGAGATAGAGCCAGGGCCATCCGGCATTTCCGAACCAAGAAACAGCAGTCTTTGGAGTCAGAGATGAGTGAGGAGGAGGAACAGCTGGGGCCTGTTCCAGATGTGTGTATGCGCAGAATAGACAGGAGAGGTGAACAATGGAGGACAATGAGCCAGCTGGGGAAGCAAAACAAACATGGACGCTGACTGGCCCCTCCCTGGCTGGGGAATAAATAAGAGGAAAGGGGAATGGCTTGGTTGTCACAGAAAACTGTTCGCATTTCTGGAAAGTTTGCTCCTTATGTGTTTCTGTGACAAAGACTGTTTGCCAGAATGGAGGTTTGTCTTCTCTGTTTGAACTGACTTAATTTGCAGCCTCTCGGTTGGGAGCTCACAGCCTTGCATTTATCATAACGAGCTGATAAGTACTATTATTTCAGTTAACTTCTTCCAGGACTCTTGCCTGGACTTTCTGTTGGTGAATGCAGTTAATTCTCAATGTGTAAATAAAGAGGGGGTTTTCTTTGTGGTGAGTCTGTTTCTTGCTTCTGCGAAGGCCAGGTCAGAACACTTGCGCACATGTAGACAGCTGCTTGGAATGGCAGGTTTACTCACCTCTTAATTACTTGTCTAGCAAGCACCAAATGAGGGAGTGTTCTGGGCCTGTGTCCTGCCAATAAGGTTATTTCTGAACACAGGTTTAGCATTCTTTGGTTCTAGTCAAAACTAACCAATTGACAGATCAGAGACACAGAGGATAATTGAAAGGAGCTTTTGATCAGAGTCCTATTCTCTACTTCATTTCACTTCTCCTCCTCTGTAGTGATGACCTGTCCTCCAATAAGGTGATCAGGTGCGGAGGAGAGACCTGGCATAAAGCAGGAGAGAATGATTGATTACAAGCGAGCCAGGGATAGGCTTCAGATCCTTTAACAATGGATTTGCTGCCCTGTTGCTGGATGGTTGTGGCCATGGTGGGCATGGCCTTGTTGGCCTCCTGTGTTTTTTGCCCTCCCCAGGCTCTGGAGGCTTTCCTTGAGTCTCCAGGAGGGTGAAAACTGCTTCCCCCGGGGTCCAAAGGCCCTCCGGACTTCCGGAACCTCTGGTAGACCCATTTTTGCCCTCCCAGACCCTCTGTGCGGCCCCTGCACTTACCTGGAATGATGAACGGGCAGTGTGGAGACTCCTGGGAGGGGAGGGGTGGGGTGGGGTGGGAGGGGCGGGGCGGGGCAGGGCGGGGCAAGGTAGACATGGCCAGCCAAGGGTGGTATTTGGGGGTTCGCTGAATCCCGGTGATACTTGGCTAGAGGATTGCCTGAACCCTGCCGAACCCCCAGGAGCCCACCCCTGAAGCGAGCCACATCCTTGATTTGTTCTACAAGAGGACAATGGTTCTGGCCATGAATGGTTATGGCCAATAGTGTGAGATTGTAGTTTATGGATTAGACAAAATGGCATCAACCGTTCAACCAAAACAATAAAAACCGTAGTAACGCAGGGTAGTAGCACTTAGTAGCATATACATTTAATAAATGAAAAGCAAACAAGCAAACCAAGCCCCATATTAGAGAAGCAGTGAAAAAACTGTAATGGTGACATTACGCCTGGCATGAACTAGGTCTCTTTCCCCCATTTCAACTAATCTTGGGTAAAGCCCTCAAAAGTCTTTTTTTTTTTAACACTGGTATACTTTTCCAAATATAGCGTAATAGAAGAGAGCTAAACCTGTAAAAAAAGGCATAGCACTCTTTCAAAAAAAAAAGTGCACAACTTGTAACAGTAACAGAGCTGGAAGGGACCTTGGAGATCATCTAGTCCAACCCTCTGCTCATGCAGGAGACCTGTCCTAGGGATTTGAACCACTGAACTGCTGATCTTTCTGATCGACAAGCTCAGTGTTTTAGCCACTGAGTCACCTAGTCAGGCAGTGTACATATTAGGAATTTACTTAAGACTGAATAGAACTTCGGCAAGCATGTGTTACTTGGACAAATGCTTCTGCAGAAGTCAGCTGTTTCTCTTTCTCCTTTAGGCCAAGCCCACATGGTCATAGATTGCTGTGCTCAGTGATTGGAGAAGAGGAGACAGGACTGCAAGTCCCAAATTGGTCTATAGGATCTCAGGCATGATGATTTCTTCAACCACATATCCTGTTTTCCCCCAAAATAAGACATCCCCTGACAATAAGCCCAATCAGGCTTTTGAGCGCATGGCAATAAGGCCAAGCGCTTATTTCAGGGTTCAAAAAAATATAAGACAGGGTCTTATTTTTGGGGAAACATGGTAGTTGAAGGAGCACACTGAATTGTCTCCATAGCAGAAAGTGTCAGGAGAAGAGAGAAACACTATTTTGAAACTGGAACAGCTAAAGATAGCTTTAAACTGATTTGAATGTGGGCTGCAGATAAGACAAAGAAATATCACAAGGATGTGATATAAAAAAATATTTCAAACCATAGTTAGAGGAATATGTGACTGCCAGAGTGGTAGTGTTTCCAATGAGTTTCCAGAGTAATTTACACCAGTGTCCCGCTTGCCTTTTACACAGCTGTGATTTCCTTTTTTAAGGGATAACCAAAACTTTGATATAACCATTTTCCCCTAGAGCTTTTATTCAATATTTTTTTAGTGTACAACATTAATTTATCCTATATGAACATTTGTTTCCTGTGTTCTGGTGAACTACCTGTAGATGTTCTGTATTCCAAGTTTTCAATTTACTTTTAAAATATTATTTCAGTTATAGTTTACTCATTCTCAAAATGCCATGATAGTGAACATTCTGGAAAAAAAACTCTTACTTTAAAAACATCTATAAAAAGAATGTATTTGGTGCTTAGTTTTGTAGAGGTTGGAGTCTGTAACAGAATAAGCCAAATAAAAACATTCCTCTGCACAAAAACATACTGTTTTATTTTCAGAATTTCAGATCTTCTCCAAATATACCCTATTAATTTTACTCTATGACTATGTAAAGTTTTCCAAAGACTATATGATCTGCATGTTCCCCTATTATTCTTTAGTAAAGTCACATATCAGCACATAGTTTAAATACACTGTTTCTCCTTGTATACTCAGATATCTTGTTGAACATCTGACTTATTTCCAGGTTAATTACATCTAGAACTTTTGTGAAGCATGCATCATAATTCCCTGCCTGCTACTTAATTTGAATGATTTATTACTGTGTTCAAACGGTTTATTCTCAGATTAGTACATGCAAGATTATAGACCTCTAGCAGAAAGGTGCCTACATTTACAGCTATTTTCATTATATACCATACCTAATTACCTATGCGAGATGGAGCTGGATATTGCAGATATTCTAAAGGGTAATGCTTTGGAGTAGGTGCTGAGGATTTGATTCAACTCTAAGGTTTCTTGCCCTAAAGTGAGAATAACTGTATTACAGAAATCTGGATAATTACTATGGGATTTTAAAGAGATAAAAGGACATTCTGTAATTCTTGGTTACCATCCAGTGGTCATAAATGTAAAAGGAACATAAGTTGTCATTATGTACATTGTACACTCATGACTTTGAGAAGCACATATATGTGTTTGCAGGCCATATCTTGATGCCAGTCATGCAGAGTCACATTATTTCAGTTTTTAAATCCAGCTCTAGTTACACCACTAAGCAGAAACATTTTATCAGTGAGCAATTATCATGAAAGTTGATGTATGTAATTGAGAACTATGACTCCTAGGTGTAATAGCCTTAGTGAATACCACAATTTTCAAGCCTTAATTAAAATATTATATTGACTTCTGTACATCTATTACCCTCCCACCTCCCCCATGTCCTACTTTGCTTCTTCATTGTGGTGTTGCTGTTGGTAAAGTGTTCTTGCAAATGATAAGCAAAGAACATCAGGAGTATGTGCTAAGAGTGTATATTCCCAGCAAAGGCACCCAAATATGGGTAGAATTCATCGCAGATAAAACAGTAGGGATCTATATTGGCCAACAATGATATAGGAAGATACTGGAGGTAGATGATCAAAGGCTTCAATTTATACTTCATGAGAGAATGTAATGGTAAGATAAGTAAGGTAGGATAGGGAAGGGAAGGGTAGGGTAGGGAAGGGAAGGGAAAGGAAGGGAAGGGAAGGGAAGGGAAGGGAAGGGAAGGGAAGGGAAGGGAAGGGAAGGGAAGGGAAAGGAGGGGTGGGGTGGGGTGGGGTGGGATAGAATGGGTTAGGATAAGATAGGCTAGTCTAGGCTAGGCTAGGCTAGGCTAGGATAGGATAGGATAGGATAGCATAGGAGGGATCTATATTTGCCAACAATGATATAGGAAGATACTGGAGGTAGATGATCAAAGGCTTCAATTTATACTTTATGAGAGAATGTAATGGTAAGATAAGGTAAGGTAGGGTAGGGTAGGGTAGGGTAGGGTAGGGTAGGGTAGGGAAGGGAAGGGAAAGGAAGGGAAGGGAAGGGAAGGGAAGGGAAGGGAAGGGAAGGGAAAAGAGGGGTGGGGTGGGGTGGGATAGAATGGGTTAGGATAAGATAGGCTAGGCTAGGCTAGGCTAGGCTAGGCTAGGATAGGATAGGATAGGATAGGATAGCATAGGAGGGATCTATATTTGCCAACAATGATATAGGAAGATACTGGAGGTAGATGATCAAAGGCTTCAATTTATACTTCATGAGATAATGTAATGGTAAAATAAGGTAAGGTAGGGTAGGGTAGGATAGAGAAGGGAAGGGAAGGGAAGGGAAGGGAAGGGAAGGGAAAGGAGGGGTGGGGTGGGGTGGGATAGAATGGGTTAGGATAAGATAGGCTAGGCTAGGCTAGGTTAGGAGGGATCTATATTAGCTAACAATGATATAGGAAGATACTGGAGGTAGATGATCAAAGCCTTTAATTTATACTTCATGAGAGAACGTAATGATAAGTTAAGTTAAGTTAAGTTAAATTAAGTTACGGTAGGATAGGATAGGATAGGATAGGATAGGATAGGATAGGATAGGATAGGAAAGGATGAGATGAGATAAGAGATAAGAGATAAGAGATAAGAGATAAGAGATAAGAGAAGATATAAGAGGCTTTCATGGCTAAAGCGAAATTTGAACTCAGTCTGCTGATTTCTAGCCTCGTGCCTTAACCACTAGACCAGACTGACTCTCAAACTGACCAAACTGATTATATTATTGTGAAAGGGAGGTGGAGGAGCTCAGTTGTAGTAGCAAAGACATGGCCAAGTGCTGATTATGAAACAAATCACAAACCGCTCATGTTCCAGGATCAATTAAAGAAGAAAGCCAGACAGCTAACATTTTCAAGAAAAACATTGGGAATCATTATAAAGTCCTGAGCCTCATTATTTTATTTATTGATTACATTTATGGTTTCCAAACTGGCATTTAGGATAATATCGATTTCTACATATTGTTGCTTTGGTCACTTGTGGATAAATGAATGAGCTAATAATGGCTTTTACCCTGGGCATTGCTTTTGGCACTCAGGATGGATGAATGAGCTAATAATGGCCTTTATTTACATTGACATCATTATCTTGCTTAAGGATGATAGATATAATATATCTACTAAAAGTGTGTCAAACTTTTAGCCGAGGTGGTGCAGTGGTTAGAGTGCAGTACTGCAGCTACTTCAGCTGACTGCTAGTTCAGCAGATCAGCGGATCAAATCTCACCAGCTCAAGGTTGACTCAGCCTTCCATCCTTCCAAGGTGGGTAAAATGAGGACTCAGATTGTTGGGGGCAATATGCTATTTAGTATACTGTCTTTGGTGTAAGCAGCCCAGAGTCCTTGGAGAGTGGGCAGCATAGAAATATGACTAATAATAATAATAATAATAATAATAATAATAATAATAATAATAAAAATAATAAACTCCAGCTAAACCCTATTGCTTCCTGTCTATGAACAGAACAATGCAGACAAATATAGTCTCTTTCTGCTAGTTTGCGAGTTTTAAATGTTGTCTAATACTTTTTTGAGTATAGCTGCAGTATCTAATTTGTCTATTTTCCTCCCATTCTTCTGTTTTATACTACCCAAAAGAAGCCATTAATTTTTTTTTCAAAAGACCTATTTATTTTATTTCTCATTTATTGCACTCATGCTTACTTCAAGTATCCAAGTAAGAAGTTCTTGAAGTAAAACGGAATCAGGTTTTTTGTTTTTTGTTTTTCATTTAGGGGCGTATAGCTGATCAATGATCCAGTTCCTTCAAATGCACATTCTGTCACCACTGAATTGCTTTTAATGGAATAGATATGTAGATAAATCATGTCAATGAAGATGTGCATATGCATACACTTTCTATTGAAATTGACATAACTGCCAGTATATGTTTGTAAAGGAAATCTCTTCTCCAAGCCCAATTTCTCCTTCCACACTTTCTATCTCTATTGTCTGTAATGGGCAGAAGGAATTACATTGAGTAAGAGCCACTATTAATTATCTATTTATTTATTTATTTATTTTTATTTAATTTTATTTCTATACCGCCCTTCTCCCGAAGGACTCAGGGCGGTGTACAGCCTAATTAAAAACACAAAGACAGACAAAATTTAAAAATAATTAAAATTATTAAATGATAGGCCCAATTTATAAAACCCCAAATTTAAAATCCCATTTAAAACCAATTAAAATCTTTACATTGATAGCCCAGCCTGGCAGAACAACAAGGTATTGAGATCAATGGTATAAGCTAAAAGATAAAAGAATGTATCTTTTCTTTTATGTACACCAAGAGAGTATGCACCAAGACGAATTCCTTGTGTGTCCAATCACACTTGGCCAATAAAGAATTCTATATTTGTAAGTCTGGGGGTACAACTGAAAAAATGTCTCAGACAAGATCTTTCCTATTTCTCATGAAGAAAAATGAAGGAAAGGGGGAAGCATATTCAGGCTTGCAAGATTCTGTTACTATAAACTTGCAATAAAAAAAGTATTGCGTTGTGTGGCTTTCCTAGTCTGGCCTACTTCAAAGGGCTAAAACTGTCCTCTTTCATCTACCTTAAGGTTTTTCCTCAGTCTCAGTCTCAGGAACATGCCCTGCCAATCTGCTTTTTTCTGCCATGTTCTCATGATGTTGCTTGGGAAGCTACATTATCCACCTGATTGTTACCAGGATGGAGATAGATATCTGCACTGTTGTTCTGGGCCACTGATGAGAGTATCATCCCTCTTCTATGATAGCTGGATGCTACCCCTCATGATTATTTTGCTTTGGCTGCAGGAGATTGGCAGAGAGATTGGCATCGTCTCTCATAATGCAGTCCCATCTTTTTGCATAAGACCCGAATGATTGTCAGGATTTATGCAAGCTTCTCTGGAATATGAGCTTAGTGAACTTTTGAAAGATGCTACCACTATGCTGTACCAAATATAAGTCTAAACTGGGAAAGAGAACTGGGTTGGCATGCCTTTCTATGGTACGGGAAACAAAGGATACATGGATATTGCCAGAGACATTATGTAAGAAATGGCTTGTTATCAGTGTGGGAGAGAGTGAAAGAAAAACATTATCTGAACATATATGTGGCTTTCTACAACAGAAGCGGTGACATATCCAAATATTGTAAATATGGGGAATATTGTTAGGTATAAGGACATCTTGACAGATCAGGGAGAACTGAAACAAAAACAAGAATTAGAGAGTCAAGGGATTAAGATAGATTGGTATACAAGACTGCAAATACAATCAAGATATGAAGCAGATCGTAGACAATATGGTTTTAACTTGAGAAAATCAGAACTGGATGAAATATTGACAGGAACAGATGAAAAAATGATTAAGAAATTATATAATTATCTATTGCGGATTAGACTAGAAGATGAAGAAGTAAAAGAAACAATGATAGCATGGGCAACAAATTTTGGATATACTATAGAACTGGAGAAATGGCAAATTTTTTTAATACCGGTTCTGTGGTCGGCATGGTGTGGCTTGGTGGGTGTGGCAGGGGAAGGATGTTGCAAAATCTCCATTCCCACCCCACTCTGGGGCTAGCCAGAGGTGATATTAGCCGGTTCTCTGAACTGCTAAAAAATTTCCACTACTGGTTCTCCAGAACCTGTCAGAACCTGCTGGATTTCACCCCTGGGCTGTACATACAAATTTTCATTGCCCCAGCCAGGACTTGCACAGGAACAGTGTTAATATCATAATAGGTTCAAGATTGGTCCCATGTAGCTGCAGTTTTGGTGGCTGTTTATGGAAAGTACCAGTATTATAAACCTCCAAGTTGGTGGTAGAAGAGCATTATTTGGTTTATGGTTTGGTTTGGTTTATTTGATTTGTATACCGCCCTACTCCCGAAGGACTCAGGGCGGTGAACAGCCAACAATAAAATACATAAATACAAAAAATTTAAAAAACCAAATAAAATCAGATTAAATCATTTTGGCCCAAACAGATTAAAACACCCCAATAATTTAAAAACAGATTAAAATTTACATATTTAAAAAGGGAAGAGATTAGGCCAAGCCCTCCTGATGGAATAAAAAGGTCTTCACAGCACGGCGGAAGGAGCGCAGATCTGGGATCCTCCGTATCTCCGGGGGGAGCTCATTCCAGATGGTAGGTGCCCCCACAGAGAAGGCTCTCCCCCTAGGGGCTGCCAGTCGACACTGTTTGGCTGATGGCACCCGGAGGAGTCCCTCTCTATGAGAGCGTACTGGCCGGTGGGAGGCTATTGGTGGTAGTAGGCGGTCCCGTAAATAACCAGGTCCTAAGCCATGGAGCGCTTTAAAGGTGGTAACCAAAACCTTGAAGCGCACCCGGAAGACCACCAGGAGCCAGTGCAGCTCACACAGGAGAGGTGTTACATGGGAGCGCCATGTCGCTCCCATTACCACTCGCGCAGCCGCACTCTGCGCCAGTTGGAGCCTCCGGGTGCTCCTCAAGGGGAGCCCCATGTAGAGAGCATTACAATAGTCCAGGCGGGAGGTGACGAGGGCATGAGTGACCGTGCGTAACGAGTCCCGATCCAGAAAGGGACACAACTGGCGAATCAGGCGAACCTGATAAAAAATCCTCCCGGTCACGGCCGTCAAGTGCTCTTCTAAAGACAGCCGTGAATCCAGGAGGATGCCCAAGTTGCGAGCCCTCTCCGTGGGGGCCAATGATTCGCCCCCAATAGTCAGTGATGGCGTCAACTGACTATATCGGGACGTCGGAAACCACAGCCACTCGGTCTTGGATGGGTTGAGCCTGAGCCTGTTCCTCCCCATCCAGATCCGTACGGCCTCCAGGCACCGGGACATCACTTCAAGGGCATCGTTGGGGTGATCCAGATTTGGCTCAACAGATATAGGAGAAGGGTTGTGCTATTTGACCATAGCACAATTTATGACAAAATATTTTTCTCTCTGCTCAAGGCCTGATAGATAACACTAACTCAGACATGAGGAAGAGGCTTTAACGTTTTTTCCATTTAGAAAAGATGGCAGGGGTTTCTTTTTTTTTTTTATCTTTCCTTTTCATTGCTTCTCAGCAATGTAAAGCATTCAAGGGAGGAAAAGGAGTAGCAAATGTTGGCAATGCAATTGTGGTGTTTGAGATGCAGTCCATTATTTACTCACACAGTATATCATGTACATCATGTACTACCCTGTTTCCTCCCAAATAAGACATCCCCTGATAATAAGCCCAGTCGGGCTTTTAAGCGCATGGCAATAAGGCCAAGCACTTATTTCAGGGTTCAAAAAAAAAAAAAAAAAAAAAAAAGAAAGAAAGAAAAAGAAAAGAAAAGAAAAGAAAAGAAAAAAGAAAAAAAAGTCAGGGTCTTATTTTCAGGGAAACACGGTATTACATGACAAAGGTTGACATCCTTAAATGAAAAGGATTTACTGTAAGTGCATGAGCCACCCAGAGTCATTTAGGTGAGATTGATGATGATATAATTGGAATAAATAAATAAATAAGTGAACAAACAGCTTAGCTACTCCTTGCACCATTAAAATGCTGTGCATTGCTTTAGGATCAATGGATCTAGCCGAGATCCTATTGGGTCATTGCCTTTTCTAATATTTATAAATTATATTTTGATTTGGGTTGGGAAAAGAAGGAAGGTCCTTTCAAAAGTAGAACAACAACAACTAAACTTTTGATAACTTTGCAGTAGGCTGAGGTGAGTTAGAAGCAAATTGTCAGGCAGATCCTGCCTAATTATTTTTACAGGAAGCCCAGTGTGAAGGTGTTCTGTTAGGCATGGCATACCATTCTGGAACCGCTGTGTAAATGTCAGTGCCTCATTTATTTGGATAGGATTGTATGAGTTGTCCATTCTAGGACTACATGATCCAGAATCCTGCTTCTTGCTTAGAGTCATGATTTATAAGGCACAATTCCTAGTTTAACTCATGCAGATTCTGTGAATTTGAGCCTGAGATGTTAACAGCCTGTTCCTGGTCACTTTAAAACCAGCCCTTCCTTCTTCCCAGTGAAGGAATTTTAAATTGACTTTAGGGTGATCTTTTAATTTAATTTAATGGTTTAGAGATCACTACTTGATTTTTATTTGGTCATGTATTCCAGAGAATTTCCTAATATTACAGCTGTACAATGAGTTTCAAATAGGGATTATGATGTTCTTCCCTATAATCAGAGAAGGCTTCTCAGTGTAATAATCCACCAGCTCAGCATTACAAAACACATTTAAAAATTAAGAAACAAAAAACAGAAAAGGAATCTCATCAAGAACTCAAACCAGAAAAGATACAGGAAGACATCAGAGTTCAGGAAGGCTGCATTGCTTCAGGCTAAACTGGACCTAGATTTCTTTCTATCTAGAAGGATCTAATGGTGAGATCAATATGAGTAGATGTATTATTCTGTATTCTATATTCTGTGTTCTATATTCTGTGTTCTGTATTCTGTAGATATAATCAGTTTGTATCCAAAGTTGTTTGTTGCCATTGCTCTCAAAGGAAGGATTTATTATTTATTTATTTGATTTGATTTGATTTTTATACCGCCCTTCTCCAGCAGGACTCAGGGCGGTGAACAGCCGAGATAAAACACAGCATACAAAATTTAAAAAACAGTTTAAAAGGTAATTAAATAATTTCGGCCCACAATTTAAAACAACCCAATTAAAACCAATTTCAAATTAAAACCGAATGGATGGGATCAAGCCAGCCCAGCTAGATGAAATAAATGAGTTTTCAGGGCCCGACGAAAAGTCCGGAGGTCTGGTATCGTGCGTATCTCTGGGGGTAGGTCATTCCAGAGGGCGGGTGTTGCCACAGAGAAGGCTCTCCCTCTGGGGGTTGCCAGCCAACATTGTCTGGTGGACGGCACTCTGAGGAGGCCCTCTCTGTGTGAGCGTATTGGCCAGTGGGAGGCTATTGGCAGCAGAAGGCAGTCTTGTAGATACCCTGGCCCTAAGCCATGGAGCTCTTTAAAGGTGGTCACCAACACCTTGAAGGGCACCTGGAAGACCACCAGGAGCCCGTGCAGCTTGCGCAGGAGAGGTGTCACATGGGAGCACCCCCTCGCTCCCATAATCCTCTGTGCGGCCGCATTCTGGACCAGCTGGAGCCTCCAGGTGCACCCCAAGGGGAGCCCCATGTAGAGAGCATTGCAGTAGTCCAGGCGGGAAGTGACGAGTGCCTGAGTGACCATGCGTAGGGAGTTCTGATCCAGAAAGGGACGCAAGTGGCGTATCAGGCGTACCTGATAAAAAGCCCCCCTGGCCACGACCATCATATGCTCTTCTAAAGACAGCCGTGCATCCAGGAGGATGCCCAAGTTGCGAGCCCTCTCCGTGGGGGCCAGTGATTCGCCCTCAATAACCAGCGATGGCACCAGCTGGCTATATCGGGATGCCGGAAGCCACAACCACTCGGTCTTGGAAGGGTTGAGTTGGAGCCTGTTTCTCCCCATCCAGGCCCGCATGGCCTCCAGACACCGGGACATCACTTCAAGGGCATCGTTGGGGTGGCCTGGGGTGGAGATGTACAGCTGGGTGTCATCAGGGTACTGATGGAACTCCACCCCAAAGCCATGGATGATCTCACCCAGCGGCTTTACATAAATGTTGAACAGAAGGGGCGAGAGGACCGACCCTTGCGGTACCCCACTCTGCCTCTGTTTTTCAACCAGCCAGAAACGGTACTGCGGAGAAACAAGATATTGTTTCTTTCAAATGTGAACTGCCTGATGGCCCTCTCTTCCCCAACACTGGCTCCAAGAATGTATTTGTAAATAATAGAAATAGCAATAGCACTTAGACTTATATACAGCTTCATAGTGTTTTACAGCCCTCTCTAAGCAGTTTTTACAGAGTCAGCCTATTGCCCCCAACAATCTGGGTCCTCATTTTACTCACCTCAGAAGGATGGAAGGCTGAGTCAACCTTGAGCCTGGTGAGATTCGATCTGCCAAACTGCTGGCAGCCAGTGATCAGCAGAAGTAGCCTGCAGTACTGCACACTAACCACTGCGCTACCTTGGCTCTAAACCTAAATTACAGTTCTAGTGGTCCTTCCTCACAGAGAGGGTGTTTTTGCCTGGAATTTTCCAGTGCTTCAGGAAGTGGTTACATCAAACAAAAGCTATTTTCCACACAAATCTGTTTACTGACCCATAATATTTATGTGGCAACTGATTGTAGCCATATCAATGCTTCATGATCTGCACTAAAAACAAAATGGGTTGTGGAACAAATAATACCAAAAGTGCAAATAGTTTCTTTCAGAGATGGCATTATCAGTGACAGAGATTCATTATGTCTATACAGAGAAGTTAATGCCTAAATAAATAATGGAATATTCTATACTTTTATATTCAGTGGTGGGCTGCAACCGAGCTTTTCCCGCTTATGCAGGCTTTGCGCGCACCTAACGTGCTTGTGCATAGCGTTCAAAATACAGCAATTTGAAGCTCAGCTGCTTACCTTCTAAGGTAGCCCTGGTAAGTAGAACAGCGGAGGCGCGGAAATCAGCTGTGCTGCGTGAATCAGCTGAGCCAGAAAGAAAGAAATATAGGACAGGATAGGGCAGGTGCGGGTGGGCGGGGCCAGCTGATCATCAGAACTACCGGTTCACTCGAACCGGTCCAAACCAGCAGCAGCCCACCACTGCTTATATTTCTGAGACTACTATTGTGAACTTGTGAACATCTTTTTTTTCTTGTGACATTCAGATATAAGTTTATTGTTTTATTTGGTGCTTTGGTAAACAACTAATAAAAGGATATAAAAAGAATATTTTTAGCAGCTAAGGAGCCATAATAGCTTAGCTTGTTTTCTGATTTTAGGAAGAGAAGGAAAATAATAGAGACCCTTAGATGTCTCCTGTCCTGTCACAAACTTTCAACGCTTCAGTGTTTACCAGGTGATGTAGTACTAGTGCGTTCAAGTGTAGGATTGGCTCAGTGGTGAAATTCAAAATTTTTCCCTACCAGTTCTGTGGGCTTGGCTTGCTTGGTGGGTGTGGCTTGGTGGCCATGTGACTGGGTGGGCATGGCTGGATGGTCATGTGACTGGGTGGGTGTGGCCAACTCAATGTTATTCACGTCAAGGGGTGCCTCGCCTGGCCCATCCCCTCCCAGCCATTCCTTGTCACATCTAACCTCAACGTATCTATAGTTCTGTAAAAATGTTGTTCACCTTTTTTCAACTTTATTATCTACATACTATAGATGTACTTTCATGGACCATTGAAAGGAGGAAATGGCTCACATGCTTTGCCCAAGAGAGTGACAGGCAACAGGCTTTTAAGGGGCTGTCACAAGAAGCGGGGGGGCAATGTATTTTCCAAAGAAGCAGAGCAAGAAGCAATGGATGGAAACTGAACAAAGAGAAAAGCAATCTAAAACTAAGGAGAAACTTCCTGACAGTGAAAACAATTAACCAGTGGAACTGCTTGTTTCCAGAAGTTCTGGATGCTTGATCACTGGAGGTTTTTAAGAAAACCTTTTAAGAAAATTGGGTGTTTTAATCTGTGTTTCGGCCAAAATATTTAATAATTTTAAGGGATTTTTAATATTTGTATTATTTGTATTTTATCTTGGCTGTTCACCACCCTGAGTCCTTCGGGAGTAGGGCGGTATAGAAATTTGATTAAATAAATAAATAATAAATAAATAAATAAAAGACTGGACAGTCATTTCTCTGAAATGGTATAGGGTCCCCTCCAAAGTCCCTTCTAAATGTTATTCTGACACCTTTCCTAGGCCCACCACTCACATCCAAAATGTGGCTGTGATAGTTGATCAGAACTCCTCTGTTTTTTATGTACAACAGCTTTAGCATTTAGCTTTTCTATTAATACACAATCCTTAAAAGGGCTGTCCTGTAGGGACACTGCATGGTCTAATTCAGAGGTCCCCAACCTTTCTGGCACCAGGGACTGGTTTCATGGAAGACAATTTTACCATGGACCTTTGTGTGTGTGTGTGTGTGTGTGTGTGTGACAGAGACAGAGACAGAGAGAGAGAGAGGGGGGGGGGAGGGAGAGAGAGAAAGGGGAGACAAGTATACAGTGGGTGTTAAATAGTGGGTGAGCCACGCATGGAGTAAAATAAGAGTGGGATTGTTACTTAAGGCCTGCCACGAGATGATTTTGCTCCAGTCCAGATGAAAATCAGAATAAACAAACACACTAGAAAGGGCTTTCTTTTGCTCCAGGAGAAAGTCAGAATAAAGAACTGGAAAAGCCTTCACAGGAAGAGGCTTTTTTTTGTTCTGCTCTGGAAGAAAATTAAAAGACACAGTGAAAACTTCACTGAAGTTTCTGCTTTTACTTCAGAGGAAACCCCCAATCAAAGACCTGCAGAAGCAGAAAGACGTTGAATGACCACCTGTACTTTTCAATAGTTCAGCACAGTGATTCCCTTCCAGATTAGCCCTGTGACTTTCTGCAACATTTTAACAAAGTGATAATTGCTCTTGTCTGAACTCCCAGACATCTCATTTAAGCTACTTAAAGCTAGTAGGAAGCAAAGATACCTAATACTTCTTCCTATTCATATTTTCCCCACAACAACACACTACCCCAAGTTATATTGGTTCCATAAAATGATCCACAGGCAGTGGTGGGATTCAGCCAGTTCACACTGATTCAGGTGAACTGGTTGTTAAACTGCCCCCCATCCTCCGCTATCAAAGTGGATCTTGGTTGCTGTGCTGTGCTGCAATGGAGAAACAGGCAGTGGAGTGGCTAGCACGAAGGAAGGAGAAGGCTGCTTTTCCTCTTCTCCCTGCTCCTCCTCCTCCCCTCAGGCAGGCCACTCCATTTCCCATTTCTCCATTGCAGTGCACTGCCCAGGATCCACTTTCATAGCCGGGAGGTGGTTCACCCAACAACCGGTTCACACAGCGTCAGGTTGGCCATCACAGGAGGCTCATCCTGCATGTGCGGCGGAGCTGGAGAATGGGGATGGGCCATGCCTCCCATGACAGCCAACCTGACCCTGGGCAAACTGGTTGTTAAATTATTTGAATCCCACCACTGTCCACAGGAATCTATAAAATCTGTAGCTCCATCCCACCATGGCCTCCAGTGATTGAATGGGAGTCTAAAGGACTCATTCAGATTCTGAAACTCCACTCCACTTCTGGCTCCCTTACTTGCAGATTTATTTACTCCTATAAATAATTCTGCCAAATTCCAGCTGGTTGGGAACTCTCTATTGTGGTCCCCATTTACAAAAATGGTGATAAGAATAATCCTTTAGATTGTAGATTCAATTAGTCTAATTGAAATCATAGCAAAATTATATGCCAAGTATCTTTTATACAAGAGTGAGGACTGGGTAATTGAAAAGGGCTTGCTACCTGGAGACCAAACTGGTTTTAGGTCTGGTTGTTTTATATCATTTAAAAGAAAAATATGCAGTTAAAGGGAGCCAACTGATTACAACTTGTATAGATCTCGGTGCAGCATTTGATAATAAAAAAGAACCCAGGGACCTCCTGTGGAAGAAATCTATGGATTTGAACATAAAGCCTAGAGTCCTCTCTTTAATCAAATCATTATACTCAAACTCATGTCTAAGGGTAGTCACAGAAATGCTTAGTTCCCTAATAAAATTAGTACCAAAAAGGGAATTAGACAAGGATGTACAGTGGTTCCAGAGGTGGGTTTCAGCAGGTTCTGACCAGTTCTGGAGAACCGGTAGCAGAAATTTTGAGTAGCTTGGAGAACCGGTAAATACCACTTATGATTGGCCCCGCCTCCATCTATTCTCTGCCTCCCGAGTCCCAGCCATGGGGAGGAAATGAGGATTTTGCAGTAACCTTCCCCTGGAGTCGGGTGGGAATGGAGATTTTACAGTACCCTTCCCCTGCCATGTCCACCAAGCCACGTCCACCAAGCCATTCCATGCCACGTCCACCAAGCCACACCCACAGAACTGAGAGTAAAATTTTTTGAAATCCACCACTGAGTGGTTCCCATTTTGTTTAATCTATATTCTTTCTGATTGTAAATTATACTCTGCAGAAAGGGCTTACTTAGATTCTTATTTAAGAACTAAAAAATGATGCTGTCTTACTTTTTGCAAAGATTGTGTATCTCTAATAAGGCTGCACCAGTGGTAGAATTCAAATAATTTAACAACCGGTTCTCTGCTCTAATGATTTCTTCCAACAACCAGTTCACAAAACTGCTCAGAAAGTTAACAACCGGTTCTCCCGAAGTGGTGCGAACTGGCTGAATCCCACCACTGGCCTTTATTTAAAGGCCAGTTGGAAGAGTACAGAATATTTAGATCAGACTTGGATTAACAGTAGGGACAATGACTGCTATGAACGTGTCTTATTGTTTTCTTTTTATCTATTTGTATTAGTTTTATATTTTTGATAGGGTCAAATGATTACATCCATAAAGTTTCTACTACTAAATTCTTCATGCAATTTATGAAACGAAAATAAAATATAATCTACTGCTTACCATAAGTATAGGTTTGTTCATAGAATCTTGTACATTCTAGATTTGAAATAATTGCATTTCAAATAATCCCAGGGGATCCTAACCAATAATTTATTTCACACTGGGGAAAGTATAGTTCTGCAGCAGCTCTTCTTCTAAGCGGTTCAGCTATGAACACTCTAAAGTTAAATTGGTGCTTACTCTTGATTAAGTATTTTTAATACCTGTGTTTTTACATTTTCATTATTATTTTATCTTATTTTCTAATTTATTATTGGTAGCTATTTTGATCACTGATTCACCCACAATACTGTATAACCTTAGTATCCCTATATGGAAAATTACATCAACCAAACATTCATAGTTTTCATAAAATATAAATCCTACATTCCACTATGAATAGGGGAAAAAAACCTGCTTGAATTGGTGAGCTCTATCCAACTAAATCATTATCTGTGCTGATTTTCTGACACAGTTTCCATCCCAGCGATTAAGGATAATGAATTCTTATTCTCTTATTGTAAGCATTTCAATTTTATGTGGGACGTTTATTTTCAAATCATAATACCATTTTCTTATCCAAATAACAACAATAATGTAGTTTAATTCATGAAATCCAATTTTAACTAAGGATTAGCTATCCACTCTGCATCTCATTCATTTTAGCCATGTCATGCGGGGAAATTCATTGGAGAAAGTAATTATGTTGGAAAGAGTTAGTGGTAAAAGGAAACCGTGTTGCCAAAGAACACAATGGCTGGACATCATCAAATCTAACATCAGCAAGAGCATAGAAAAACTCAAAGAAGCAGTGCAAGATTGGAAGATGTGGAGAGACCTGGTCCATAAAATCACCAAGAGTTGGAGCCGGCTGAATGAATAACATCATCATTATTTCCCCCAAAGATTGCAGGATCATTAGTTGAAGTACAAAAGCAGCTAAAGCCAATTCAGGGGATAACTGAAATAGAAAAGACATTCTGAATTATTGAAGGTTAAAAAGGTTTTTTTTTACTACTAATTTGATGGCAAACATAAGGTTGTGAATATGACATTTCTTTCAATATATAAAAAAAGGTAAAGGTTCCTCTTGCACATATGTGCTAGTCATTCCCAACTCTAGGGGGGGTGCTCATCTCCACTTCAAAGCCAAAACCTGGTGCTTTCTACTTGCATTTTTTACATGCTTTCGAACTGCTAGGTTGGCAGAAGCTGGGACAAGTATCGGGAGCTCACCCCGTTACGCAGCACTAGGGATTCAAACCATTGAACTGCCAACCTTTTGATCAACAAGCTCAGTGTCTTAGCCACTGAGCTACTGCGCCCCTTCAATATAAATAGTAGTTTACTAGTGTTGGAAAACAAGCAATAGACAATCTGTCACAATGTTGGAGTTTACATTGTGAAGTCCTTGGTACTCTCTGAGCTTGGTTGTTTGCTTAGAGATCCATACTTTTGGTCAGCGGTGGGATTCAAGTAATTTAACAACTGGTTCTCGGCCCTAATGATTTCTTCCAACAACCAGTTTGCCAAACTGCTCAGAAAGTTAACAACTGGTTCTCCCGAAGAGGTGCGAACCGGCTGAATCCCACCACTGCTTTTGGTTGTATGTGTGGTTGCATCTATACTTTTGTGTGATTGTATCCATACTTCTGGTTTTATGTGTGGATCTTTTATAGTTTATAGACATTGCATTGCAGTCTCTGCTATGAGACCTCACAGTGGTGATGCTATGGGTGTTCTTTTGATTTGTTGGTATGATTTAAAATGACTAAAAGCATGGATCCAGTCTATCTGAATCTCAAATATGCAGTTCAACTGTTCCTTTTCATGTACTTTCAAAGAAGAGATTGATAAACTTTGTGGGAAGCCCCTCCCTCCTAGAAGAATGAAATATTTTGGGAAATATTAAAAAGGCAGAATATTATCTTTCCCCAAAGGGAGAAATGGAGAAACATGCTCTTAAAGACAGAAGGCAGACTCAGTCTTTCTTAATAGCCCCACCCCTCCAGCAGATATTTTGTGCCCATTAAGAAAGACTGGGCCAGCCTATCTACAAAGCAAATCTTCAGCTCCAGGGTGATAGGATTAAGAAGAACATAATAGGATTAACCCACGACCATTTAGCAGAAGACACAGAGCTCATTATATTGCACAATCTCCTAAAGGCATTTCAGATATTGCACAACCCCGTAGCAGCATCTCTGAAACTTGTAAAAATCCATGTACTCATCAAATCAGTTGGTCAGATGCACAAACCCTGGTGGTTTTGTTCATCAATAAATAGACCTTTCTTTCCAATCAGCCTCCAGCCTCCATTTTATTTCCAGCATCTTTCTCCCAGCTTGGAATTGAACCAGATGGATATTCCTTCCAACAGCTTGAATGCTGAATGAGTTCAGTAGGCCTAGATTCAAGTGCATAAACTGCTTAACTTCAGTACCAGATTTTACTGTCTGATATAATATGTGCACATTTTCAGTTTTAATTAAAATAAAAGTTGAGATCTTCTAATTTCATAGAGATAACATTTCCAATGTTCCATTGCATTACAATGCTAAACAATCTGCATTTACAGCATATGAATTCCATTAGCATAATCACCACAAGGCAGGTTAGCTTAGTTGTTTTCCAATGGAGCAGGGATTCCAAGAACATCTATCACAATTGTGAGTCACAAGTGGCTTTTTCGGGCTCGGTTCTCCTTGGATTCTTGTTTTTGTTTCTACCTACTGTTGTGTTGATCAGGTAGAAGTGCTCCAGGAGAAATGTTACATAGATTATGAATAGTCTTGAGGCAATGCTTAAGTGGAGTGGGATTAGAGATGTCAACCTATATTTAGAAACAATTACTGATAGAGGTAGCTTCGACTAAGAAGCAAAGTCTTGTACTGAAATAAGTAACCACCTAATTAAAATGCTTGAGGATCCTGAATTAAATTAAATTAAATTGCCCTTTCCTTCCTCTTTGCTCTCAACAGCATCTGACTCACAGGTCTTCAAGAAGTCCTTGAATGTCCTGCTAGCTAGACTATTCATGGCTTCTTCCTACTTAGAGTCATCTTGGTTGATGTTTGGAATGTTTCCATAGCATTAGTGACATGTATTCTGTGTGATACTGCCTTTCCTTCTTTGTCTTCTTACAGTAATGGCAAAATGGATTTCTGAAGACAATGCAACTGTAATGATTGGCTAACACGTATTCATGTTTAATAAGAGATGAATGAATATAGCACTAAATAATTCCAATCTGTGCATATTTATTTATTTATGAAAATTTATATGTCCAGCCAACTCACTTTCAGTAACTCTTGGCAGCTTACAAAAATAAAAACCCTGTGTGTGTGTGTGTGTGTGTGTGTGTGTGTGTGTGTGTTTTCTGAGGTTTTCGTGGGTGTTTGTATGTAGGTCTTTGGTTATTCGGGTTTTCTCCCAGGTAAAATTGGAAGTGTCTTGCCAACGTTTCGACGAAGTCTCATTCATCATCTTCAGGCTGGTGTTTTCGGCTTCGTGCTTCTAGGAGCAATGTGTGATCGTAGCTGTTTCTTCCTTTTAACTGCCGGTGGGGGTGTGAACTGATTGGGTGGCAGCTTGGCTGTATTCTGATTGGGTGGAGGTGTGTTCTGATTGGTAGGGGGCTTGGCTGTGCTCTGATTGGATGGGGGGTTGGCTGTGCTCTGATTGGATGGGGGTATATTCTGTTTGGGTGGGAGCTTGGTTGTGCTCGGGTTAGTCTGAGTTGCAGGGGGATTTGAGCTGGTGAGATGCGTTGCTGTTGTTTGGCTTCGCGTTCGTGGTCGTGCCACATCTTCATGGTGGGTGTCAGTTTGCTTCATGTATGGATTGGAGGGGCTTAAAGTGGCTAATGATGCAGCTGTTGTCTGGCTTCTGTTTTGTAGTCGTGCCTCATCATTGGTGTGGTTTGAGTTTGCTTTTTGCGTGGATGTGTGGTGGTGCATCCTGTGTGGTTTTCGTGAGTGTGGGTCTGGTGTCATTCTTTGTGTTAGGGACTTGTTTGTCAATAAGGGTGGGTTTCCAAATGGCTGGCAGATGGGAGGTAACATCTTGTTTATTCATGCTTTGTGGGCGTTTTTCTATCTTGATGGCTTCTCTGATTATTCTGTTGTTAAAGTGTTCAGTTTTGGCGATAGTTCTGGTCTTTTTAAAGTCAATTTCATGTCCTGTGGCTTTAAGGTGTTGGACCAGGGAAGAAGTTGGTTCCTCTTTTCTGACTGAGTTGTGTTCTTCAACCCGAATAACCAAAGTCACACACACACACACACACACATATATATATTCCATGCTCCTGATCATGCTACATAGACAAACAAAAGAAACAAATGCAAATAACATTTCAGTTTGTTTCTTTTGCTAATTAAAGTTTTTTAACCTGTGTGAATATGCATGCATACTGGGGTTTTTTTTTTTTTTGCAGTAGCATTTCCTTTTCTTTGCAAACTTACATATTTATTTAATTCATTTATTAAACTTATTTGCCACCTTACTTGGTGGCAGAAGAATATATAAAATAGTAAAACAGTAAAAACTCAGTAATAGTAGTAACAATAATAATTTAGGTTTAAAAAGATGGGGAGGAAAGGAACAGATGCACATGAGGGGAAGTGGGATCTTGTCTTAATTCATCAGTCACCTCTAGTTCGATACACCCCATTGGGGCCCCAGGCCAACTGGCAGAACCAGGTCTTTATGTCTTTATGGAAGGTCAGAAGGGTGGGAGAGATCTCACATTGGGTGGTGGGTGGAGAATGTTCCAAAGGGCAGAAGCCACAGCAGAAAAGGCTCTTCTCCTGGACCAGTCTCTTAAGTAATATCTGAAAACATTGTGAATCTTTGTGTGATTGAAGGGAAAGCATAAATAATGGTGTTGCTGAATATATCAGTGCATACTGACTTAAAAGATCTTATTTATTCTTTATGAACTTTAACTTTGTGTTCTTATTTATTTGTTTATTTACCATAGGGCAATTTTACAGAAAGCTGGGAGTCTACTGTGTTGGAGACAATAGATGTTTGGCACTTCAAGGTGCTTCTGGGTTGAGAGATATTAGTGACATCACCGTTGCCTAAGAGACATCCAATGAGGGCTCCCTTCTCTCCCTGCGTGAGTTCCACAGAAGTGGTACCTATTCATCTAATCACATTTACACATGCCTTCATACTGCTAGGTGGACAGAAGCTGGAGCGAGTGGTGGGAATTCACCATGCAGTATTCAGGTCTCAAACCTGGACTTGCTGATCGACCAGTCTCCATTCTAACCACAGAGCCACTGCGCTACTGGTCTTGTGTCCTTACCCTGCAACACATTGCAGAAAGCACTAGGTAAGCATAAGAAAACCTTTAGCCTATCCCAGAACAAACAAAGGTAAGAAAACCAATGTCCTCAAAGGTCTTGAATTTTGGCCATATTTGCTGGGATTTATGGGAACTATTTTCTAAAATATCCAGAAGACACCCATTGCCTAACTCTTTACAAGCTGCTATTTTAATGGAAACTGAGTACTGAAAGACAGCAGTTGAGATATTGTTATTTGAGATGCAGTGCAGAATCGTAATTAAAATTTTGCTTCCAGCCAATTCTACAAGAACACTCTGAGGTTTTCATTATCACCTTCTCATTATTCTGTCTTCTTGTTTATATTTGTACTTGTGATGGCATTTGTCATGCGGAAGAGTTCTGGTAAAACACTCTTGTTCACAGCTATACACTACAAAGGAATTAAAATAGTAAAGGAATTAGTTCTGATGATGCACCAAGAGCAGTTTTTATGACATAGTAGGCAATTATGACCCAATGGGTCATCCTTTCCAGAGGTATTTCCTTACCTAAACCAAGAAACAGAATGACCTTGGGTGGGCAAAAAAGTACTAGGAGCAGGAGAGATTTCTAACTTCATGCCGGATTCCCCATTGACTTTGTGATAAGGACCTGCAGGTGCCACAAGTTTGTGAATACAACTGTTCTGAAGATCCTGGAAATGTTAATTCCACAGGAGTAATAGGTCCTGGAGTTTGGACACATTCTTTATGTTCGCCCTTTTGAATTATCTTGTTTTAAAAATTGTCTCTGTATGATGCAATGTTTAAACTAACAGTTACAAACAGACAGGAGAGTTTTAATATTATATAGATTATTTAAAGGTATTTCCCTGTAGCTATATCACACCCAATAATTATAGTTTACTTCTGTTTTGTTAAAATGGGAACTTAGTGTACTTAGTATGATCAAACATCTTTGTGCACATGTGTGACTCAAATACTATGTGGTTGTTTATGTGAATAAACAGAACAACATGATTCGAGAGAGCAATATTTTCTTTGTTCTCTGTTTGTTAACAGGGCTTCCAAATGAGCCAAAGCAACTTGCAATATTTAGAACCTGGCAGATTATTAAAGATGAAACATTCGCCAAATTGAGATGGTTATTATGCTTCTTTCTATGATTCAAAACCAGGAGTGGTATTCACTTACCTTCGCTACTGGTTTGCAAATGTGAGTGTACACGTGAGCTCGCTTCACTCGCATGCACCACTGTCGTGCATGTGCAGAGCATCAAAAACAGGATATGATGATATACGGGTGCGTGGAGCTTCCCGCTGCCGCCACTAATGGTTTGCCCAAACTGGATAGAACCAGTAGCTCAAAACATGGCACTTTCTCAATGCAACATTAATGAATCTCAAAACAAGCATTTGTTTATATTATTTTTCTCTTTTGATAGAGATAAAAATGTAAGGATTCTTTTTAAAACCAACTTTGTCAAGTATCAAAGAAAGATAAAATACAAAGTGACAATCACAGAAAAGATTTAAAAAGGGAGCGATCAAAGGAGAAAAAAGTTAGAGTAAAAAGTTAAAATTTAACTGGGCTTTCTTCTGTACAGAAACAAATATATAATAAAATAACCTCTTATTCTAAATTAAAACAAACTATTACCAACCATCAATTATACAAACTTTACCATCTAACCTTCCCCTCGCCTTCTGCCACCAGTATCCTCTCACCGACCAGTACGCTCCCATAGAGAGGGTCTTCTCAGTGTGCCGTCGGCCAAACAATGTCGACTGGCGGCCCCCAGGGGGAGAGCCTTCTCTGTGCGGGCACCTACTATCTGGAACGAGCTCCCCCAGAGATACGGAGGATCCCGGATTTGCGCACTTTCTGCCATGCCCTCAAAACATTCTTATTCCAGCAGGCTGGTCTGGCTTAACCTCCCTTTTAAATTGTTTTATAAATTGGGGTGTTTTAAATTTGTTCGTGGGCCAAAGTGTTTAATGTATTTTTAAATGGTTTTTTAACGTTTGTATTATGTGTATTTTATCTCTTGGCTGTTCACCGCCCTGAGTCCTTCGGGAGTAGGGCGGTATATAAATTTAATAAAAAATAATGATAATAATAATAATAATAATAATAATCATAATAATAAATCATATAGCAAAATAACCATTTATTCTAAGCATAAACCTTAGCAATATACTCTCTCACACCCCTCTCCCCTCTCTCACTCCCTCCTTCCCCCTCCCCTCTCAATATAGTCATCTCCCCTCAGGGAAAGGAAAGAGAGGAGAAGGAGAAGAAGGATTGTTGTAAAATAAGGGAGATGGAACGGTAGAAGGGCTACCCCGAGTATACTCAAACTTGTTAGGATGAAGAATGAACTAATATGAAAGTTAAAAGAGAATATGTATGATTAACAATGGAGAAGATAAGATAATTAATTGAAATAATGTTAAGAAATTAGAATTTGAAGGGCAGATGGTGATACTGTTTATATAATAAGTATAGAAGGTATTAAGAGAAGATAAAAAAGTAGGGAAAAAGAATATTTTGGCAGAAATTGAAATATGTAAATTGTATTTGGATGTGATAAATTGTATAAGTTATAATCCGGTCAATAATACTCTGTTCATAAAATATGTATGTGAAAGAAAAAATCAATAAAACTTGTTTTTTTTAAAAAAGAAATTGCCTCTAAGGAAAGTCAGAACTGTATTACACTGATAAAAAGGCAGTTGGAAAAAAAACCAACAACCAGTTTTAGTCTTACATTTTGTTCTCAAAGTGACTGTCCAGATGCTTCTGCATTTATCAGGCTGTAAAAAGTGATTTTTACTTTCAGATTTGCAAAATTCTGTTAATTAGCCTTACAATAAAGTAGAATTACAGTAATATATATATATATATATATATATATATATATATATATATATATATATATATATATATATATATATATATATATATTCCTCTCCCCTCTTGACTAATGCAGCACTCTCTACATGGGACTGCCCCAAAAAGCATCCGGAAGCTCCAGTTGGTGCAAAATGCAGTGGCCCACATCATTTTGTGCAGACCCCAGTGTGCACATGTATCACCCTGTGGTGAAATCTAAAATTTGTTACTACCGGTTCTGTGGACGTGGCTTGGTGGGAGGGGGTAATGTGACTGGGTGGGCGTGGCCAATATTTTTTTACTTTTAAAACCATTTTTTACATGTAAAACAATGTAAAAAAAATGCTTTCAAAAGGCTCTAACGATCCCAGCTGAATTGCCTGATCGTCAGAGGGTTTTTAAAAAACCCTCTGCCAATCAGGCAACGCAGCTGGGATCGTCAGAGCTTGGATCGTCAGAGCCATTTAAAAGAAAAAAACTTTTTTTCTTTTAAATGGCTCTGACGATCCAAGCTGAGTTGCCTGATCGGCAGGCAACTCAGCTGGGATCATCAGAGCTTGGATCGTCAGAGCTTGGCTCATCAGAGGCATTTAAAAGAAAAAAAGCCTCTGATGATTGCACGGCTCAGCTGGGCATGGGGGGTGGGGGTAGAGATTTTTGCTACCAGTTCTCCGAACTGCCCGCCGCCATCGCTACCTACTTGTCCGAACCGGTCCGAACCGAGAGCATTTCACCCCTGGTATCACCTCTCCTGCAAGAGCTTCATTGGTTGCCTATTTGCTTCTGGGGGCAATTCAAGGTGCTGGTTGTCACCTTTAAAGCTCTCCATGGCTTGAGAGACCATTTGTTTAAAATCATTGCTTTTAAAAGTAAAAAAAAAAGCCTTTGACGATCGCACGGCTCAGCTGTGATCGTCAGAGGCTTTTTTTTTACCTTTTAAAAGCATTTTTTAACAATCTTTTTGGCAGAAGAGGTTGTAGAAAAAATGCTTTTAAAAGTAAAAAAAAAAGCCTCTGACGATCAGGCAACTCAGCTGGGATCGTCAGAGCCTTTTAAAAGGATTTTTTTTACAACCTCTTTGGCTGAAGAGGTTGTAGAAAAAAATCCTTTTAAAAGTAAAAAAAAGCCGCTATCGCTACCTGATCGGGTGATTGGGTCCGAATCAGGAGCATTTCACCCCTGGATGGACTGCATATAAATTCTAGTCAATTTTGCCATTTCTGTCAGTTCTATTAACTGATTTCTATCTATTTAAATCTATTTAAGTGGATTTCATGATCCACTTTTCCATGAAGCACTGTTCATTTGTGGGAGTTTGTGCATTTTCCTACCTCCCTGCGTCTAAATGTTTTGCCACTGATGTCATATACAAAATCAAAGTCCCGTGTTTTCTTTCAATTTGCTTAGCCATAATACCTAAAAGAAATGCTGTCAGTTTTACATCCATTTTTAATATTTTCTGAATCAAGCCACACCTTCAGTCCCAATACCTCTTGCCATCCTTACATGTCCAACAAAGATTAAAAAAAAAGCACCTTCACATTGATTACAATTGCAACCCTTATTTGTTAGTCCTTTATACATTTTTGACAATTTCTCAGGAGCTAAATACCAGTGGTAAAAAGATTATAAAAAATTCTTTCAAATTATAATTCAATGAGAATTTCAATTAATTTTAGCACCGGTTTTAAAGATATTTTAATGTTGGTTCATTTCAATCTTTTAATTATTTTTCACTTCTTTGTATAATTCATAAGCCACCAAAGTCACCTTGTAGGGGAGACGGACAGCATGGAACTAAATAACTAAATAACTAAATAACTAAACAACTAAATAACTAAATAACTAAATAACTAAATAACTAAATAACTAAATAACTAAATAACTAAATAACTAAACAACTAAATAACTAAATAACTAAATTAAACAACTAAATAAAACAGCTAAACAACTAAATAACTAAATAACTAAAATAATTAGTCCACATATTGTCCTAGCATGATACTATATTTAAACATTTATGCCCATTTAATAACACAATCTTTAACACATATTCATCCTCCTGATTCATTTTCAACTACATATATACTTATGCAGGAAGACGTTCCTCATTAGTATGCAGATCACTTGATTGTAAAGATATAATTGTTCTGAAGGAAATTCCTTTCAGGTTTTGAGAAGAAGAAAAAAAAATTACTCATTTTTAACAGAGCTGTAAGGATTCCTGACTGATAAAACAGCCACATGAGTGGAAGAGATAGCTTATCCATGTCCTGGCAGTCCAAGCAAGGACAGTCTGGAGGACTGTTGTCTCAATGCACTTGGAGACCACCAAATTGAGTCACAATGTGATAGTCTCCAAGTCACATTGAGGGTCATCATTAACCTAGCAAGAGCTGTTAAGAAGAAGAAGGATGAAGGGAGAAACCATTTATTAGATCATCTTTGTAAAAGGATAGGAAAAAATGAATTAATGAAGCACAGGTTCAGAGTTAGAATAAGATGTGAAATAATAAGAGCTCTGTTGAGACTGTAGAAACAGATTACTATAGATCAGGCCTGTTAAACTGGCAGCCTACGGCTCGGATGCATCACGCACAGGCCACGCCCACCCCACTCTGCAAAGGCAAAAGAGTCACAATACATCACAATATGTCACGTGACATGATCAAGTTTGCCGTGCTGTAGTCAGGATTGAAATCCTGGCAGTGGGCAGAGTTTGATTGCATTCTAACCATGGCACCACCATGAATTAAAAGAAATTATTTTTTTCTGGTGCATAAAATACAAATGCTTCTACGCCAGAGGTGTCAAACTTGATTTCATTGAGGACTGCATCACGGTTGTATTTGACCTTGGTGGGCCAGGGTGGGTGCCGCCAGTTCAATGTCACTTGTGTCAAGGGGGTGCCTGTGGTGGCCTGAGTGCTCTGCCAGCAAAAACAGGCTCCTAAGTTCTGTCTTCAAATGCAACAGCTTCCTGCAACCCTCTGCCAGTGAAAACAGAGCTCGGGAGGGTCGCCTGTGGCCCTCCCAAGCTCCATTTTTATGGGAAGAGGCACTGTGGGCCGATCCTTTGCTGTTTCCAGGGCAGCCGCACACAAGGCAGATATAAGCATCTTGTGGGCCGAATCCAGCCCCCGGACCTTGTGTTTGACACCCCTGTTCTATGCTGTCACAAATACTGTTCCATCCTGCCAGCAGGCTAGTGACTTCCCTGACTCATGGATAATTCCTGTCAACAGGAAGTACAGTGGGGAAAAATTTTATTGCTTGAGATAACTGTTGTCAGTTACCTATCTTTTATAGCCAGTTCCAATTTCAGAATTACACGTTGTTATATGAGAGTCCAAAACAGAAGAATCTATTTTCCCATATATTTGAGATTTGGCCGTTTGCTGAAGATGGAGAACAAGTACTGCTAATGCTATATTAATAATAGTTCTCTCATTTTCCCACAAACTGGATAAAAACAATGGAAAAATGAAGAAGCAATTTGCACAAGACCATTGAAGGATTAAGATTAAAGTCACATTTTAAAAAGCTAAACCAATATAAAAGATTACATTTGATATTATGTGTTTTTGTTGTTGTAAAACAGGCAAGAGAATCAGGCCAGTATTAACTAAAGCTGTTTTGTGCATCTCTGAAAAATGAACTTCTTTTGATGAGTTTTAATATGGCGCCGTGGTGATGCACTGGCTAATTCTGCTGTCTGCCAGCAGTTCTCACCTGCTCAAAGTTTGAATTTGTTGAGGGAAGAAAAATGGTCAATTTTGCTGTGAAGTTCTTGTTGGAAGGCTTAGCCTGACCTCTGGTGGTCAACAATGACATCTATCCCTGCTCTTCGTCTTCAGGGCCTCACAGAATGGTAGAATTTACTCCAATCCTGTTTGATGCTGCAATCTAGGCCAGGGGTGTCAAACTCAAGGCCTGCGGGCTGGATCTGACCCACGGGGTGCTTAGATCTGGCCCATGGGGCTGTCCTGGAAACAGTGAAGGACCGGCCTGCAGTGCCTCTGCCAGCAAAAACTCTGTTTGTAGGAAGCTGTTGCTCACTGACGCCGTTTTTGTTGGCAAAGTGGTTGGGCCACCACAGGCGCCCGCAACATGAGTGATGTTGAGCAGGCCACACCCACTCTGGCAACACCTACCCCAGCCCCCCAAGGTCAAACACAAGGGCGTGATGCGGCCCTCAATGAATTTGAGTTTGACATCCCTGCTCTAGACCATTCCCAAGCAAAGATTTTAGCCATTCTTTCAGCTGAGTTTCCTGTACTTTCAGTCAAAATCTTCAGTCTAACTCCATGAGACTTAGGCCTCCCTTTTGTAATAATATTTCAGATATTTATAGAGTGTGCCTCAGTGTATAGTCATGCCGGCCACATGACCATGGAAGCGTCTTCAGACAACATTGGCTCCTTCGATTAGGAAATAGAGATGAGCACTGCCCTCTAGAATCAGACGCAACTGGACTGGAGAAAATCCTTCTAAAAAATGAATCTTGCTTAATTTTCATCTTAAATTAAAACTATCCACTCAGTTCTATCCTTACAGAGTATACTTTCCAAACTGTTGGCCCTCAGAGTTGCTTTCATCTGGAGGTTGTGGATACTTCATTAATTCCATTATTATTGTGAATACATAAATGTCTGCATCCTTGCACTATCGCTGACATATACTGTAAGCAAGATAACTCTGGATTTGCTGGTAAGACGACATCTATATTTCAAGCCAAGTGCTGCCCCCAATAAAGCAGTTCTCTGTCTACCATACTGTATTTTCAGAAAGCATAAGGTGACTCTCTCTTATGTTTTAGGGAAAAACAATTCTTCCTGTCTCTTTCTTTGCATGACTTGTGTTGCTTGTGGCAAGGTTGACGTTTTACAGAATACACATAATCCTCCTTGGGGTCTCCATAGAGATATGTTAGGAGAGGGATAATACTTCCTGCCACAATCTTTAAGCAACCAATCATTGTCATTAAAATAATGTATGTTATAATTTGAATGGGCAGTGAGATTATTAACTCTGCTGCAAAAGCGCAGAAAAATGAAAGCTGTTCCAGCAGCAGTTTATATATAAACATCATTTTCTCAGGGATGGAGGGAAGAAGATGGATGAGAATGTATGGATGTCCTAGATTTACTTGGTTGCACCTAGCTTTACTTGGTCCTAGATTTACTTGGTTGCACCTAGCTTCGCAGGACGGGGGGCAGGGGGCGGGGATGAGGCAACCACTCCTTTCTTGCCATAGCCTGGTTGCAAATTCTGTATATGTCTCCCTTTTCGATTTTGGATTTGGCTGTTAGCATTGAAGGCCATATGCAGGAAGGCTAGTGGGCTTCCTTGTGCAGTTGGTTGATCATTGTTAGAATAAACTGTTGGACTAAATGAGCCAGGGATGTGATCCAGAAGGTCATTGTTTATGTTCTTATGCTTTCCCTCTGCAAGCCAGTATTTTGCTCTGAGGCCAAACTGTAGCAAGAATTGGAATTAGTAGGAATGGCACAGTATTCTGGCTCAGAGGCCTCCAAATTTTGTACCAAGCAACTTCAGTTAATAATCAACATTCCACAAGACAGGGATGTCCACTGTCCCCATTGTTGTTCATTTTAACACTAGAAGTCTTGTTAAATACAATAAGGGATTCTAACACATTGAAAGGTATAATGATAAGGCAAGAGGATTACAGAATAAAGGCATTTGCAGACGATCTGGTTGTTACCCTAACACAGCCAATGGAATCGATAATCCAGATGAAGGACATTATACAAGACTTTGGTAAAGTTTCAGGTTTCAGATTGAATCAGAGAAAAACTAAGATGATAGTTAAAAATATGACACAAGATCGTAAACTGGAGTTAGAAAGGAGGGCAGGTTTTGAGATTGTACCAAAGGTAAAATATCTAGGAGTTCAGGTTGCAGAATCAAATATGAAATTGTTTCAAAATAACTATGAGGTGTTGTGGCGAGAGGTGCAAAAAGATATGGAGACTTGGAAAAAACTGCAGCTGTCTTTACTTGGAAGAATAGCAGCAGTTAAGATGAACATTTTGCCAAGATTTCTTTTTTTGTTTCAAATGATTCCGGTGCTCAAAAATGATAAACAACTAAAAGCATGGCAAACTGGTGTCAACAAATTTGTCTGGAACGAGAAAAAACCAAGAGTAAAAATGAAAATTATGCAAGACATTCCAGAAAGGGGAGGTCTCAAACTTCCAAACCTACAATTATATTATGATGCAACAGCTTTGACTTTAGTAAGTGATTGGTTTGGAGGAAAAAAGACTGGAATATTGAATGCAGAAAGTTTTGATCTGGAATTTGGATGGCACGCTTACTTATTTTATGACAGCAAAGTGGATAAAGTATTTAAAAGCCATATACTTAGAGATTCTTTGCTGAGAGTTTGGAAGAAGCACCAAAACAACTGGAATTATAAAATACCGCTATGGCTGGATCTTGGTCATACCTTGTGGAATACAAATATAATGTCACTCGGGGGGTTTTTATATAAAGAGGTTCTTTTTACAGATGCGGGCAGATGGCAGCTGAAGACATTACAGACATTGTTGGCTGAAGGGATTAATTTAACTTGGTTACAATATAATCAACTGCAATTGAGATGGAAAGAGGACCAAAAAACTGGTATTATGATGTATGAGGAAGAATTAGTTAGACATATAAAAGAGAAAGGCCCAATGCATATTAAAAGACTTTATAATGTCTTGTTAGAAAGGGATTCAGAAACTGAACTAGTTAAAGACTGCATGGTTAAGTGGGCACAAAATTTTGAGGAACCAGTGATGTTGGAAACATGGGAAAAAATTTGGGTTCAGAATGTTAAATTTACACAGTCGCAGAATCTGCGGGAAAATTTCTATAAAATGTTTTATAGATGGCATTTAGATCCAAAAAAATTGTCGTGTATGTACCCTAGTGTCCAGCCTAAATGTTGGAGATGTGACTGCTTAGACGCTACATATTATCATGTTTGGTGGACCTGTAAGAAAGTTAAGGCTTTTTGGGTAAAAATTTGGTGGGTCATGCAGAATGTTTTGAAGAAAAAAATTCAATTTTCTCCACAACTGTTTTTATTGGGTATAGTTAAGGGTTTTACATTGGGGGAAACAAAATTGATATTGTACATGATAACTGCAGCAAGATTGTTGATAGGTAAATACTGGAAAAATGAAGCGCTGCCTATGATTGAGGAATGGACTTTGAAGATGGCCAGTTTTGCAGAGATGGCGAAGATTTCAGCATATCTAAAAGATTGTTCTCAAGAGACCTATGAATGGGAATGGAAGAAGTGGATAAATTATGTTCAGCACAAATATCAAACTAGGAAGTATCAAATAGCCTTTATTTAAAAATGTTATATAAGATAGAAACATTTTAGGGTTGAGGATAAAAATTTGCTAGAAAATGTTATATTAAGATAGAAATATTTTAAGGTTAAGGATGAAAATTTGTTAGAAAATGTTATATTATGATAGAAATATTTTTAAGGTAATCAGGATGAAAATTTATTTGAAAATGTTATACCAAGATAGAAATAGGTTAATGTAATGAAGATGAAAATTTGTAAGGCGGAGGGAGGGGTTCAAGTTTTATATACAAAGGAGGGTTTTTTCCTTTTATCTGACATGAGCATACTAGGAAGTCTGGGGGGAGGGGAGGGTTAGGGTGGGCTGGGGAGGTTGGGAAGTCTGGGGGGGGTAGTGGGGGGGGAAAAAAAAGGGGGGTGAAAATGTAATTGTAAAACTTTTGCAATAAAAAAAAAAATAATCAACATTCCATGTAGTACCAGTACAAGATCCTCTGATGGACTGGCATTGCATATCACATTTTCTTTCCATATATTTTAAAATGTTTTTGGTAGGATGAAAATAGCAATAGCTCTTAGACTTATGTACCGCTTTACAGTGTTTTACAGCCCTCTCTAAGCAGTTTACAGAGTCAGCCTATTGCCCCCAACAATCTGGATCCTTATTTTATCAACCTTGGAAAATGGAAGGCAGAGTTGTGAGAATCCTGTAAGCCTGTGAGAATCTAACTGCCAAACTTCTGGCAACTGGCAGAAGTAGCCTGTAGTACTGCATTCTAACTACTGCACCACCACGGCTCAAAAATCACCCCCCCCCCATTAAAAGCAATGAAAGTGCCAAATATCAGATTCCGTGCCTATCAATTCTCTGCGTGGATGGATGTGGGGCAGGGGTGGGTTCTACTTACCTTTAGTACCGGTTTGCAACGGGGCTGAGTGTGCACGCTTCTGCGCATACAGAAGTGTCCTGATGATATCGGGGTCAGTGGGCAGAACCTCCCGCTGGTTTTACTACTGGTTCTATAGAACCGGTCCAAACTGGGGGCAACCCACCATTGATGTGGGGAAAGAAAAAGGATCAAAGACACATTGCTTTTTTGCACAGGGTTAAAACTGCATGCCACAAATATTGGCTCAGCGACATATTGTTGTTGCCACATTTCTGATCAAAGGCAATTAGACAGTCTGTCTTTGTTTGTACAATAAGCATTAGAGGAAAAAGTAAGGCTCTTTAGTTCCTTTTTCAGTGCACTTAAACTTTTTAATGAGTATTTCTTGGTGATGTAACTCTTATATTAAACTGTTATCACAGTTTAATGTGGCACAGAATTATAATGCCTTCATCTCTGTGATGATGATGATGATATGCACCCTTGCAGTCAAGCAGAAAGCATTCCCCTATAATATTCTCCTGTAATATTCATATAGGAATAGAGAGACACTTAATTCCAGTTAAGGGTCAAACAAAAGCAAAAACGTCTAATTCAGCTATTTCTAAATTGACAGTGGCTTGAATTCCACATGCTCTGCATAAAGTAATATGCCTTCCCTCCTGCTCCCAATGAGGACCAGGAAGATTTACAGAGATTAAATGCAGGCAGAGCACAGTCATAATTTCATGCAAATTTTTCAGTATGCTGGAATCCTGCCCGTCAATATTCTGAACACCTGGCAAGATATTTCTAGATGTCTCTTGGCATTCAGTTCTACTCGTATGGCCAGAAAAACAGCTCAAACCAGGCAGCAGATGGTTGCAAAGTTACTTCTGCACTCTGGCCCGTCTCCATATGGATTATGTGGGATGGATATATACACACACACACAAACAGTGTATGCATGTACACACACACACTGTATGTATGTACATATATGTATGTGTGAGAATAGATCAGTGGTGAAATCCACATTTTTTTTACTACTGGTTCTGTGGGCGTGGCTTGGTGGGCGTGGCAGGGGAAGGATACTGCAAAATCTCCATTCCCACCCCACTCTGGGGCCAGCCAGAGGTGGTATTTGCCAGTTCTCCTAACTAATCAAAATTTCTGCTACTGGTTCTCCAGAACCTGTCAGAACCTGCTGGATTTCACCCCTGGAATAGATCTATTTCACATAATCCATCAATAAATAGATAGATGATAGTAGGCTAGCTAACTATGCTTTTTCAATTTATTTTTCTTTTTTCTTTCTTACTCTGTGTTACTTTGTGTTACCTTTTATTTTCTTGTTTATATCATCATCATCATCATCATCATCATCATCATCATCTTAGCCATTGTCTATCCACCATAGGATGAAGGCCTCTTCCATGTATGTATATATGTATGCATGTATGTATGTACATACATACATATACATATACACACACACACATATAATTAAAACACAAAAAAATAGAAAGCAAGCAAGAAAAAAGAAAAATAAACTGGAAAAGCAAAAAGTGTGAGAATGAAAAGTGACAGAAAAGGAAAGAAGTATAAAGTAGCTTCTGATATCCTTCAGAGACATTATAAGTTCAAATATGTTTTAACTTTTTTGTCTAAAGTTATATTACTCTTCTTTCTATAATTTATCCTCTCTAATTGTAACAAACATAAGTCACAAATTTTTATGTAAAAAATTCATAGGAGACTTCCAGTCAGCAATAAATATAGATGATTTCTCTAATCAATTAAATTAATTTACCCTTTTCAGCAAACTCTGTCAACTTTACCAACCATATCCTCATAATACGTAATATTGAATCTTTCTGGGTCGAAATTCTTAGCTCACTTTGTCATAGATTCTTTAGCTTGTTCTTCCTCTGTTTCAAATATCAACAAAAGTTTTTAGATATTAGCAATTTGATTTATATCACACCTTTATTATTTTTATAAATAACTCAAAATGATGAAGATATCCAACACACCATCCTTCTCCTATTTTCCCCATAACAGCAGTTACATGTTCACCATCGGTACACAACTGAATTTTAAATTCTTACTTTGGTTCACACCACCATACGTTTTTTAAAATCCATTTTACATGTTTTAGATAATGGCAAATGGGAGAACCATTGACAGCTATATCCTTCTACTATTAATCGTTCTCTTGATTTGATTTTTAGATTCTTCTTGATAATTTGTTCATAAGGTAGAGAGATACCAACCATTTATCTGCCATTTATCTTCAAAATATCCTTCTTGAGCTGAGTTCTAGAAAGGTGTTTTTGGACACAATCTGAGTTTATATGTATTCTATAGTCTCAGTATGTCACATAAAATGATTTTTGAAGTCCACATTAACTTTTATCATATTATAAATACCCATGACATCCAAACCTCAATCAGTGACCTTCTAACAAAAAGTCTCTTATTCCTCAGCAACATCCATTCTTTCATCCAGATCAAACAAACAAATGCAATTTTAAATCTGACAAACCAAATCTTCCTCTTTCCTTTGCATCTTGTAACACTTCATATTCAACTCTTGTTTTTTCTCCTTGCCATATAAATTCAGATACATTTTTTCCATTATTTAAATGGTACTTTGACAGGTATTGTCAAACACACACCCACACACACCCACACACATACACAAACACACCCACACCCACACCCACACCCACACCCATACCATTTTTGGCAAAACGTTGCTTTTATCATAGAAACTCTCCCTAACAATGACAATTTTAATTTCTCCCATTTTAACATAGCTTTCTTAATTTTGGTCCACATCTTAAGATAGTTAATTTGAAATAACATACAGTTCATATTTGTCACAATAATATCCAAATATTTTACTTTCTTTTCAATCCTAAAACCAGTTTTCTCCATCAATTTCATTTGATCTCCTGGTTTTATATTTTCTCTTAATATCTTTGTCTTCTGATTATTAAACTTGAAACTTATTAATATACCAAACTCCTTTAATATTCCCATTAAGGCTCCTACTCCCTCTAGTGGATTTTCTAAACTAAACTTTCTTTTTTAACTTTCACTCTCATAATTATTTTATTTTTCCTATATCTCTATTCAATACCATAAGAGCCAAAATAAAGAAAAGGGGAGACAGTAGAGATCTTTGTCTTCTCTTTTTGAATCTCACAAGGTTTTGTTAGTTCTCCATTAATATTATATATGCTTTCTTTCTTTTTTGGGAGGATTTTTTTTTAAAAAAGTACATCAACATCAATACATGAACAGTGCGGGATCTGGGTATCATTCATTTTGGGACAAGTAGCAATAATAATATTAATAATGTTTGTTTCATTAATTAAACTTATAAAATCCTATTGTTAATATACATGTTTGTTTTAAAGTAGTTATTCAACATTTCAATGTTCCATTTTAATGCCAATCACAATATTATTTGAGTTTACATATTAATGCCATTTTTCAGCCTCTAATCTTTCCCTCTAGTTATTGCTTTTGTTCTGTAGTATAAAAATATGTGTGCTAATATTTCCCCTATTTCTTATTTCTCTCTCTATTCTGGCTTCTAGTCAGGTCACCATTGTGGGAATCAGGTGGCCATAGTATATGTGTAGACCAGTCTAGTGGTTGGACACATGTACGGAATTTAGCACCGAAATAGTCTGACTATGAAAAAGCGGGTTCAGCTAGATACTCTCTGAAGGGCCCTATTCGTTCTCTCTTTGTTCATAACATAGGCTGTGCCTGCATAGCAGAGACATCTCCTTGTAGAACATTCCTGAGAACTGAGGTAGATCTCTGGTAATGGGGCCTCTCAGTTGGCAGGTGATGGGATGCTGGGAACGAAGCCAAATATGATAACATAGAAGAGTTAAGTTTTGTTTCTGCGTTAGGTATCGCTTTCCTAGAATTCACGTGATTTACTGTAATTTGTAGAATGTGAAATCTATACGGATGCTTTCCTTTTTTCATGTATGTAATATGAGATATGTAGCCATAATAATGCCTTTTGATGACGCTGTATTTTGATTACTAATAAAAGAGAGGTCTGGAGTCAGCTCGAGGCTCTCTCATCCCGAGAAACACCTGTCCTTGTGCTTTCTCTAATCTGGACTACTCATGAGGAGCCCGCCAGGGTGAATGCAACATCTGGTGACCCCGACGTGATAACCCTCATGGCTATACATCTCTTGGCACCCTCATACTCATTCAGCTAGAAGAAGCCTCTGCAAACCAGGGCCGGTCATCTGCGGATGAAGCACCCTCCCATAAATCGTGAGTATGAGGGCAGAATTCTCTAAGCCTCAGGTCGCGTACCTCCACAAACTTAGGGAATTGGCCAAGTACCCTGACATGATAACCCTTGAGGCTATACGTCTCTTGGAACTCCTGTTCTCACCACCTGGAATGAGGCTGCGCACCCGATTTCGCCTGAAACACGACGATAATCTTTCGTGCGAATGTGGGCATGTCTTTCCAAGCTACAGATGGAGCATCTGAGGGAGTTTGGTGAGAAATCCAAGACTAATATTATTGTTTTAAAAAGATAACGGGAAAGTCCTGCCCGTGAAAGAATTTGATTTACCTTCTAAAATACAATTGGCAACATTATCCGGCTTATCCGGAAAAGGGCTCTTTAAAAGTGAAAACGTGGAGACAGATGGGAACATGCCTCCACGAACCTCCCCAGCCCTGAAAAAATTCCTGCACTCTGGAGATTGGTTATAGAGTGTTTAATGATGCAAAAAGAAAAAAAAAAGCCTTCAGGACACTGATAATGGTTCCTTTTTAGATTAATGTCATCAAGGAATAAAAAATATAGCTCTGATGCCTTGGAAGGGCAACAATTAATGACAAGCCCTCCACCTGATTATAAAGTTAAAATTGTTACCTCAAAACCATCCTTAATTGAATCATCAGTTCCTTCTGAAGGAGCTGGTTACACCCCCACTAAGCAGAATTTAAAGAAACAGTTAGAAAAAAGGAGGGGGTGGAATATAGAAGAAATTCCTGAAATGCTTTCTGTTTGTCCACCAGCTGCAACTTTGCAAGTTTCTTCTGAATGTGCTTATCAAACCTTCAGAAAAATGCCTGTTTCTGGCAAATGTCAACAAACCTTCTCTAACATGAGGCAAATGGCAAAAAACAACGCCACTTCTGAATGCCGAAAAACAATTGTTGGGCTGGGAAAAGATCTTAATTTGGCAGATATGATTAAAGTGTGTCAGGATATAGGAACATTGTATAAAACTAATTTGTTAGCACTGCTTTATCACCAGGCAGCAAACCTCAAGAAAACAACCTAATTGGCTTTTTGAAATACAAAATGATTTATGTGTAAATGAATTGCACATTGCCCCAGAAAAAATACAGCTGTGCACTTCTTATCTGTATTTAGGTCATAAACTATTGCAATCTTTTTCTACTCCAGGCTTTTCCTTGTTTAAAGTTACCCAAAGTTAAATTTGCAACAATTACTGGGTACTATTAATTGGAACTGCTCATATTTCTCTTTACCTATGCATTTACTTAGCCCATTATTTGAGTTATTGACTAAAGGAAAAAAAGCCAGGAGATTTAATTAACATCTTGAGTATTCAGTTTGTGGATTGGATCCCTCATAGAAATTGTCAGTTTGTTAATATTTCCTACTAGTAAGCTACTCAAAGGAGTATTGGCTGCTTTAAAACAGCAAAAAGTATATTGTATTGAATGGCTTTATTTGTCTCATTACCATCTAAAATGTTTTAATAAATATTATTATTTCTATCTCAAAATCTGACTTTCACTTTTATCTTCAGAATAATTCATCTCTTCGGTGTGCTCTAACTAACTATGTAATCTTATACTAATTGTCTGCGGCTATATTAGCTTTCCACACTTTTTCTCAACAACCTTTTAATCTGATCTCTGACTCTCAGTATGTTTCTCAGGCTGAAAAAAAAGAAATTGTTTACTGTTCTTCCCACCTGGGGTTTAGCAGGTAATAAAATTAAATGGGAAGACTCAGATAATTTGAACTGATCAACTTGAAGTGATTTCTGTTTAAAATATTTTGTTGATGTACATCTATAATGATAGTGTGTGGAATTAAATGTGGTTGAATGCATTTTTGATATGCTTGGCTGGCCAGCAAAAATTGACTGGGCTTGAACTTGAAACTGTGGAGAGCCGGGCAGTGGTTATGGGCCCAAATATCACTTTTGTGATTATGACTGCTGCCTGTGTTTTCCGCGGTTTTGGGGGTAAGCTAGTTCATTGAAATAAATTGAATGACTGATGTGCATGGAGAACGTATTATACAAAAGGTCTGATTGCAGTACAGATGTGAATGGGTGTGTATTGGATTGCATGAAATGTAATTTTGTGTATAAGCACCTTTTTTCTTTTCTCTTCCTGCCTTCCAAGGAGGAGGGAGGCTTATTTGTTTGTTTGTTTTTTTAAAAAATTTTTTCCTTTCTCTCACCCCCTCCTTTTTTCCTGGGAGATGAGAGGCACGAAGAGGGGGGGTGGTACTACGGGTTTTTTTGTTCCTTTAACCATTTTTTTTCTCTCAGAGAGCCAGCCAGAGAAAGGCGGGGTAAAGGGTGATATCTGATACCTGCCTTTGCAGTTTCAGTATTGACTCAATATACCTCATTTAGATTGTTTCTTTTATTTTTGAAGCTGTTTTTCTTACTCCTTAATGTTTTTATGTCTGCGTGCATTCTGCATACTTAACAGATGGCACATTTGTTCGTTTGTATGTTTGTTTGTTGTTTATTTGTTTGTTTGTTTGTCAGCAGCATAAACTGCTGCCATTTTTAGGAATTATCACAGAGATGAGTTAGAGGTTACAATATGTAGACAGAGAGATAAAATACATAGGACATTTAATTAATGAAAGAAGATAACACCTGAAGGAGTTGAGGAAATTTTTAGGATTGACTGGATATTGTAGGCTGTGAATAGATAATTGTGTTATTTTGTATGAAGACTGGTGTGCAAAGAACCCAGTGTTATAGGGAATGTAAGAGAGAGTTAGTGAAGGAAAGCAGAAAGTTGACTTTTGGAAGTACAAGGAGATTTAGAAGGATGATCAGAAATTGGTGCTGAGAAGGGGTTGAATTGTTTATAGATGGGAAGACGTAAAAGAAGAAGTTGGTTTGCACAGACTTGGGCTGGCTAGGAAGTCAGAATGGCAGAGGGAGAAGGACTTGAATGTTTAGTGTTATAAGGAGATTTGTTTATTGGAAGGTTATAGATGTTATGGGTGGCGGAGACAGAGATTGGAAGAGGGAAATGACAAAGCTGCTGCTGCTGCAACTGCACTCCTGGTTATGCCTATTTTCATCAAAATAAAAAAGCATTAGCAAAGCAATTTGGTCTCAAGGCAGCCGAAGCGACTGCCATCATACAACAATGTCCTACCTGTAGTCAACAAGCTCATTCTATCCCTATGGGTGTAAAACCTAGAGGACTTAAAGCTTGTGAAATTTGGCAAATGGATGTAACTCAGTACCCATCCTTTGCCCCATGGAAATATTTGCATGTTTCCATGGATACTTATTCAGGATTCCTCATGGCATCCCCACAAAAGGGGGAAGCAACCAAACATGTAATAAATCATTGCATTCGGGCTTCTGCATCGATGGGACGCCCAATTGAACTTAAAACTGACAATGGACCTGCGTACACCAGTACTGCCTTTGCAGACTTTTGTAGCAAGTGGTCCATCACACACAAATTTGGCTTATAAATTGAAAGAGGAAAAATGCTTCGGCCTCCCAGCCATACAAAACAAACTCAATCTTTGCTTATATACTTTGAACTTCCTTAACCTGACTGGACAGCCTCCCACATCGGCTGCGACCCGTCATTTTTCTGCTTCCCCATCAGCTACCCCAAACTGAAGGTCTATTTCCGCCAACTACCTGATCCTGCATGGAGAGGGCCTGCTGACCTTATTACCTGGGGCCGTGGATACGCTGCTTTCCAGGACAATGATCACATCATTTGGATCCCCAGAAGACACGTAAGACCATTTCATTTACAACAAAAAGTAGGAGAAACCCCTCGTGCTGAGATTTAAGAAGAACTGAGTCTTACCGGCAACGGACTCTTAACGCACGGTGGTGATCAGTTGGTCCCCTGAGCACAGCAGAAGATTCATCAGGAGGAAACTACCTTCACATTGTACATATACATTTTATTAGCTTTAATATAACACTTTCTTACACATACTAATGTTAGTAGAAGTTTGGGAGTGGGTATTGTGCGTAATTGTTTTTCTAATTTTGCTAGTAATTTTGTTTCACACGTATAAGTGACTATGATTTGTTTATGGCCTTGGACATTGTTAGCCTTGGGACTCTCAAGTGCCCATGTAAGGAACATCAAATCCCCACATACATACACTTTAAGCCAAGTACGCTCCCGCCAAAAACGCATTGTCTATGCACAAGGTCCTTACTTTCTACCTAAGTCTACTCCACCACCTAAGGCAGCGGTTCTCAACCTGGGGGTCGCGACCCCTCCCAGGGGTCGCCAAAGCCCTCTCTCGCCCCCCTCCCCCCACGCCTTCACTCACTCACCCTCCCCTCTGCCTCTGTTGGATTGCCCGGTCGCCGTTCGCTTACCCCGCCCACTCCCAATCTATTGCTGTCTCCGGAGTCCCAGCTGGTGGCTTGAGGGAAAAAAAACTTTAAATTCTTGCCGCGGGGCTTCAAAGAGCTAGCTGCAAAGAGGTAAATTCCTGGAGCAAGTTTTTTCCCCCTACCTATGCTGAGAAGGGAAATTGAAACTAACGTGACAAAATGAGGCAGAGAGATTTCTTTTTCTTTTTCCTCACCAAAAAAGGTAGATGCAAAACTACAAACAATGGGAAATTCAGGGCAAGATTTTAGGGCAAGATTTTAAAACACAAAAGAAAAAAAAGCTCTATTTAGGGAATTGTAATAATTGAGATACTATTAATTGGATATTATGTTGAAAGCAGAAATGGTTGTGGTTTGGAGGAAAATATGGGGGAAATTATTTGGTTTATTAGTATTGGTAAATATAATTAATTGATTTGTAAGAAATTGGATTGCATGGAAATAATTGGAATATTCATGTTCATATTGATTAATATACAAAAAAGATAGTTATATAACTAATTGATTTATATTAAAATGTTGAATTTGTATTAAACAACTGTATTACATAATTAACCAATGTGAGGATGGATATAAAAATAGATGACAATGCCAAGGGGTGTAATATAGAATAGAAGGGAAAAATTGAATTTGATTAAGATTAGAGATGAGGATGAAGGGTAATATTGTTTTTTTAAAAAAATAGATGAGGAATAAATATGGTAAAAAGGAAATATGGAAATTGTAAATTTAATTGAAATGACTAAATACTGTGTTGGAAGAAATATCCTTCTGGGTTCTGCTCCAAGTGGGGAAAAAGACACTGGAAACATGGAGACTATTTGGAAAGATGTTTTAATGGTGGACAGGATCACATGGCTTGATGGGGCCCACTGTGTTAGTTTCTGTTGCTATTGTGTTGCAAATGTCCTTTGACATTTGGATTGACTTTCTGCCTCTGGCCCATTAACAAAGGGTGGGGGGCAGGAAGGTGGGAGCTGATTTGTCTGTAAAATATGCTTCTCCATTTCTCATCCAGGGAAATATAATATTCTGCCTTTTTAATATTTCCCAAAATATTTCATTCTTCTAGGAAAGGGGTGGGTGCTAACCTCCTACAACTGTTTAAATTTGTGGACCGGCCAAATACTCTGTTCAAAGAAAATACGTTGTATGTTTGTATGTGTGTTTCTAATTATTGCTATTTATTGCTATTTGTTCTTTTTTATTCTTTAAAATTTAACAATTCATTCTTTATCTTAATATCTTTATATTTGTTTGGGGTTGGCTTTCTTCCCTTTCATCTTTTTTATTGTACAGCAATCTTTCTCCTCAAACCTACCACCTCTGTCTTTTCTTTCCTTCTTACTTTCTCTTCCCCTCTTCTTCTTCTTCCTACTTCCTCTTCCTTTCTCCTTCCCCTCCTCTCTTCCTCCCTCTCTTACCCTCACTCCTACTCTAATTTCCCTTCCCTTCCTTCATCCCTCTCTATTGCTGTATCCTTTTATGCATATGGACTACTCAGAGGGCTGAAAAAGTTATTTTTGACTGGTCCTCGCACTTTTGACCAGTCCTCGAACTTACGACTGTCCTCACATTTTACGTTTTTTGCCCTATCTTATACCATGGTGAAGAGAAGCAGTTGTGAAATGAGTGACACGGTTTTTAAGAATGGTACAATGGGCATAAATGATGACCAGTCATAAGTGTGAAGACCAGTCAAAAGTGCGAGGACCTGTCAGAAATTACTTTTTTCAGCCCTCTGTGTAGTCCTTTTGTGCATATGGACTACTCAGAGGGCTGAAAAAGTTATTTTTGACTGGTCCTCGGACTTTTGACCAGTCCTCGAACTTACGGCTGTCCTCACATTTTACCTTTTTGCCCTATCTTGTCACCATGGTGAAAAGAAGCAGTTGTGAAATGAGTGACATGGTTGTTAAGAATGCTGCACGGGCATAAATGTGAGGATGGTCATAAGTGTGAGGACCAGTCAAAAGTGCGAGGCCCAGTCAGAAATGACTTTTTTCAGCCTTCTGAGTAGTCCTTATACACAGCCATGGCCACCTGTCACATGACCAGCTAGCCTTGCCCACCCAGTCACATGACCGCCAAGCCACGCCCACAAAATAAGCCACGCCCACAGAACCGGTAGTAAAAAAAATTTAGAACCCACCCCTGGTTGGGGGTCACCACAACATGAGGAACTGTATTAAAGGGTCGCGGCATTTGGAAGGTTGAGAACCACTGACCTAAGGTTTCCCATATTGACATTTCCAGCTGAGGGGGGAGTGAATAAGGACAATGGGCCTCTGCAACAATTGCATAAAGGAGACTATCATGGGTTCTGGAATTACATTCAATCATGATGGGACAGTAATAAAAAACATTCAAATAGCTGCTAATCAGACAAACTCCACTACTCCTATTTCCCAAACCACACCCACCACTGACACTGGGTGGCTCATTAAAAACTCAGATATCCAGAGACATCTTGCCCAATCTCGGGTGGCAATGAACTATCGGGATCTTCATTTATTAAATAACTGGACAGTACATATGTTCAACGAGACTATCAAGGTGCTGAAGCTGATGGACAAAGAACTGTTTGAAATCAGGGAGGTGGTCTTACAAAACCGATATGCCTTAGATATTATGCTAGTAGCTAAAAGAGGTGTTTGTGCCCTCATACACTCACATTGTTGTACCTATGTATCTGATTATCAGTATAACATCACTCACACCATAGAACATATGGAAAACTTGATTAAAAACAATCCCTTATCATCCGATGGATCTGGTGCCATTGACATCTGGGCTGCCCTTTGGTCATGGCTCCCGGATGGTTCTTGATTGAAATCAATTATGCCTACTATTGTATTTATAATCGCACTGCTTGTTTTGCTTTGTTGCTGTATCCAATGTCTCCCCTCCCTTCTGCAAATGTGCAAAGGTTTTATTCCCTCCAATAGGAAGGACGTCCTGATAAGTGAAACCAAAGCCCTTCTGGAACTGGAGGAACAAATCAGGTGTGGTCAGAGAAAGTGCTCGGGACTTGCAAGATAGGGCTTCCAAGATAACTCAGAGGTTACAAACTCCTGACATGTGGTTTTCTTGGGTGCCTGAAACCGGATGGATTTACAATTTGTGTGACCGATTTGTGGAAATGTATAACTGGAATACAACTCAGAAACATGATGGCCTACCTCGCTTGACATCTCCTGGCCACTTTTCCACTAACTTTGTTCACCGTAATAAAAGGATAGGTGAGCTAAAAACATTTGCAGAAACCAGATGGCTGAAGAACATATTGTCTACTGTACTCATGATCATTGCTTTGCTTATTTCTGTATGTTGTAGTATCCAATGTATTCCTGTTTTGTTTGCTATGATATTTGCCAAACGTAAAGAGAACATCATAATAACAACACAGCTGAACCCTGTTGCAAAAAAACAAAAACAGAGGAGATGTGGGAATCAGGTGGCCATAGTATATGTGTAGACCAGTCTAGTGGTTGGACACGTGTACGGAACTTAGCACCGAAATAATCTGACTATGAAAAAGCAGGTTCAGCTAGATACTCTCTGAAGGGCCCTATTCGTTCTCTCTTTGTTCATAACATAGGTTGTGCCTGCATAGCAGAGACATCTCCTTGTAGAACATTCCTGAGAACTGAGGTAGATCTCTGGTAACGGGGCCTCTCAGTTGGCAGATGATGGAATGCTGGGAACAAAGCCAAATATGATAACATAGAAGAGTTAAATTTTGTTTCTGCGTTAGGTATTGCTTTCCTAGAATTCACGTGATTTACTGTAATTTGTAGAATGTGAAACCTATATGGATGCTTTCCTTTTTTCATGTATGTAATATGAGATATGTAGCCAAAATAACGCCTTTTGATGACGCTGTATTTTGATTACTAATAAAAGAGAGGTCTGGAGTCAGCTCGAGGCTCTCTCATCCCGAGAAACACCTGTCCTTGTGCTTTCTCTAATCTGGACTACTCATGAGGAGCCCGCCAGGGTGAATGCAACATACCATTGCTAATCCTAGTGTTAATAACATGTTTTTATTAAGATATAGTCCTTTATTATTTAATTATTCAATATTTCAATGCACCATTCTAGTGCCAATCACCATATTATTTAAACATACTTAATGATCTCATCTTTCAACCTCTAATCTTTCCATCTACCTATTACTTTATATAAGAATGAGTTATTTCTACCTCTATTCTTTTAACATTTCCTTTCTATCCATCATCTCTTGCCCATTTTAATACTTCAATTCTTATTGGTTTTTTACCTTGCCTCCCATACTCCTTTCTTGGATCCTTGTCTCTATCTTACAACTGTATCTTCACTGTTCAGTCTAAACATTTCTCTCATCTCTATACTCTTATGCTGCCCGGCCTCAAGAGTATCTACCCAGGCCCCTATCTCCCTTTCAAAAACACCTTCCTGCTTATCCAATTCTATTTTTAAATCTCTTAAAGTACTTTCCCCTTGTTTATTTCATCAGCCATTATTATCTTTATTAACTTCTCCTTCTCATCTTCTTGCTTTATTTGCTGGCTTTTCTGTTCTGTCTTTTCCTCCATTTTTTTTTGTTGTCTCCTCTCTTTCCTGGAATCTTTGGTCTTCATTCATTATCAGTTGCAAGGTATTTTCTATTTTCCCATTTATGCCATGCAATAAATTCTTTAAATCCCTGTAATTCTTTGTCATAGTGTCCTTAATGCTTTGGAACATCAACACCATTTCTTTTGAAATTTCACTTGTTTCCCCCTGATGGAGCATCTTGTCTTATTTCAGTAAGTCCTGCTCTTACTCAATAACAAACTCCAAAATTCCAAAAACAATATATTCAAGCCTAATGTTGCTCCTCAGAAAGTACAATAATCATAGTTCTTTATATTCCGGAATTATTCAATCAGTTCCATTTAAATAGTCCAGGAATCTTTCCAAAAATCAGAAGTCACCTTACTTTACTTTACTCTTGTCTTCCTTATTCCCACGGTTGAGTCTCCAGTAAACATAAAGTAGATGATTATAGAACAGTACATATCACCACAGTCCTCCAGATGAATCTTGTTTATTTCTCTTATCAAAAACTTTCCTAGGTTTGTAGGAGTTATGGTATATTTTCCATTAATCAGTAGGTGGTGCCCTCAGTTTAAGTTTCAGCATTGCTTCAAATGTAACAAGTTATTTAATCCAATTTTAATTCAATTTGTAGAGGCAAAGTCAATTATTCAAGTAGATAGTTTCAGCATTTTAAAATGCCTTTCCAAAACAATGCCTACCCAGTTTGAAAGTCCAATTTTCTACGTTTTAAAAAGTCTTTAGCTTTTCTCCCCTTAATTCCTTTCTTTCAGGTCTAGGATTTTTCTCTGTATAATTGATCACTGCTTTAACAAATAGTTCTAAGAGTCTCTTTTCCTGGATTTTCTCTTTTTTTCCCTTTTAAAGTTAGGGTCTAAATAAAAAAGGAATCTTCTCATCCAGCTCCAGTCACTGTCTATCTATGTTACTCCTGCACTTTCTTTGTTGCCTCAGCTGTCCCAGCTTCATGGCAGCCATGATGGCTGCCTCTTCTCCTTGTTGTGGATAAGAGGGAAGAAGCCCTGGGTTGAGCAGAAGACTTGCAGCTCTCCATGATCTCAGGGCACCCCTCTTTTCTTCACCATCCCTACAAGGTGGCTTTAGCGCCTTTTGGAGCCCTCCAATGGGGAAAATGTGGTGTGGGAGCATGGAGATCCAGTCCGCCGATCTCGCCGTGACGTCAGCCAGAAGACCCGCGACATCAGCTGGAAGACTAATATTATATATGCTTTCTGAAAAACATGCTTACCCATGTAATAAAATTATCTCCAAGTTTCATATGTTCCAGATCTCTGAACAAACAAACAAACAAACAAATTCAGTTCAAAAGGCCTTCTCTGAATCAATGCAGTTTTCATTATGTTGCTCCAAGTATTTCAGAATATTCAAAACATTTCTAATATTATCATTAGTTATCTTTTAGGTAAAAACCCATATTTATCTTCATGAACAAATTCCTGTAAAATTATTTTTAATCCTTCAGCAGAAATAAAGTAGCAAACAATTCAATTTAGAGATAGAGATATTGGTTGATAATTTCTTGTTGAAGTCAAATCCTGTCCCTCTTTAGAGTTATATTAGTTTCCTTCCAACTATCAGGAATTTTTCAATTCTGCTAAATAGTAGTCATTGTTCTGTTTTAAAGGTTGTAAAATCTCATCTTTAAAACATTTATGTGTCAGGGTTCTGACTGATGCCCTAATTAAACCATGAGCCTCAAGCCAAGTTTCAAAAGAAATCCAGTTATTTATTAGGAACTTCATGTTGGCACAAACCAAGTGAAGCCAATTCTGACCTCACTTAATTCATGCCTTGGCTCTCACCCTGTTTCCCACTCCCCCCAAGGTGTGTTATCAGTCACATTCCCCAATGAAGCAATTTTGTGGGTTGTAGAAGTCACTCCCTCTGGCCATGTGGTCTCTGTGACCCACAGATGACCTTGACGTTGCCAGCTGGAATGTGCTTTGTTTTGACTGAAATGCAAGTTCCTCAATGCAGCTGTGAGGTTGCATTTCTCATCCCCCTGCCTATGGCAACTCGAGAGCAGGTCAGGAATGCTTCACGAGTTGACATTTGGCTTCCCTCACTTCCTGAAGATGACCTGTGCAAAGCAAAAGCAGTTTGAGTACAGGTATAGATTTTAGGGGTGCGAGCCCCCCAGGCTTTGTTGGGTTGACTTCATGGAATTTAGCTATGAGGTGGTCAGGTTAGATGTTCCTGCTCTTTACCCAAGATGCCTCTGATAAGGGGTAGCCCTTCCACTTGATTAGATATTGGAGCTGTCTCCTGTGCCACCTCGAGTCGAGGATGCGTTACACTTCATAATGAGTTTGGTCCCCTATGACCACTGGGTCCAGGGGTTTCAGGGTTGACCAGACCACAGGTTTTAAGAGGCTGCTATGGAATACCAGGTGTATCTTCCCTAGCAGTCGGGGCAATTTTAATTGCACCATGACCGGGTTGATAATCTTCACTATGGGGAATGGTCCCAAGAACTTGGGTCCCAGCTTCTTGCTGGGGAGTTTAAACCTCAAGTATTTTGTGGACCTTTCCCCCCAGCTGTGTGGGAATCAGGTGGCCACAGTATATGTGTAGATCGGCCTAGCTGGTTGGACACATGTACGGAGCTTGGCACCGAAATAATCTGAGTAGTAAAAGCGGGTTCAGCTGGATGATCACTGAAGGGCCCTATTCGTTCTCTCTTTGTTCGTAATATTGTAGAACATAGGCTGTGTTTGCAAGGCAGAGACATCTCCTTGTAGAACATTCCTGAGGACTGAGGTAACCTCTGATAACGGGGAGATGGGCCTCTCGGCTAGCAGAAGAATATGCTGGGAACGAAGCCAAATATGATAACATGGCAAGAGTTAAGTTTTGTTTTTACCTTAGGTATCGCTTTCCTAGAATTCACGTGATTTACTGTAATATTGTAGAATGTGAAATCTATATGGAGAATATATGGATGCTTTTCCTTTTCATGCATGTAATATGAGATGTGTAGCCATAATAACCCCTTTTGATGACGCTGTACTTTGATTACTAATAAAAGAGATTGCGGGGCTTTGTGCTTTGCTCTCTCATCCCGAGAAACACTTGTCCTGTGTCTTCTCTAATCTGGACTACTCATGAAGAGCCCGCCAGGATGATCGCAACAAGCTGGAATGGCATTCTGGGGCTCAGTGTTTGTCTGCCTGTTTCTTATAGGTCTGCAAAGCTTTAGTTAGTACTTTCTTGACATTTTCCTATGTTTCTTTTAGCGTTGACATTATGATGAGGCCAGCAGCCCGTCAGGACTAGATAGTTTTCCTGTTTTAATTTGTTTGATAGATTTACACAACTCCCTCATTGTTATAGGTCCATTCAACATTTGTATCTGATTGTTTGTAATCTTAGGTAAATTCTGTTTATGCAAATAGTCGTCCATTTTTTTTTCTAAAGCAATTTCTTTACCTTTATATAAAGTAGTATAGTACTGATGATACACTTTTCTCATATTCACACCACTTCTTATTAAATTATTCCCTTGTAACTTTTATTATCACTTCCTTTTTTTTTTTTCTTTTGCAATTTGTATGCCAACTGTCTCCTTGGTTTATTTGCAAGTTCAAATTTTCTTTGTTTTACATCATTCATCTTTAATTCCATCTCTCTTGCTCTTAGCATAGATAATTGCCTCTGTAAAGGCTTAATTTGATGAGTTATAGCTTTCATCCCTCGAGATTTTTAAAATTTGTCTTCCTTTTTAAAAAATCTCATCCAAAATCATTTGCATTTTTTCTGCTGGATCTTCATTCTCAAACTGGTTAATGACAATAGAGTACATAAGAATATCTTTTGCCTAGAATATCTAATTACCAGAGAAAAATCCACTTTGCCTCTGTTTTATTGTGTGGCGGAATAGCTCTAGATTTATTTTCTGAAGCCATGTTATATTATTATGAAAATTACTAGACCCTCATTTGCTACATGTAAACTGCAGTGAATTTTGTAGAGATGACTATCATAAAGTTTTGGGTAGTCGGTAAATAGAGGAGATAATTAGCGAGTAGGACTGAGGATAGGTGTTTTTTAAAAGAGCAAACAAACACAAAACTCTGCTTCCGGATTCATCATCCAAAGCTAATGGAACATTCGTGAATATAAAAAAGCATGTTCTAAGTAACAAAAAACAAATCAATATGTCTAATAGAAACCCACCCGCATCTGTTCTTGGTTTCTAGTTACCACTGAATACTTAAATGATGTTTGATGGCCATTGACTCAGTTGAGATGGAGTAGAGGCAAATATTTGTTTCCAAGATTTATTTTATTTTATTTTATTTTATTTTATTTTTTTTATTATTTTATTTATTTTATTTTATTTTATTTTATTTTATTTTATTATTTTATTTTATTATTTTATTTTATTTTATTTTATTTTATTTTATTTTATTTTATTTTATTTTATTTTATTTTATTTTATTATTTTATTTTATTTTATTTTATTTTATTTTATTTTATTTTATTTTATTTTATTTTATTTTATTTTATTTTATTTTATTTTATTTTATTTTATTTTATTTTATTTTATTTTATTTTATTATTTTATTTTATTTTGAATTTGTATACCGCCCTTCTCCCTGAGGACTCAGGGCAGTGAACAGCCAAATAAAAACATCAAATACAAATATTAAAATACAGTTAAAAATATATATAAATTTGGCCCCATTAATTAAAACGATAAACAAAACAATTAAAAAACACTTAAAAAGAATTAGGCCAGCCCGGCTTGTTGGAAAAAGAAGGTTTTAAGGGCACGGCGGAAGGCACTGAGGTCATGGATTCTCCTTATCTCTGGGGGCAACTGATTCCAGAGGGTAGGTGCCCCCACAGAGAAGGCCCTCCCCCTGGGGGTCACCAGCCTGCATTGTTTGGCTGATGGCACCCCGAGGAGGCCCTCTCTGTGAGAGCGCACGGGCCTCCCACAGAAGGAGGGGAGCACAAAGATGAAGTGCTTTTCAGAAGATCACTAGTTTTTTTTCTTGTTATTCATTAAATCCCCTTCATAGCAATCGCAATAGCACTTATATACCGCTTTACAGTACTTTACAGCCCCCTCTAAGCAGTTTACAGAGTCAGCCTATTGCTCCCAATAATCTGGGTCCTCATTTTACCCACCTCAGAAGGATGGAAGGCTGACTCAACCTTCAGCCTGGTGAACCCCTGGCAGTCAGCAGAATTAGCCTGCAATACAGCATTCTAACCACTGTGCCACCACAACAGTTTATACCAGGGGTGAAATGTAAAATTTGTTACTATCGATTCTCCGGGCGTGACTTGGTAGAGGGGTGGTAATGTGACTGGGTGGGAGTGGCCAACTTTTTTTTTTCTTTTCAAAGCATTTTTTCTAATGCTTTGAAAAGCCTCTGCTGATCAGGCAACTCAGCTGCGATTGTCAGAGAGGCTTTTTTAAAAAATGCTTTGAAAAGCCTCTCTGACGATCAGGCAACTCAGCTGGGATCGTCAGAGACTTTTCAAAGCATTTTTTTAACCCCCTCTTCGGCCAAGAGGTTGCAGAAAAAAATGCTTTGAAAAACCTCTGACGATCCCAGCTGAGTTGCCTGATCATCAGAGGCTTTTTTTTTTTACTTTTAAAAGCATTTTTTTCCGTCAGAAGAGGTTGTAGAAAAAATGCTTTCCAAAGTAAAAAAAAAGCCTCTGATGATCATGCGGCTAAGCTGGGCATGGTGATGGGGAGGGGGGATTTTTGCTACTGGTTCTCTGAACCACCTGCTGCCATCACTACCGGATCAGGCGATCCGGTCCGAACCAGGAGCATTTCACCCCTGGTTTATACTATTGCTACAATTAATTCTTCCCTATTAAGCAAAAACACAAATGAAAGATTGTGAAATGAAAGAGGAACAATTCCAAGGCACATTTTGATGAAGATTCTCAGGTTTAGTTCTTATATTTCTCAAATGCTATTTCTCACTGAACATGAACACACGATACATTAACACTTATTTTCCTTATCTTCAAAATCCTGTCCATAGGCAGTGCTAGAAATACCTTTGATAATCCATAGCTGGCTACAAGTGCAAGTTGCAACAATATATTACAGCAAGTAGTATTCTTATTTAGATCCCAGATTTTGGTTAAGTAATAACTATTCAATTGAGAGTGCAGAATGCATTAACAGGCGGACATGTGCCCCTGGATTAGTGTTGATATTAATGCAATATTTTTGCTTTGAGTGAACGAGTGTAGTTATATAGTCTCATGTTTTACAGAGCTGAGATGCAGCCAACTGAAGGTAAAGCCAAAGTCAATAGTGCATAGTGTTTGCAGCATCGAGTAATGTGTATTCTCTTTCTCTAGATTGATAGAATTATGTGTCATCACATTGGTGTTGACTCTTAGTGAGCACATAGGCAGATGTTTTCCAGGATCATCTTTTCCCAGCCTGATCTTTTAGATCCAACCAGCAAATCCATCACCACTGTAACTGAGTTTTCCTCTTTCTTTCCACCTTCTCCAAGCTTATAGTCCTTTCTGCAGAATTAGGTCTTTGTTTATTCTTTCCAATATATTATTTCATTGAAAATTAGTTTGAGGGCCACATATGGCTTCCAAATGACATCTTTCCCATCATGTTTTCATTACAGCTGAGATGTTGGCACGATTAGTTTGTGGTCTCAAAGTAGCACAATTTATGCATAATAATAATAATAATAATGTCTGAGATAACATTCCCAATCTGGAAAGTGTATATAAATCCACTTTTTGTTATGTAACAGCAAGCCAGTTGAGAAAAAAAAATCCCCCAAGATCTGAAACTGGGGCACACCCATATGCCCATGTAAAAAAAGTCTGCAGAAACAAGGCTGTATGCAAGCTTTGATTGTGATTCCGAAAGACAGGGAATTGCTGCCGAGTCCATTAGATGGCTCTGTTGCTTTTCTTTTCTTAAGATGCCATGTTTTCCACACGGGCATGAAGTTGCTGCTTTGATCTGTAATCCATTTCTAAATTTAGTTACAACAGCCAACATAGAGTTTTCATAACAGTTGTTGCCGGCAGAATGCCATTTGTTGATTGGGACATTATCTTTTTATTATTAACCATGGAGTGACTATATCAATCAGTTACAATGTTGGAGCTACAGCTCAGCTTGTTGTTTGGTTTCTTTAGTTGTTGTTTGTTTGACTGTAATTAAAGACGGCTCGAGAAAGTACAAGGCAGCACTTAGCCAAACTGAAATTTTCTCCAATTGATTTCAGTGGAAGAGAGAGTTCAGCACTTGAGCAGAATCTTAACCCTGTCTAGATGAGGCTTCAGATTGTAGTTTCTCAGCTCGTTCTTCCTACTTCAATATGATCAATTTTTTTTATAGGTTTCACTTGACATTTGGACTGTTCTTCTTTAATTATGACTCTAGGAAGTACAGTTTTTGCAGTATTATTGCACTACCTATGAGAAACCATGCAAATCACACTTTATTAGGGCATCTCAAATTTTTCAACTTTCAATTTCCAAAAATTAGGAGTGCTCAAAATTGTAATGATACTTTGCTTACTTTAATGTAATTTAGATGTGCTTGGTAAGTAACAACATAAATATTGTAACTTTTTAAACATTTTGTTTATTTCATTATGCTAATCAAAATGCTTTTTGTCATATTGGACATGCAAGAAACCTACCTTAGCACAGATAAAATGATAATACCAGAAATCTTTTAAGATAGAAATGAGCAACTGTTTTGTTCTTGGTGGCCATCTCCTCCTCTCCCTTCTTTTTCTTTTTTTTTTTTGGGGGGGGGGCACCGAGCTTATTGAATCAAGGACAATACAGGAGGTAGCCAGTGATATTGCTGGAGTTGATTGATCCATATATATATATTTTAGTGGTAAGAGCTGAAATTTTTTTAGAAGTGTTTATGGGGCAAACTGAATGCATCAAATTCCAATGGAATCATCTTTAGCAAAACCAAATAAAATAAAATAAAATAAAAAGCTCCTATGATTTTTTTTTTGATCCACTGTTTAGGCTCAAACTGTTCGGAGTATAATTATTCTTACCAATTGCTCTGTCTGTCTGTCCTTCCCTCCCTCCCACCATCCAACCACTGCTGCCACTGTTTAAGAAAAAAATCAGTATTCCCCAGTGGTGAAATTCAAATTGTTTTACTACCAGTTTTGTGGGCATGGTGTGGCTTGGTGGGCGTGGCTTGGTGGGCGTGGCAGGAGAAGGATACTGCATTTCCATTCCCACCCCACTCTGGGGCCAACCAGAGGTGGTATTTGCTGGTTCTCTGAACTACTCAAAATTTCTGCCACTGGTTCTCCAGAACCTGTCAGAACCTGCTGGATTTCACCCCTGGTATTACCTCAATACTCAGACAAGCTTCCTTTGAATTGTCAGTAATGAGATTGGTCAGTATAACCGATCTGTTGTCCTAGGTGTCTTCTGAAAGACCACAAGATATACCAATGGCTATGTATTTGACTTCCATAAATTAAGACCATTCATATCAGTCTAATATAAGGTAACATTTATATAATGCAATCAGGACTATTTGCCCACATTGTCTTTAAGGGACAAAAAAACTAATAACATTTGAAGATAAATCATACTGCTTCTTCCTTAAGGCTGTCTATTATGTTCTTGGCTAAGACAAAATTAGATACTGTAATGGCATGATGAATAATTTTATTATGCACATATATTGCATGAGTGCTATCCTAGGCAGATCTTTGTAGCTTACTATAGATAGCCTTAGGGTGATACTTCTTTATATAAAAGTAAGTTTTTTTCTGAGTTCAGCAGAACTAATTCCAGGTAAGTGATGCAGAATCCCAGTTTTCGTCTATTATATCAGTTTTCTACATCACTTGCTTTTAATTATTACTCGGGTTTCTATTTCTGCAGTAATGACATACTGTAGAAGTACCGATGAGCTTTTGAAGAAGAACTTTAAGTAGATGAAGATGTTTAAAATAATCCCAAACATACATTCAAGTAAATACTATAGAGGATTTGTGTATAAATCATGGCTTCATACAAGAGTTATCTTGAGGTAAGATGGGAGGCCTATAAATTTAACAAACAAACAAACAAACAAACAAATAAACAAGACAAGTAGGAAATTCATGTGCTTTTTAATTCACAAGTTATACTTGTGTCCCCTTCATAAAAAATCTCCCTATCTGTATATTTTGGATTTAGTATCAATCACCAAAGACATAAAAGGTAAAGGTTCCCCTCGCACATATATGCTAGTCGTTCCAGACTCTAGGGGGCGGTGCTCATCTCCATTTCTAAGCTGAAGAGCCAGCGCTGTCCGAAGACGTCTCCATGGTCATGTGGCCGGCATGACTAAACACCAAAGGTGCACAGAATGCTGTTACCTTCCCACCAAAGGTGGTCCCTATTTTTCTACTTGCATTTTTTACATGCTTTCAAACTGCTAGGTTGGCAGAAGATGGGACAAGTAATGGGAGCCCACCCCATTATGTGGCACTAGGGATTTGAACCATTGAACTGCCAACCTTTTGATCAACAAGCTCAGTGTCTTAGTCACTGAGCCAAAGACATAGAAATAATAATTAATAATGTCTTGGTGCAATTTGCTAAAAATTGTTTAAATGGCTTTCTTCTTATCCACTTAATGCCCTTTTCTTTAAAATAAAAATGTAGCAGGTAACAGATGAGTTTGAGAGCATCTGTATAAACAAGAAAAGACAATATGGCAAACCCTAGATCATGAATAAAATGCAGTCCTTTCAGGCTCTGGTGACAAGAACACAATCAGCAATTAAAATACTACTCTGCAATAGCAAGAGATGTGGATAAAGGATTTGCTGTGCTAGTAGTCACCTCTGAAAAGAGGTGACTGCTTATCTCTTCCTCTCCTTTATGCAAGTGCCAATTTTGTTGGCACTTAAGACACGCTGACAAAAGAAGTTTATTCACTGGGCTACAATCCTATGCATTGCCATTGATGCAATGAGATGACAGACATTTGAAGGGCAGCTTTATCCCACGCATGGCACAAGATGTTGGCTTGTCAAAGCAGAACTGGGGGCATAGAGCAATTCATGTTACTGTTCAGTGCAGGGAGACTTCTTTTCTTTGTCCTTGTCCTATCCTTGTACTCTTAGCTAAATTTTACATAGGACTGAGAGGATGGTCTATACATGGAATGATTTTCCTTCTGATACCTACATTTTCAAAGTACTAAAGACCTATTTAAGCAACAAATGAACTTTACAGACTTCCAAAAGTAGGGGGAACATGCACTGGCACCTTCTCCACATGCACATTGCCACTGGGTGTATCTTGGATTCTTCCACATGAGCAGGGCTCAAATCCATGAAGAATCCTCCATTAGTCCTACTTATATTATGGGAGCAGATTGAAGAAGGATCTGGTTGGCACATGCATACCAAGAAAGCTGAACTATAACAAGATGAATTCTTCTATTCTGTGTAGATATATTGTTCCCATGTCCAGAATTTATATGTGTGTGTGTGTGTGTGTGTGTGTGTATAGGTCTTTGGTTATTCGGGTTTTCTCCCGCGTAAAATTGGAAGTGTCTTGGCGACGTTTCGACAAAGTCTCATTCGTCATCTTCAGGCTGGTGTTTTCGGCTTCATGCTTCTAGGAGCAATGTGTGATCGCAGCTGTTTCTTCCTTTTAACTGGTGTGTGAACTGATTGGGTGGGAGCTTGGCTGTGTTCTGATTGGGTGGAGGTGTGTTCTGGTTGGTTGGGGGTTTGGCTGTGCTCTGATTGGATGGGGGGTTGGCTGTGCTCTGATTGGCTGGGTGTGTGTTCTGTTTAGGTGGGGGCTTGGTTGTGCTCGGGTTAGTCTGAGTTGCAGGGGGATTTGAGCTGGTGAGCTGAGTTGCTGTTGTTTGGCTTCGCGTTCGTGGTCATGCCACATCTTCATGGTGGGTGTCAGTTTGCTTCATGTATGGATTGGAGGGGTTTAAAGTGGCTAATGATGCAGCTGTAGTCTGGCTTCTGGTTTGTGGTCGTGCCCCATAATCAGTGTGGGTTTGAGTTTGATTTTTGCGTGGCTGTGTGGTGGTGACATCCTGTGTGGTTTTTGTGAGTGTGGGTCTGGTGTCATTCTTTGTGTTAGGGACTTGTTTGTCAATAAGGGCGGGTTTCCAAATGGCTGGTAAGTGGGAGGTATCATCTTGTTTATTCATGCTGTGTGGGCATTTTTCTATCTTGATGGCTTCTCTGATTATTCTGTTGTTAAAGTGTTCAGTTTTGGCGATAGTTCTGGTCTTTTTAAAGTCAATATCATGTCCTGTGGCTTTAAGGCATTGGATCAGGGAAGAAGTTGGTTCCTCTTTTCTGACTGAGTTCTTGTGTTCTTCAATGCGTGCACTTATTCTTCTGTTGGTTTGTCCAATGTATGTGGTGGGGCAGGTGGGGCATGGGATTTCATATACTCCTTGATTTTCTAACTCAATTTTGTCTTTGGGGTTTCTTAGGATGGTGGATATTTTTCGGTTTGTGCAGAATGCTGTCTTGATGTTGTGTTTATGGAGGATCTTGCTGATTTCGTCTGTGGTGCCTTTTATGTATGGGAGGAGGGCCGTTTTCTTGTTCTCTGTCTTGGATTTTAGTGGGGGTTTCTTTTTGGATTAGGTTGGTAATCTTATTTCTTTGGAATCCATTGGATGTTAGTACGTTAGTGAGAGTGTGTAGTTTGGTTTTTAGGTGTTGTTCATCAGTTAAGCGTTTTGTTCTGGAGATGAGTGTCTTGGCTACGGAGTTCATCTGTGCTGGGTGGTGGTGTGAAAGTGTGTGCAGATAGTGGTTTGTGTGTGTTTTCTTCTGGTAGATGGTGTGTCCTAGGGAGCCATTGGATTTTTTGTAGACTAAGACATCCAGGAAGGGAAGTTGGTTGTTTGCTTCTGTTTCCATGGTGAACTGTATTTTGGGGTGTAGGCTGTTGAGGTGTGTGAGGAAGTTGTCCAGTTTTTCTTTCCCGTGTGGCCAGATTATGAAGGTGTCGTCTACGTATCTGAGCCAGATTTTGGGTTTGTGATCAGATTTTTCTAGAGCTTGGTTTTCAAAGTGTTCCATGTAGAGGTTAGCAATGACAGGAGAGAGGAGTGATCCCATGGGTGCTCCTTCTATTTGTTTGTATTTTTGTCTGTTATAGATGAAGTATGTGTTGGATAGGCAGTGGTTGGTCAGATCTAGGATGTGTTTGGGGGGGTTATATTTGTTTTGGATAGCTGTCAAGGCTTCTTTGATTGGCACTTGAGTGAAGAGGGATATGACATCGAAGCTCATGAGTAGGTCGCTGGGCTGTAAATTTTGTTTCTTTATGATCTCTATGAACTGGAATGAGTTTTTTACATGTGAGTTGATGGATTCTGCATAGGGCTGTAGTTGTTTGGCGAGAAATTTGGCTAGGTTTTGTAGAGGTGAGCCTATGGAGCTGACTATGAGTCTAAGTGGGGTTCCTTCTTTGTGTATCTTGGGGAGACCATAGAGCTTAGGGCATCTGGATGATTTCTCTCTGGGAATGATTCTTTGCTGGATCTCTTCGCTGATGGGGGAGGCTTTTATTTTGGATCTAGTGGTTTTTTTCCAGGTAGGTGGTGGGATCTGTGTTTAGGAGTTTGTATGTGGAGTTTTGGAGTAGGTTGGTTAATTTGGTTTGGTAATCAGATGTGTTCATAACCACCGTGGCGTTTCCCTTGTCTGCTGGTAGGATTATTATGCTCGTGTCTTCTTTCAGGTTAAGTAGTGCTGTCTGTTCCTCTTTGGGTAAGTTGCTTTTGGGTGGCTTGCTGGTGCAGAGGATGTTGGTGATTTCAAGTCTGATTCTGTTAGCGTCATCGGGGTTGACTTTGGTCAGGCTGGTTTCAACTCCGCATATAATGGTTTCAGTGGGGATGTGTTTGGGAGCGACTGCAAAGTTGAATCCTTTGGAAAGGACATTGGTTTCGGCTTTGGTGAGGATCCTATCTGAGATGATATGCACTGTTTGTTTCATGTGTGGCTGTCTTCGGAATTTTTTAGTGTGTGTGTCTGTCTTGAGGGTGGTCTGTGTTTCGGCTCTCCAGACAGCGAGTTGTTTGGATTTGTCCCAAAGTGCAGGGTGGATCTTGTTGCTGAGTTTGAGGTGAAGTGTGAGGAGATCTTTGTTGATTCGGTCTAGGAGGAATCTTTATATATATATATATATATATATATATATATATATATATATATATATATATATATATATATATTGTGTAGCGCTCAAGTCTTGAACCTGAATCTGGGCTATCAACTTTAACCACTGATTTTATATACATACATACATACATACATACATACATATATATATATATTTATAAAATCAGTGGTTAAAGTTGATAGCCCAGATTCAGGTTCAAGACTTGAGCGCTGCACGATGGGGTAAGCTCCCATTCCTGCTCCAGCTCTTGCCCACCTAGCAATTCAAAAGCATGCAAATGCGAGTAGATAAATAGGCACCACTTTGGTGGGAAGGTAATAATGTTCCATGCACATTAGCATATGTAGTCATCCTGGCCATATGACCATGGAAAAGTCTTCAGACAATAGTGGCTCCCTCAGCTAAGAAACAGAGATGAGCACCCCGTAGAGGCAGACAGGGACAGGGGAAACCTTTATCTTTATATAAATGTTTTATTTTGTGCCTTCTATACAGTCTTGATTCCTGTAGTTTCTTAGCATGATTTTTGGAAGGGATTTTTGAAGGGACTGCTTTCTTCACATAGCAGAGTGAGAGTGACTAGTTGGTCACCTAGTTGGTTTTGTGCCTAAGACAATACTAAAACTCATGATCCCCAGGTTCTAGCCTGATGCCTCAAATCTCCCTCCCTCCTTCTTTTCTCCCTTCCCTTGTTAATGGGCATTATTGCTCATCAAATAGGAACTGTTTAGTAAAGGAAAGCTAAATGAAGTTGGTTTTATGAACAATCAAGCATCTTCCAGGTATTGGTTTTAATCTGGACAATCCAGCCAATGTCTCTGATGTAAATGGTGTAAATGATCTGTGTAGTCCTTTATAACTCTCTGGCTCTCAAGTTCCAATTTTAACTTAAATCTTTCAAGTAGCATTTCTGATGATTAATGTGTTTCCTTGCTTGACCTTGGTTGAGTAAATTAAATGGGAATATATAGCACCAAAACTTTGAAGGTTGTGCAAAGTGCTTGGGTTGCTTTGAGGGAATTCCAGACTTGAATCTTTTTTAAGAAAGACGAACGAGAGAGAGTGAAACTTGTAAGAAAAGTGAGGGAAGAAAAAACTAAATCAGATATCTATTAAAAACAAATTAGTGGCAACTGAAAATCAAATTAAGTCAGAAGTAATCAATCTTATTGTAAATCTCTCTGGTGAGTATTAATGACTATTTTTTCTTGTACTTGATGAAGGCATCCATTAATTAGAAATATTTATACAAAGTAAAATCTTGACATTGGTACTTGGAATATTCATCCTGAAAGAAGCCAGCACATATTAATCAGCCAATCTAGCAAAAAAAAAAAAAAAAAAAAAAGACCTGATTTTACAGTGAAGCAAGTCGTTGTTTCAATAAATCTGATCTAATGCCCTCATTAAATATCCTTCAGACCAGCTGTTAAAAAGAGACGTGCAAACTTTAAAGCGATGGATGGAACTATTCATATTGTCACCATGGCATAACTAGCTGAAAGAAGGGGGCAATCTCTCATTTTAGTTTTTTCTTTTGTTCTCTGGAACTACCAGCATCTGTAATGGTATAAGGCCGTGATGGCGAACCTATGGCACGCGTGCCACAGGTGCCATGCAGAGCCATATCTGTGGGCATGTGAGTGTTGCCCTAGCTCAGCTCCAGAATGCATGTGTGCACCGGCCAGCTGATTTTTGGGCTTTCTGGTCCTACCGGAAGTCAGAAAATGGGCCATTTCCAGCCTCTGGAGGGCCTCCAGGGGGCGTGGGGAAGGCCATTTTCGTCCTCCCCAGGCTCCAAGAAAGCCTCTGGAGCCTTGGGAGGGCGAAAAACAGGCCTGGGGTGGGGCACATTGAATTATGGGTGTGGGCACGCACACATATGACCCCCCCACGCTCCCCCCATTTTTGGCACGCGACGGCAAAAAGGTTAGCCATCCCTGGTATAAGGGAATGATCTTGAAACAAGAGGAGAAACCACAGACAGGACAACTGTCATGTAAAAAAATACCTCAGTCCACAGAAAGGGGGAGGGTATAAAAAAAGTAAAGATGCCTTTTGCAATTGACTGATGGTGATTTTGTCAATGCTAATGGTATTCAACTGATGCTCCAATTATTTTGGGATTGCACCCAAGGCCCCTATTATTATTATTATTATTATTATTATTATTATTATTATTATTATTATTATTGGTGCTACCTTTGCTTTCTTTTGCCACAGTCATTCTCTTTCGGTTGCAGGTCTTTGCATTTTATGATCTCCAGTTCTTTCTGCTTGACGGTGTTACAGATATCGTCACAGGACGGAAGCAGTTCCAAGTAAAGCCACCTTCTGCAATTTCCCCAAAAGAAATAATGTGGTGAGTCACAAGGCAGCCAACACCGACAAGTTCTAGCTTATGTGTTGAGTACCAAACAAGCGATGAGTACTGGGTTAAAATTTTTTGCAGCAAAATATGTTGAGTGCCAAATTCGACGAGTTTCAAAGTGGTTGAGTACCAAGATACTATTGTACATTGATTGAAGGGATCCAGACGGCAATATATTGGCTTGCAAGGTAATTTCTAAATTGGAGATCCTAGTTTGCATAGGATAGCATGAACATTCTTAATTTGGGCTTTCATAGTACTTGCCATTTACTGGCCAAAACATGGCTAGATAGACTAGAATACCCTTTATCTTTAATAGGGAAAGCTGCATATGGACATGGAGGCAACTAAGGTTGGTGACCTATCTTTTCTACCCTTCTAAAAAGTGTTAAATTATTGAATGTTCCCATTCATAATGGATGGTGGAGATGGGTGTCTATATGCCTGTGTAGAAGATTGCAGCTTGAAATGTAAGAAGCGAAAATGATAAAACGAAAACATTAATAAATTAAAGGAAACAAAGGAAAATAGATAGCCTGTGTGTGTCCGTCAGGAGACACGTAAAAGAGGAAGGGTGTAATAATTCTGAATATAGTGGCTTGACCTTGTAAGTACAGCTGGTGAAAACCAAAAAAGTTGTTCATTTCTACATTCCTTGAAAGTTCTGCAATGTCCTTGTAAGAGAAAGTTCTTTGGCTTACTTCCTATTTTCAATCACGCTTTAAAGCATTTTAAATCCAGCAAGCTTTTAACATTTGATGGTCTGCTGCTTTGAGATATTGACTTGTTTTTATAGCTGCTATCTTAATTCCTGATTGCAAAGCATCCCTGACACCTGCTACATACATTAATAAGTTGTTCTTGTTCTTCTTTTTCTTGTTGTGGTTATTACTAAGCAAACCAAATGGGGAAAATGAAGATAAAAGGAATGAAATGTACTTTCTGCTGATTGGCCTATATAAACAGCCTAAATAAAACAACATCAAACCAAATGGTTGTATTAAATTATAAGGAAAACAAAAATAATAGAGGACTGCATGCCTTAATCTAATGCTCTCCATACAGGCATGCTTTAAACCGGATTTTCTAGCATTTATGGCTATTTTTAATGTAATTTTATTTATAGACACTGTAGAAGGAAAGCTGTGTCAGCCCATGGTAAGCAAATATTAGTAGGACTCTGAAAGCACCTTTTCAGGGTGACCCAGGTAGTCCTTGAATTACGACCACAATGGGAATGGCATTTCAGTTGCTAAGTGATACAGTCCTTAAGTGAGTCATCACATGCTGTTAGGACCATTTTACTAGCGTCGTTAAGCGAATCACAAAGTCATTAAGAAAACCTGACTTCCCCCATTGAGTTTGCCTATTGGAAGCTAGCTGGGTAGGTTTGCAAATTGTAATCGCGTGACCCTGGGACACTGCAATCAATCATAACTGCAAGCCAGTCGCCCAAATTGTGCCCACGTGACTAAGGGGAATGGTGCAATGGTTGCAACTTCAAGAAAAGGTCATAATTCACTTTTTCCCCCTAACACCGACCGCTGTAATTCTGAACCATTACTAAACAAATGGTCATAAGTTGAGGACCACCTGTACATTTTATTAAAAGGCAGGAGCTTGTAAGAGGTATAGTAGAATGAACAGACTGACAGAGTTGCTACCAGATTCCTTTTGATTTTTAGCTAGCAGGATCAATTCAGCGAGAACTATAGCCTAAACCCTAGAGACTGGGTTTGGGGAGGCTAGATCCGTGTTTTAATTATACACTCAGTTAAACCTAAACATATTAATCCAATGATCTTCTGTTTCAATAGCTGAGATTCCAGTTCTAACCATTAGGCTTTGAAAAATGCTTAGCTTTTCTGGGACAATTCCAAGCTGGGAGATTGTTTTAATAGGTTGCAGCTAAGCCCTGCTATGTGGCCAGATGAAATGATTTGCTTTAGGCAACAAAGGAAGACAAGAGGAAGAAAAGAGTTGGCATCTGATAGAGAAAGAAATTTAGCCTCAGCTGTGGAGGCGGGGGGGGGGGGGGTTAGTGTTTCAGCGCTGCTTCAGGCAGCGAAAAGGTTTAGGCTGGCACTGAGCTAATCTGATACACACAGATGGAGAAACGTGTACCTTAAGTAGAGACAGCATGCCAGGACAACAGTAGAACTAACCGCACTGTGATTCAATGCTGTATGAGTGTTAGGCAACAGATTTTATAGATATTAGAACTGTTAAAAAGAAGCAAAAGTAATCCTTTCATTCTGAGTACTACATATCCAAAGATCCCCAAGTAGCAACAAAGTGGATTCTTTGGAAGTTTCAAGTGGTTATTTTTTTTAATTCCTAGGTAATGCTGTTTGGGGCCATACCTGAGGTGGGTTTCAGCAGGTTCTGACCAATTCTGGAGAACCAGTAGTGGAAATTTTGAGTAGTTTGGAGAACCGGTAGTAAAAATTCTGACTGGCCCCACCCCCATCTATTCTCTGCATCACAAGTCCCAGCTGATCGGGAGGAAATGGGCATTTTGCAGTAACCTTCCCCTGGAGTGGGGTGAGAATGGAGATTTTACAGTATCTCTTCCCCTGCCATCCCCACAAGCCACACCCACCAAGCCATGCCATGCCATGCCCACCAAGCCATGCCCACAGAACCGGTAGTAAAAAAATTTGAAACCCACCATTGAGCCATATGTGTGTTTGAATGCACCAGAGTTGGGCCTTCTGTGTGGTTTTGAATAAACTCTGCCACACAGTTTAATGGTAGATTTTCATTCACTTCTGCAACTGCAAATTGGTTGGCTTGGGATAATAATTCTGGTTTGCGATGAATTTATAAAGGGCTCAGCACACACGATTAGCTCAAAACATTGTTATAAGTGTTTATAATAAATCCTACAGTTATTTGGTGGTGTTTCATAACATTAAGATGACATCTATTTTGCTTTATTCTGCTTAGGTTTTCCACCCTATTAAAAGATTTCTGCAGGAAAAAAAACCCCAACCAAATTACATTTAGAGATTACATTGGCAACCTTCAGTCTCAAAAAGACTATGGTATCGTGCTCTGGAAAGAGGTCCTAAAACAGCATCTAGTGTGATTAAAAAGGCCAATTCGAGAGTGGCAAATATTTAGAGAAGAATTTTGTATTTTCAGTGTTGCATTGAACAGGGAGAAATGCTGTCAAACTCAGTTTCCTCAGCATTTCCTGATAGAGGTGGTGAGAGAACTGTATGCAGAGAACTGTATGCAGTGAAATCTCATTTTAATGTATGCTGTTTAGTGTACATTCAAAGTGTCAATAAAGTTATTCTATTCTATTCTGTTCTGTTCTGCTCTGCTCTGCTCTGCTACAGTGGGAAAATCTTTATCTTGTGAGACTCCATTCTTGACTACTTACAACACAGAGAAAGGAGGATATAAACCACAGGGTAGGAACTTGTGGCCCACCTGATGTTATTTTACTACACTGATTAAAATTCCTCACCCGTGCTGGTTTGAAGCTGTGGAGAGTTGTAGGTTAGCTACCTCTGGAGAACCACAGATTACCAGCAATGAAATAAATAAATTGAAATTAAATTGGAGGGAATTGGGGTTCATTTGGCTTCCCCCCCTCCCAAGAGTTGAAAGAGGTGGTCTAGCATTTCAATGAATTTCAGTAACATAAATTTTTGAAGAGAAACCTATAACCTGAATTTTGCTTTTAAGACGTTTCAGTATTAATACTGAAATACTTTGGGTATTAGGAGTAGTTTATACCTCTGAAATACTAGGGGACCTTGAATTTTACATTTAGTATAGCCCTTGATAAGATATGCAGATATGTTTAAATATGTATATGTTGTTGAATGAGGTGTAAACATTTTTTATAGAAGAAAGTGAAACTGAGGTAAAGGTGGTAGGAAGGGCTATATTTCTTTAAACTAAACGTATATGTAGTAAATAAGCCAGGTTGAAAGCCTTTATTCACACACACACACACACACACACACACACAGAGAGAGAGAGAGAGAGAGAGAGAGAGAGAGAGAGAGAGAGAGAGAGAGAGAGAGAGAGAGAGAGAGAGAGAGAGGAGGTGGGGAATGGGCACACAAAACAACTCAATGCCATTTTTGTTAACCTTACCTCTGCCTTTGATTCCACTGACAGGTCTTGACTATGAAACAAGCTAGTAATAAATCAGAATACGGCTTAATTTTAAACTTCTGCAATTTGAATCACCATCATTTCTTTTTGTGCTAATTCACATGTGCCCTTTTAGTAGTTGGCATTAAACCAATCTAGAACTATGCCCTGTAACTGCACCATTTCAGACAAATGGTTGTCCAATCTCTTCTTAAAAACTTCTACTGTTGGAGCATTCACAACTTCTGGAGGAATTATATGAAAATTAGCCAAAGTTTAGCTTAATTCAAAGGATACTATTTTGCTTAATCACATATACCTATATGTTGTCATGACACTCTGAATGTGATGTAATATAACAGGGAGATTTCATTGGCCAAAGAAACTTTTAAAAATGCATAATGAGCTTTTAGATACCATGGTGATATTTATATCTTGCAGTGCTGATGGAACAAAAGGAGAACAGAAAACTCACAGTAGAAGTGTAAATGTTTAGCAACCTGGCACTTTGTCATTAATGTGCCCTCAATATTAAATTGTTCATTGATCAAAAGCTGATCTTAATCTTGGGAATACTACCAACATTGCTTTTGGAGAAAACCAAATTGTGACTGTGACCAACAAGGCTTTTATTAATTTTATATGAAAATTTAGTTACATGTTTTTCTCCAACAAGACCCTGGCTATTCCCATTTAAATCCTGGTAAGATCTCCAATAGACTAAACTTATTTGTGATATTTGATGCTGTCATAAAGGAAGGTAATGCTAACTCATAATATTCCATTCAGCCAGTACAGTTGGCCCTGTAAAAAGGCACAGGAATTTTGGATGACAGGCAAACTCTGTTAATTTTTTTCTACTAGAGATTGATGTGTTTTTTGATTATTATTTTTTTTTGCCCTATATGCCAAAATAAATGGTCTTGTGTTGGACACCATATCCCTGGTCATTGATAGATTACAAAGTGCTATTTGCTGTCTTGTCTAGAGCCAATTCTACAACTGGATCTTCACTTTCTGCCTCTATCCGTATCAATTAAACAGAAAATCCAGCAGTTGCACCAACTTCTTGTTTTCCTTCTCCTATCCTGTCATCTGCCCAACTTCCTCTATCTGCTAGAGAAGCAAATGAGGTTATAATAGTTCTATTCAACTGGTCAGAAAAGAGGTTGGACAGAAAGAACAAGGAGACAAAGACCAAGAGCACCAGATCTCCAACTTCTGTGATTTAAAGCACGGGTGTCAAACTCGCCATGTCGCATTGCTATCACGTGACATTTCGTGATGGTTTTCCCATTTGCGGAGCTGGGGTTGGCGTAGCCTGCATGTGATGCATCCGGCCCACGGGCCACCAGTTTGACACCCCTGGTTTAAAGGGACAAAGTAAATTTCTAGGCTGCTTTCTGACGACTCTAATTAGTGATTATACATTCTATATGTCTTTCCCTGAGCAAGGTTGATACTCAGAGTAGCAGATCAAATAAGTGATATAAGCATTTTCTTACAGTGGGAAATGCCAGCTTAATTACTGAATGAGAGCGCAAATATGCCCTCTGTATAACTTGTTTAGCATACTGAGATGCCAAGTGTACAAAGAGGGGCATACTGGCTAGTTATTTACTTTGGGGCTCTAAAAACACACCTCTATCTTTAGGGGTATGACATAGATAAAGATAATTTTTAACCAATTTACCTGTATTCTTACTCAGTTTCATATCCTATGAGAAATGGTGTGATCTCTCTCCCAGCCCTAGGCTGGGAATTCGAAGAGCAACTATCTACCTACCTCTACTGGACCAGCATAAGAGATTATGGTCCATAACAATTAATGAAGGAGCTTTCATCTTCCAGTGGTTGATTCAGGCTGGTGACAACAACAAACAGTTTATGCCATAATGCCCAACAAGACTATTACTACCCTGTTTTCCCCAAAATAAGACATCCCCTGATAATAAGCCCAATCGGGCTTTTGAGCTCATAGCAATAAGGCCAAACACTTATTTCAGGGTTCAAAAAAAATATAAGACAGGATCTTATTTTCAGGGAAACACGGTATTAAAATAACAAATAAAAATAAAATAACAAATTGAAAGATAATAAAGTAATAAAGCACAGGGAAGAAGAGAACAAAGATGAGGAAATAAAGAGTATTCTACTTCAGGGTGTGAATTAATTAATTATATCAGTTCGGTATTTTAAGAACTGTCAGGAAAAGAAAAGAAAAGCCAAAAGGGTTACGAGGAAACATTGGAAAAGGAGGACTGATTATAGAGTTGAAAAGGAAGAGGTTTTTGTGATAACAGATATGAAAGAAAGATCCCTGGTGATTATGAAATAGAAATGGAACACTCTGTGGGGTAGAGAGCTCCCCCCTCCTTATTGAACTCCGTCTCTGTCTTTTGCTCATGAAAAATTTACCCTCAGAAAACCATATAATAAAGATTTTTGCAGGGACTCTCCTGAACATATTGCATATGTATGGGACCATGACTTTAAAGAAAAATAATTAGGAGATACTTTAACCCTAAAACTCTATCCAAACAATTAAAGTTTTAAAAAACAGTTGCAAGGATTTGAATTACTACGAACTCACCAGGCAGGATGGCTAAAAATTAAAGAGGAAAAATTGGGGTTGGGGAAGAATGAAGAAAAAAAAATGATGTTGAAGTATCATCAATCAGAATAGAGATGGAAGGGACTTTGGAGGTCTTCTAGTCCAACCCCCTGCTCAAGAAGGAGACCCTATACCATTTCAGACAAGTGGCTGTCAAGTCTTTTCTTAAAAACTCCAGTGATGAAGCACCCACAACTTCTGAAGGTAAGCTGTTCCACTGGTGAATTGTTCTCACTGTTAGGAAGTTTCTCCTTAATTCCAGGTTGGTTCTCTCCTTGATTAGTTTCCATCCATTGATTCTTTTCTTGCCTTTTGGGGCTTTGGAAAATAAGTTGACCTGCTTTTCTTTGTGACAGCCCCTCAAATACCGGGCCACTGCTACCATGTCATCTGTAGTCCTTTTTTTTCTCTAGACTGGCCATACCCAATTCCTGCAACCATAAAAAAAGTAGGCACATTGCACTCTTAGATGATGTAATAAACTCTAAATATGTACATTTAGTTTGCCAAGTTTATTTATTTTCATAAATAAACAAACAATATTTTCATTTATTTCCATCTGATTTCTACACTGCCCAGCTTATGTAAGTGACTCTGGGTGGCTTACAATCATAATATAAAAGCATAAATAAGAACAAATTAAAAGGAGAATTTAAAAGGTTAGGTTTGAAATATTAACAGTTAAAGAGTTAAAAAGTAGGGAGAACATCATCATGATACCAACCACCCCCAAGGTTGCATATCACTCTTCAATTTGCATACCAAATGCAGAACCAGGTCTTAACATTTTTCTGAGCTGGAAGAGTAGGAGCTTACTCGCCTCATCTTTAGGGTTGTGCTGGTGACAATGGCAGAGAAGGCTAGTTCTAGAGTCATTATGCAAATGACTCTCAAAGTTTGCTAGAAGGAAGACAAAATCAGATCACCGTTTACCCAAATTCGGAAGATATATACATATAATATTCCAGTTATTAATTATGCTTCCATACATTGAGGGATAAACTGATTTCTTTGTGGGCAAGAAACAGAAGGCTATATATTAACAGTGCCAAACATATTGAAGCTTGCAAAAGCAGCCACAAAATCTCAGAAGCCTAGTTGGAATTTGAATGAGAGACTACCAGAGCAGTGGTGAAATCCAAATTTTTTTACTACCGGTTCTGTGGGCATGGCTTGGTGGGCATGGTGTGGCTTGGTGGGTGTGGCAATGGAAGGATACTGCAAAATCTCCATTCCCACCTCACTCTGGGGCCAGCCAGAGGTGGTATTTGCTGGTTCTCCGAACTACTCAAAATTTCTGCTACCAGTTCTCCAGAATCTGTCAGAACCTGCTGGATTTCATTCCTGCACCAGAGCATATCATAGCTGTTAGCATTAGAGCTGGCAAGCTGGAAAAATTATGAATTTTTGAAATTATGAACATTTTGAACTTTTTTCCTATTAAGCAAAAAAAAAAAAAAAAAAAGCCAAGTCAAAAGAAAAAAAATATATATAAAGAAGTGACTTTCTACTTTCATCACAGCAGCATAAAGAATTCTTCTTTTATTGTAACCTATATTTTCTTCTGTTTTCCTCTAATGTCCAATCTTCAAAGTCCCATCTTGTATTTATATTCAGAATTCAAAACAATAGCACTTTTTCAATGGGGAGGACTCATAATTACTTTAAAAAATTTATTTCAAATCCATCTAAACCTTTATCCATTTGTAACTTTCCAAAATCAAAGTTCTAACCACCTTTTTGCAGTTTATTCCCCCCAATCTTTTTTTAATTTATTAAACTTGTAGTTCAAATATCTTTTGCTAAAGATTAAAGCAATCTCACTTGGTGCTATAAAATGTGTTTGCTTCAAAGGTTCCTAATAGTTGAAAAGCAGTTAAGAATTTTTAAAAGTGATTAGAAAAGGAATTATGTGAATCTAGTGCCCTTTCAAAGATGCCAACTGTAATTTATGCAAGGTGATTATTCCATCATCTTGCAAAGTTATAAACCTGCTGGAAGCTTATGATCATCTTGTGGTCTCCTCATGAGGGGACATCTTGTGTTTCTCATGAACAGCAGCAGTCTGGAGTGGGTGATCTCAAGTCATCTCCACATCTGAAGAATTATTGAAGAGTTAGTCTACCCATCAACTCTTCATTTTGATACAGTCATCAGCGCTGCTTTTCACAGCACTGCCTTCATTCCCCCCACCCCCGAAGTCCCATATTTTTAATATAAGAATCATTCAGTATTTGCTGGCTAATCTTTTAAACTTTCTCAGGGTAAATGTTTGTACTTAGCTGAAAACATAGGGAGTATACCTTCACTCTTTGCTTTTCTTTTGTTTTTCTGGACTTCCTAGAAATATTGGGGAATCATTCCTAATTTTTAAAAAGCATTATTTAAAAAAAGCTTAGAATATTAACATAATCTGTTAATAAAGTACTTGCCCATTACAGTTTTCAGTGTACAATAGAAACATTTGTATTTCTATACATAATTCCTTTCTTCAGAAAGTTTTCTTACAAGCTGGGGCAAGATTCAGAGAACACTTTAAGCACCAAGAATACAGTTTCACAAGCCTTTGAAATATACCTGCTACTCACACTAACATATAGTACATTGACCTTTTTAAAAAACTATCTGATGATAATCATAATTTGAAACATTCACAGTTCATTTGAAAACTTAGTGCTAGTGGCTGTTCTCAATTCACTCTCTGTACTTCTTTGGAGGTCATTGCTTTCTATATTTTTCAATGCCGATAGAGTAAAAGAAAGCTGAACAGATGAGATAAACACAATGACATTTGTAGAATCTAAACTGAAAAAATGACCCACAGTTAGGTGTGCTTCCTTTTGTTGTAGAAAATCTAAGAGTGAAGTCACAGTATATTAAAATAAACAAGTTTCAATGAAATGTTGCTTAGCACTGAACTTTGAAGTCCTTGCAGACATTTCATTATCTAAATAGGTAACATTAATGACGTTACCAAATAACCAAGCTTGGAGAATGCTAAGGACTCGACAAACAAGAAGTTTGTAACAAACAAACTTGAGTTAAGAAACATCTTCACTTTGTGCCCTTCTGACACAATTGGCAGTAAACATGCAATTTTTATAAGATGGAACTCTATAGAGTAATGGTTTCCTATCAGTTTTATTCATTACTGAGACATACAGCTTCTGAATTAAGCATCCATCTGTAGACATACTTTAATCAGCATTTTGTAAAGTTCCAAATACTTGATTTTTTTTTTTACTTAATGTGAGATTTTTCAATTGTTCCATTCATTCCAACAGGAGTGGAATTGAGGCTAATAGCCTCAGTCATCAAATTTTGCACTATAATTTTGTATTCATTTACAGCAAATCAAATCTCATAATTACTCAGAAGTATGTGGAGCAAGGAATAGTGGATGATAGTGAAGACTACTCTGCTCCTCTCTATGGTTGGGGCATATTTGATTGCACCTGTATTAATTTTCAATTTCAGAAAGTGATTTTTCTGCTCAAAGTAATTTTTTTTTGAATTGATTATATTAGGAACAGCCATTTTTTAAAGTTTATGTTTGGCCTATATAGGTGCACTTTTGCCAAAAAATAACATAATAAATATTATCTGTCTATCGATCCATCAATCCCTCCATCCAGTGACATATAATCAGTTATAGAATACTGAAAAACAGTGTTATCTATTCTGTTATAGTTACAGACAAGAATTTAGCATTTTCATGGTTTAGCTCAGTGGTGGGTTCCAACCGGTGTTACCGCCGTTCTCTTCACGCACATGCTTTGCGCATGATTGCTGCACACTTGCTCGCTTTGCTCGCAAGCGCGTTAGATTTCTGGCCAGCTGAGGTGTGGCAATCCACTCTGCCGTACCTATCAGCTGGGCTAAAAAACAAGAAATAAAGATGGGAATAGAGTGGGGGCGGGTGGGAGGGTCCAGCTCCCAGTCAAAGAGAACCGGTTCGGTGACATCATATCGTCACCACTACTGGCTCGGCCAAACCGGGCTGAACCGGGAGCAACTCACCACTGGTTTAGCTTCAGAAGTTTAAAGGTAGAACTGATGGTTTTGTCAGCAACAGCAACAAGCAAAGTATCTTTCCATCAAACAAAAATATTCCTAGGATCTCATGATCAGATTCCCCAGGAAAATTCATAAAGTTTTATTCTGAAAATAATTTTCAGAATGCAATGCAGTCTACCTGGAGCTACCCTTGAAAAGTGTCCAGAAGCCTCAATTGGTTTAAAATGAGGTATCCCTCGTGTTTTATACAAATCTAGATTTGCACTCTCACAACTCTTGTGAGGACTGCAATTTGCTTTTGGATCCAATTCAAGGTGCTGGTTGTCACATTTAAAGTGGAGCCAGGTTATTTGAAGGGACCATCTTATCCCAGTTACATCTACCCAGCTACCAGAATGAGGAGGCAGGGTATGTTACATGTCCCTTCTCTTAAAGAAGTCCATTTAGTGGGACCAAGAAGATGAGCCTTCTTGGTGGTGGCTTCCTCCCTGTGGAACACCACCCTTGTGGAAATAAGATTTGCTCCTATATTGACAGGCCCTGAAGACATAGTTTTTCCAGCAGGTCTGGGGACCCCAGGATGAAATATGAAGCCCATCAAGGGGTTGGTTTGATTGTTGTCACCTGGGGTGGGGAGTGAGAATTTATTGGTTTTGTATTGGGGTTTTATGTTCTGACCTAAGCTCCCCTAACAAGCAGGAGGCAGGAATTGGTCTCAGCAAAACCTCTTTTATTTACACGACTTTGAATTATGTTCATTCACAGTTAGCAAAATTTGTCCAAACAGTTTTTCAAAGGAATATTTCTCAACACACTTATCTCGTTTGGCAAGCTGCCACGTAACTTGTTTCCAACCGCAGTACAAGGCAAAACTTGGCACAGTCTCTCAGAGTCATGGAATGAGTGAATTGTTTCCTGCAAAAGCCCACTCCCTGTTCGCTCCTCTTTTATTTCTTATGGGAGGAGCCAATCACCTCCAAGGTGTGGCTTTACTCCTGAGTTGACATTGTTTTCTGAGTTCTTCTTGTCTTCTGGCAGCTCTGTGCATGTGCACACTGGCAACAGGCTCCAGCTGTTCCTCTGCCTCGCTGCTAACTCCCTCTCTGCCTCCAACGCAGAGCCCTCATCCGACCTTCCCCCGGCCCCCAGAATTGCCCCAAGTTTCTCCCCAACCTCCTGTCCAACTCAGCTCTGCTGGCTGCCAGCAGGCCACAACATTTTATTTCTTAAGCCATCAAGAGTCACCATGAGTGAATTGCAAGGCTAGATACATTTCCTTAATAAATAAATAAATAAATTTAACAATAAAAGATTTCAATTCAGAACGTGCTTATAAATAAATGTGACACCAAAATATTCTAGACTTTGTAAACAGTAGGATTTAGATTTGTATTTCTGATACTGGATGGAGCAAGAACTGGCAAGTGTTTCTTAGTGTAGTGCATTTAATATTCCAGGAAGAGGAACTTGGCTAGGGCCCAAATCATCCAAACACAAAACATTAAAATTCAAATCAGAAAAGTGATTATCTTATTGTGTATTAGGTTGCTGAGCCAGTTTTGCTTATCTGCTTCTACTGGTGCTTGTTCTTCAGAGTTTCAGGAAGATCCCAGGAACAGAACTAGGCACAAATGGGCTGCTTCCCCCTGCCAATATCTCAGAATAGTAGTTGAGGGGGGAAACTTATATAGACCCTTTCCCAAACCGATTAAGGCCCATTTGGCTTCTTATCTGAAGCATTTTACCTTTTGGTAAAGTAAACTAGGATTTCTTTTCTTCTGTTTTGTTTATCTCCAAAGATTATATGCTGGGATGGAAAAAGAGAATCATAACACTTATTATCTACTCCTAGCATGGAATATTGATTCAATAGGCTTGTAAATTTTATATGCTCATCTCATAGTTTTTGCTATTTGTACAGTATATCACTTTCTGCATGTTTTTTTAATCTATTAGTTAATCACTCTGTGGTGGGGGATGGACACTCATGTCTGAAACTGCAAATGGCAGAGAGATTGGGAGATAATAATTTGTGAAATGGGATGCTCAGCCTAAAAAGGCCACAAAGGGGTACTTTTTGACCATATGTACACATTTGACCATTGAGGAAGAAGCTCTAAGCAGCGTGTCATTGGGGAGAAAGCAAAAATGCAAAGTGGTTGGAGTAGAGAGGTTGCTGAGAAATGAAGCAGAATGATTGAAATGGAGCATGCAAAGCTGCCATCGCTTTAAAGAGGCAGCTGTGTGGTTCAAGAAGATTATAGATGACAAAATTAGGCAGGACGGGGGAATGCGCCACTGGAAAGTAATGTTGGCAAAGCGAATGGGTAGAAATCTGCAATTGCAGTTTCAGAAGATAAAATTAGCTACTGCAGGGGGGCCCTTCGCCTTCTTAAGTACCTTAACGATGCTCTTGGAAAGGGCCCAGTCAACATGAGAATAACTTCCCACATGTGGGAAGTTACATGACCAAAAGCCTAATCAAACTGTGTCCATGAACTAAAAAGCTTTGTTTAAATGAAGTGGGAAATTATCTCTGGCACCAATGAAACATTTTGCTATGGAAATGTCACTACGTGTCATAATTTTGCCAACATTCTTCAGGCACTTTGAAGTTTCTAGGTGATTCCTTGAGGGAAAAAAGAGTCAGGAGTGAGGGGAAGAGTCAAATTAAATTAATAATAATAATAATAATAATAGTCTAATAGTGGGTGTACCAAAAGTCAGGCCAATTACAATATCTTTTAGTAATACAGAAAATGTCACTGTACTTAGGAATGTTTAAAGGTTTAAAGAGTAAGGAAGTATTTAGGAGAAAAGGGCAACTGACTCAAACTTTTAATGTAATTTACAAAATAAATTGTCTATAAGGCTTGACTTTTGGTACAGCCTGTATATTACGCTTTTGAGGAGATACCATAGGTATACAGCTCAACCAGAAATCCACTTAGATTTCTGTGGAGTTTGGTTTATATAACCTGAATTGCATAAGGCAGTCCAGAATCCAGAGTTCAGTCAGTCACAAGGACATTTTTGTTTTGTGATGTGATAATAGATCTTTTGTGATGTGATAATAGATCTTTCCAGCACCATCCAACCTATCATTTCAAAAAGTATAATTCTGTGCAAAGAGACTGAGAGAATTTATAAAACATTTGATGTCTTCTGATTTCAAAGCTTTCTTCTAAGCTGCAGCCAGAAATAAGTGAGAATGTTATGCAGGCTTTTTATGCAAAAAGCCAAATTTAATTTATTTCATAACAGGGTGTAATGAACTTAATAACTAAAAAAGAAAAAGAAAAAAAGAAACCATAAATATGGAGGAAAGGGAAATGACCATTTATTTGTCCAAAGCTATCAACAAGTAGAGATATGGGACACCAATATGGAAATAACCTTATATGATTAGGTTTTCTTTACTCTCAAATTTCTTCTTCTTTTTTTTGAACAAAGTCTTATAACATAGAATTTCCTTTCTAAAATAGTCTCGGTACTTTCCATTTTCAGAAAAGCAACAATTATTCTCTTCCTGTTCTTGATCACTGATATTATTTATTTATTTATTTATTTATTTATTTATTTATTTATTTATTTATTTAAATTTGTATACCGCCCTTCTCCTAGTGGACTCAGGGCGGTGAACAGCCAGAGCTAAAACACATGCAGATACAAAATTTAAAATTGTTAAAAGAATTATATAACTGGCCCAATTTAAAACAATTCAATTTAAAACCCCATGACAATTTAAAACTAAAAAACTAAAAAGACTAAAAAAGGGGGAGGGGGTTCATGCCAGCCCTACTTGATGGAAAAGAAAAGTTTTCAGGGCACAGTGAAAGACCCAGAGATCCGATATCCTCCGTATCTCCGGGGGCAAATTGTTCCAGAGGGCAGGAGCTGCCACAGAGAAGGCCCTCCCCCTGGGGGTCGCCAGCCGACATTGTGTGGCTGACGGCACCCTGAGGAGTCCCTCTCTGTGGGCGCGTACTGGTCGGTGGGAGGCTATCGGTGGCAGAAGGCGGTCCTGCAAATACCCAGGTCCTATGCCATGGAGCGCTTTAAAGGTGGTAACCAACACCTTGAAGTGCACTCGGAAGACAACCGGAAGCCAATGCAGCTCATGCAGGAGAGGTGTCACTTGGGAGCGCCCCCTCGCTCCCATAATCCCCCACGTGGCCACATTCTGCACCAGTTGGAGCCTCTGGGTGCTCCTCAAGGGGACCCCCATGTAGAGAGCATTGCAGTAGTCCAGGCGGGAAATGACGAGTGCCTGAGTGACTGTGCGTAAGGAGTCCCATGCAAGAACAATCCAATCCAACACTTCTTAAAGTCTGTGATACTGAATACCCTGTTTGTAACTCATGACACTTTATTTATTAATAAAAATACTGTGTATCAAAACAAAGTACAGTAACATAAAAACAGGGGACTTTGAAGCTTTATTAGGGGTGTTATGGGAAGTAGAAATGTTTAGTTAATTCAAATTTTGTGCATCCCTATATGAAATGTTTTGATCAGCACCTCCTGGCAACATAACTGTTCAGTGGATTAAATATTTCTTTGAATTTTGCCATTCTTAGCAATATAAATATATATGCATTAACATGTTTTTTTAAAAATAGGAAATATTTAATTTACATATTCAAAGAGATAAATCATAATTTTTTTTAAAAAAAGAATTAGATAAAATCTAGTTTAAATACCTTAGAGTATTTAATCTAAGGTATTTATATAAAGAATTGCACTGGAACAATGAAGCCTGAAGGAGGAACTATGGAGAACAATTCAAACCGCTTCCATGTTATTATCAAGAAAACTGCATGAAAAAAATCGCCATAGATCATCCAAAATCAAGCATTCTTTGGGATCTCAATATTTTGCTTCTCTTATAGCAGCTTTCCCTAGTTGATGGTCTTCAAATGTATAGGACTACAACTCCCAGAACCACTCCCTCGCACGATTAGTCATATCCTGTCATATACCTTAAATAAATAATTTTAAAAATTATATGGTAGGGATTCTTTCTTATTTTTCTTTTCATGCAGGGCATGTTTAAAAGTACTGCAGCTGAATTGGACTACAGAACAGTGATAGTTCCCGAAGAAGTCTTGCAGACAGATGCAGCTTTGGGCAACTAATGGAAGAAGCTGAAGCAGTTGCTTGCCTCTATCATTCCATCACTCCATCCTTAAGATAGTTTCTCACATGTGTCTCTTGGCCGATGGGATTTGTGAGAGGACAGATCCATCCATAGGCTAACAGGATGGTTAGTTAGGTAATGAGCAGCTTGGGCCAAGTCCCCTTGCAAGCTAACATAGCCTGCAATTGACAGATTAATACAATTTGTTCTTTTTACTACATGGTGAATGGTGCTGTTGTGTTCGTGAATCGTACTGTCAGTGCAAAAGGCTCTTCACTCTAACAAACACACTGCCTCTTTGTCTTCTTCTGTTTCATTCAGCTGTATTAATCAAGAGATCTTTGCATAGGGTGCTTCCAAATTTGGTAGTGTAATTGTCTACCAAATTCCTTAAATGTCGTTCTTTCACGCAGAAAATGGCCAAACCCTGACAATTTGAATCTGATAAGGTAGAAACCCTTTGGCTACACACAGCCTTCAAAAATGTATAGTCCCTGGAGCAGCTCTGAACATTGTTACAAAAATTAAAATTTTAATGAAAAAGATGCAATCATATAGATTTGCATGTAATATAATGAAATGTAAATGAAAGAAAGTCCAATTTAATTTTGTCCTAGCTCTTCCTATATTGAAGAGTGAATAAGTGAGTGAGATTATAACTATATTACAACCCCATAACCCCCCCCCACTTCCACCCCCACCAATAGCCCCACACAAACACATGCACTGGCATACCATTCTCAGCTACATATAGTAGAGTTGTATGTAAAGTATCATGAGAATTTCTATGCCTTCTCTTTATATGTGATATGCTGTCATTTCCTATTCTAACTGCTCTGGAGCAATGGAGGTTTTTTTTTATTAGAGCTCTGGATTATTACATGTTCTGCCAAGAAGAGATAATGTGATGATTAGGAAAGAACATGCTGTAGAGAATTCATTATTAGCTTTGCTCATATCTTGGTCAAATTGAGTTTCAGTTTATAAGAGATTTAGAGAGGAAGATATCGGAAAAGCAAAGTTCTCTAATGAGGAGTCCCAGCTCATAGAAATAATTGTACTTGTTAAAACTTCAGTAAAAATATGAAAAATGACATCACATAAAAGCATCTAGCTTTTGCTAGTTTATCTCTGAAAAAATTACTTCTGCTAGCTTTCTCTGAAAAAGTTACAGAACAGAGCTCTGTTCGACTCCTATCCTATACACATTCGCAGAAATATTTTGTATATTTGAAGAACAAGTAGTAATTCTTATTTTCAGAAACATGGACACCCTATTATGTGTCTGTCATGTAACAGCTCTTTTTAAGGAATGGCAGATGAAGGAATACTTGAAAAGCCTATGTTACATAAAGTGGAGATGAGCCTGTTCATACACTGTGACAGTCGTAATTGAAGGGCATGATTTTATCCTAGAAAATGATGTTAATCGGTCAAATGGAAATCTGTTCCAGGAAACTTCTGAAATAATTTCATCAAATAGGCTAGGTACAATTTTAGGGCAGAAAAAAATATATGATCTATATAATAATAACAGCAGAGGTAATATGCACAAAAGTGGAAAGCAGAGAATATACCTTCGGAGGGAGAAGTAATTAAAAAAATCTTAGATTGTGCAGAAATGAATAGATTAACTATGATGATAAAGGAAAGAAGATACAGAATATTTTAAGATATGGAATAAATTTTACTATTGGTTAGAAAAGAGATACAAATAAGTTTTTAAAAGAGATTGAAAAAAAATTGGCTGTAATTAGAATAATATATTAATGGAAAATCTTTGTAATGGATTTGGTGAGATTGAAGACAGAAGAGGAGAGAAGAAACTTTTGAAGATAACACCAAAATGTCACATTAAAGAAATGAATGATGTACTAAATGTTTGTTTGTCTTAAAAAATAAAAATAAAATACTGGGAAAAAAATATATGATCTGATGGCTAGAATCTATGTGAGTGTTTCACCTATGGCAAATGCTTTATAGAAAAAGAAAGAGGAGGGTATGCACTTTAAAAAAATACATAAAAACAATCATTGGTCATATTGGTCCACTGAAATGGGGGAAGAGACTTTCCCCCCTTTCAAAATCATAGTGGGGGTGTTATCTTTATTAGGAATAATTAGCACAAAAGAGTGTGAAATTTTTCAGTTTGTTAAGAGGGAGGGAATGCTGTTTTAGCAGTCAACAAAACAAAAAAAAATTTTGGTATGTAATAGTGAAATTTGCCAATTTTAGTGTTTGTCAACCTTGAGATCTTTTCTTTAAAGGTCTAAACAGCTATAATCTACTAATGAGTATTTCGCCTAATAAGCATTTTTTATATCCCATTAAGCCTAATGTACACATTTTAAACTGATTCTCCTAAAGATGATCTATTTTTGTCTTCTATTTTTATTAAAAACAAGTATCATCAGTACACACATTTCCCATAATTTTATCTTTTGGGTGTTTTAATCCTATAATTCAGAAAAAAGAAGACTGGAGCGAACAGAACTAGTAGCACTTTAACCTCTTTTCCTTCGAAGAGAGTAAGCAGGAAGACCCTCTCTGCGTTAGTGAGAACATCTCCTCTCTTCCAGCTGTTCTTGCAATATGCCACTGTGGTTAGTGACATAAGGAAAGTCACTGGTTGCATAACCACTGAAATGATATCATTTGATCTTCAGAAGGTTTTACATAAAATATTGATATGTGGCTTGGATGCTTCCTTATAACAACAGCTACACATAACTTTCCACTGCAGCCGTCTGGAAGGATGAGGCAGAGTTTAGCAGTTCCCACTCACCCCCTTTTGGAGTAGTGGGCTCTAGGTAAATAAATTAGGACAGTCATAGCTGTGTTGCAGAAACATGGTCAGACCCTAGAGGGCAGCATATAACATTTTACTACATCTAATGGTCATTTAGGTTTCTGCAACCCATATCTAATTACCCTAATTTATGCATAACTACTGTGTTTCCCTGAAAATAAGACCCTGTCTTATATTTTTGAACCCTGAAATAAGCGCTTGGCCTTATTTTCGGGGAGGTCTTATTATTTTGGGATGCATGGAGGAAACCAGAGGAAATGGCGGGGACCGGCTGCACATGCATTTACATATTTTCAGGGAGGACTTATTTTCGGGGGGGTGGTGGTGGCTTATTTTAGTGCATGCCCTCAAAAGCCTGATTGGGCTTATTATCAGGAGATGTCTTATTTTGGGGAAAACAGGGTAGTTCTGATATAAGGTAGCATCTTACATCCTTAAAGGGCAGAGGTCTCCAATCAGTTTTAGACCAGAAGGCACAGTTACTATTTTGAAAGCATGTCATGGATGGCGTGGCAAGTTGCAAGATGTCTCTTTATCACACAGAATTAAATTGTTCTTCTGAATTTTTTTTAAACCCAGGTTCTCTTTAACACTCTATCTAATTTTTTGCTTTCGAGAAAATGAATATAGTCCAAATGAAACACTGAGATAAAGCCACCCACTCTTTTTGTTATCCTAACAATTATTATCCCAAAGGGCCTTTGAAGATAACTATGATTTTCTTTGAAAAACAAAACAAAACTAACACAGTCTATTAGGTTCATTTTTATTAAAATGAAAATCATATTCCTTAAAAACAAGCTGGGGCAGGGAGTTTGGTAGATCTGTGGCCATATTGCATTGTGGTTCTCAGTCTTGGGCAAAGAAAATGTGGTAGGTTACAAGAGGTCCCTTTGGAGTTGTGTACTGTATAAGGAGAAATGGATGAGTTCTTCATCCAGTGAAAAAGCAGACTGTCCTTTTTATCGCATTGCCTCCTTCTACAGAATTATTGACCAACAGGTTCCCCATCTTCCTCCAGATCTGGCCATCTTAAATTTGTCAATGTCTTGCTTATCTTGATAGAGAATCACAAGTAAATGCTTGTTCAGGAAAAGGAGGAAGAACCTGTGGGTGAAATATGGGAAGAGGGACAGAAAATCTCAAGACACACTCACATGCATATTGTCCTTCTCAAGATTACAGTGATGTTTATTGTTACAGTGCTTTCAGGGATTCAAAAGGTGCTTATTTCTAGTATATGTAGCAAGCTTAGCTTATATATAAAATTTCCTTCTCACCCCTATGGGTAGTATGTGTCTTCCTCAATGGCGGGTTCTCTACCAGAGGCCTGAAAGTTGGAACATTTTAGCTGTTCCTAGCACTGCCCTCTTCTGTATAGACAGCTCTGATGTTGTTCCTGGGATCTGTTTGAGGCACCCTCCCAGCTTAAGAGTCACAGCCCTGAGTGCTTCTACTACCATTGGGACCACTTTGGCCTTTATTTTCCACATTCTTTTTATTTTCTATTTCAGGCCCTTGTACTTCTACAGATTCTTACATTCCTTCTTCCTGATGTTCCTGTCATTTGGCATTACTATATATATTCCACTTCTATTTTCTGGTTCTCAGCTATTTCCATGGTGTTTGGTTGATTGACCAATACTTGCCTACTTGTCTGGATCTGGAAGTCCCACAGGATTTTTAGTCCACAACCTTCTGTGAGATCTTCCCTCTGGGCTTGCAAGGGTCTAGCCCATACCAGAGGTGGTATTCAGCAGGTTCTAACTAGTTCTGGAGAACCGGTAGCGGAAATTTTGAGTAGTTCGGAGGACCTTTAAACACCACCTCTGACTGGCCCCACCCCCATCTATTCTCTGCCTCCCGAGTCCCAGTTTATCGGGAGGAAATGGAGATTTTACAGTATCCTTCCTCTGCCATGCGCACCAAGCCATGCCACACCCACCAAGCCATGCCCACAGAAGCGGTAGTAACATTTTTTGAATCCCATCTCTGGCCCATACACTATGCAGATGTTCCTGTATACAATGCCAGCTACTGGGTTGTGCTGTTCAGTGTATGCCATTTTTGCCTGCATCTTACACCCTGACACTATGTGTTGGATTGATCCTGAGGAAATGACTTTCAACTGCTCCTCACACTTACCACTATCACAGCATCCCCAGAGTCACTTGTTCAAAATTTAGGCACTTGGTAACTGGTATGTATTTACAACAGGCACTGAATGCTGGACAGCAACAACAGGGACCGAAAGCTATCTCCATGCCATGGAAATGCGAATGCTCCATTGGATATCGGGCATCTCCCTTCTTGATTACATCACAAATGACACTATTTGACAGCATTTTGGTTTGGCACCAATTATAAGAGAAGATGAGAGAAGGATGGTTCTGCTGGTATGGATATGTCCAGAGAGCAGCACCTTCCACCATTGTCAAGACTGTCTACCAACTAGAAGTCAATGGCCGGCGACCTCGCGGGCATCCAAAACATAGATGGCAAGACACCATCAACAAAGATATGCAAGGCACAGGCTTGCACCTGGAGATGCAGCTGACTGTGCAAAGTGGCATCCAATAATCCGAAAAGCAGATCCTGCGCTTGTGGGAATATGCTAGGAGGAGGAGGAAGAAGAAGAAGAAGAAGAAGAAGAAGAAGAAGAAGAAGAAGAAGAAGAAGAAGAAGAAGAAGAAGAAGAAGAAGAAGAAAGAAGAAGAAGAGGAGGAGGAGGAGGAGGAGGAGGAGGAGGAGGAGGAGGAGGAAGTAGTAGTAGTAGTATTTACAACAGTTGCAGCATTCTGAGGTCACATGATTTCTATTTGCATCCTTCCCAGGGCCATTCCAACAAGGAAAGTTAATGGGGAAGCTGGATTCATTTAATGACTGCAGCAAAAAAAAGTCATAAAGTTGTGCATGATTCACTAAATGACTGCATCACTTAGCAATGGAAGTTTCAATCCCAATTGTGGCTGTATGTCCAGGATTTGTATGTCCAGCTGGTGCTCCACCAGTTTCATCATCCAGCATGCTGGAATAATGCACACCAATTAATGTAAAGAGTGTAATATATATGCTAGTTTATAAAATAGCTGGTTCAAACCTTTGCATGCATATTAGAAGAGTACATCTTGTAAAAATCTCTCTGTCTCTTTAGCCTCTTTGAATTTTACATTGCTTTAAGTCATGCAATTGCTGCCATGGGAAACGGAAATCAGACTCTCTGGTGCAGATTGTTAGTCAATATTATATCTCCACCTAGAACAGGTTTACATTTCTCAGGTTTCACTCTTTTGTTAACGAAGAGAAATCCTAAAATGGTTCAGAGATGCAATTAAGAGGAAGTGATGCTGCCTTTCAGCAATGAAAATACATGAGGTCTGCAAAAACAGAATATATTTGCTTTGTAACCAATTTCATCTTTAATACGGGATACTAAGGAATAATAAAAAGGCCACCAGTAATATTGCAGTTCTATGATTTCTCTGTCAGTGAATTTTATTCCTGCATCCTGAATTATCATAAATTCAGATAACTGAAGACCTGATGTTCCTCAATCTGTGCTAAAACGTTAACGTTGCTTAGCTCATTTAAATGTCAGTTTTATTGTAGGAGGACTTCTTTATAAGATCTCTTAGTGCCGCTTCTGGAACGGGCATTTTTTTTTTTGGTTTAGATTGAGAATTTTAAATAAAAACCTCTAGAATTGCCATTACTCATTCTATACAGGCAAAAATGTATTTCATGAGTAGAAATTTTCTAATATTTCTCTTCTAAAATAGCAGTTGGTAAAACATTAAATCAATGCCCTTCTATATTTAGATATTTCAATCTGTCTTACTATCTGGCCAGGCTGAATTTGAAGCAGTGATTCAACTTCTGCAGAATGGAGTTTTCCTACCTGCTAGTATATTTATTAAGAAATAAGAGATTCCTAAACCTGTTTTAAGACCCTAATTCATTTTATTAATCTGCAATGCAGTTTCAATCTTATTTATGCCAGCTTCCAGGTGGAGAACAATATCTGGGACATATCACATTACCCGTATCTCTAGAATATAGATAATGAGAATTACATTCAATGAGATAATTTTATAGTGTCCTATTTGTGCATTATGTATATGTTGTGCTTTAGCAATAGATAGTTAATTGCTGTTCTGATATACAATGATGCCCAAGATCTTTAAAGAGTTAATTGCCAAAGCTATCTGTCCATTCTGTAGGGTGTACTGAAGACGTACATTCCAGTTTCTTGTGGCATGAAAGACTGCTCCCACACGTTCAAATAGCTACTGAAGTTTGATGAACAAGGGAGGTAAACAAAGCCAGGGGAATACATCAATCTGTATCTTGAATCTCCCTGAATACCATAAAAAAGGACTGCACCATTTGGCAGTAATGTCCCTGAAGCAGGATAAGGAAACTAATGGAGTCATAATGTTATGCTAGTGTAGACTTCTGCTGGCTCAAGGACTGGTAACTATCACTTTCTCCTAGTCCTGAAGAACAGTCTTGCTGCTTTCCTTGCAATCTAATTTGTTCCTCCTACCTGGAACATCCTATTTTCTTCACCAGAGCATCTACATTCTTGTCTTTTTCAAGTCTGTGGAGAACCTGTTACAGCCATCACCCCCTATGTTCTCTTTTTAGAGGTTATTTTGGTAGCAGAGGACTGAATGTCAAAAACATAGCATTGCCAAGATTGCTTTAATGTCTCTTTTTCTTTCTGTAGGTGTATATACTGACTGTGAAAGGTCTCTCATCCCATTAAAATCAGCAAAACAGTTGTTCAGAGATGATACCAGGCACTTGCCAGCTGGCAGCCTGGCGCAAAACAAATGACTAGAGCTTAGGAGAAGTTGAGTGCTTGCCCTCTGGGTGGAGCTTCCTCTGAATGAGAATAATTTCTCAGATGTTTCTGGCATCCAGTCAATATTTGTCCACATAAATGAACTCCAGTGTGTAATTTGTGAAGTTGGAAGCACTTCTTTGCCCCTTGTGTTCATGAGCGTAACAATGACTCCTATACCATATGAGATATGAACTATAATAGAGAAAGAGTGTCAACATTTCCTTTGCATTAATTACCTCATGGGAATGTTTATATCAGGGGAGAAATCCAGCAGGTTCTGACAGGTTCTGGAGAACTGATAGTGGAAATTTTGAGTAGTTCAGAGAACTGGCAAATACCACCTCTGGCTGGCCCCAGAGTGGGGAGGGAATGGAGATTTTGCAGTATCCTTCCTCTGGAGTGAGGTGGGAATGGGGATTTTGCGGTATCCTTCCCCTGCCATGCCCACCAAGCCACACCCACCAAGCCACACCACGCCCACCAAACCACGCCCATAGAACCGGTAGTAAAAAAAATTGGATTTCACCACTGGTTTATATCGTACGCCCATTCATATTTTAGCATTTGGTATTTTTTGCATATTGAGGTAGGTGGCTGGGGTCCTTGTTGGATTGACATTGGGGTAATCAGAGAAACGTCTTCATCTCTTTTGCATATTATGTGAGAACAAGTGCACTGTAGAAAATCAAGGAGATGATCTTGAGGGAAATAGACAAGAACTGTAGAAACATTCTTAAATCCCAGGAAATATAATGTTTGTAAGAGACTGAGAGGGGCTCCTTCCTTATTCATTGGAGTGTAAGGAGGAGGAGAGATAAAACACAACCAGACTTGCAAGGTCTTGCTGTTATGGCCTATCTCAGTATACAGTTCTAGTTCTAGGCTAGTCTAGTCCAAAGTTCTAAACTTTACCTCCTCTCCGTCTCATACCCCAACTGAATCATGGAAGATCCTGCCTGCATCTCTTCCAAACATAATATTGTTTCTTAGGACTTACAGAACATTTCTAACCCGTTTCGCTTATATAACAGCTCTTGCTTATTTCCCTGAAGGTCATGTCCCTGATTCTCTGCAGCCATGCTATTTATGTACACAATTATCGGAGCTATGGGAAGCTTTTCACCTGCCAAATAGCCAAGTTGGAAAAATGCACGCAGAGTTTCATTCTGCGTTTACTTTGGAACAATATATTCTATTAACTTTACAGCACTTGAAATGTGCTTAGACCGCACATTTTTGCTCCAGTATCCATCTCTTCATATTTCCATGAAACTGCATTTGCCATTCGGTTAATCAGTGTACATCCAATTTTTTTTAAAAAAAGCCCTTTCAGAAGATGATCACTTTTGATTTTCACCACCTTAAATATTATTTACGTATTTATTTATTTATTTATTTATTTATTTATTTATTTATTTATTTATTTATTTATTTAATGATTTCTGTAGCCTTAATTCGAATGCTCTAGGTGGGGTATAATTAAATCAAGGAAACACCCACTTCACCTTGAGATTAAAAATCGCCCAGAAATAATAAAAACCATCCGTAAAAATCTAATGCATCACAGGAATTATTCAATTAAAATTATCTCAGGGTCAAATTCCTGTTGGAACGATACTGGTTTGGATAGTTTCCAAAATGCCTGAAACGCAAAGGTCATCTGTGCTGGTAAAAGCTGCTGAGAAGGCTGTGGCCTGGCCCATGACTCATGAACCTTCAGAAGAAGGTGACCTGTAACAGGTGGTCTGTAGATGACCTGGCAGGCAGATGAGATTTTGGTGAAGTATTGCCTGTTATATGCCAGTGCTATCCTGTGAAGGGCTTTCAAGGTGGTATTTGAGAAAGTCAGTTGACCTGTCCTTGGGAATGGGGAAGAATGAACGAACCATTAAGGGGGGAGATTTCTGAAAGATTATCCAGTTTTGAAAAAAAAAGGAAAACGTGAGAAGAAAGCCAAATAACCTTGCCTTGATTTATATATTTTAAGATGGGGCAGGGAGAAACTCTGTCAGACTTTTAAGATTTGGTTATTCTATCCTAAACAATAAAGAACATTTTTATTGCTCTATTCTCTCCCCAATTTTGTTTAACATCTATATGAAGCTGCTGGGTGAGGTCATCTGTTGGCATCAGTATCACTTGGGACAAGTAGGCAATACTATCAGGGTTTTTTTCTCTGTATCTGGAGAATATTGGGGCTTGGGTGGGCAAGAATAGATTGCCTCAATCCTAGCAAGACTGAGTGACTGTGGATTTTGGGCTCCTTTGAACCTGGAACTAGAGATTTTCTATAACTGGTTCTGGAGATGTTTTGGAGAATGTTCTGGAGATGTTGTCTTCCCTACTTAGAACCAAATTGGGGATCTTCATTGACTCAGAGCTCCTGTTCAAATAGTTGGTAGTTGTTATGGCCAAAGAGGGCAGTTGCATAACTCTTTCTTGGGGGGGTCTTCCCATTTGAACTAATGCAGGACACTCTATATGGGGTTATCCTTGAAGACATCCTGAAGCTCCAGTTGGACCAGAATGCAGTAACACAGTCAGCATGTGTACCTCAATATGCTGATGTTCTATCACTACTTTGTGAACTGCATTGGCTTCCAGTACCGCTTCTGGAGGTAATTCAAGCTGCTAGTTATGACGTACAAAGCCCCATATGACTCGGATCTGTTATTTGTGAAACCACCTGTCTCCATGTCCCTGTCATAAATGTTCTCATAGGATAAGCATGTTCCAGGTCCTCTTCTTGAGTAACAGCCAATGACACCTACGAGGTTTGCATTTTCTGTTGAGGCACCTGCCCTTTGGATTAATACTAGAACAGAGGTCCCCAACTTTTCTGGCTCTGCAGTGGCTGCAGTGGTGGCGGTGAGGGTGGATGGGATGCCTTTGTATGCTCACTTGCCACTTGTATGGTCCAGTTCCCAACAGACCACAGAATGGTAGCAGTTCATGAACCAAGGTTTGGGGATCCTTGAAGTGGAGGACATGGAATAATAAATTTAAACTATTCTGGACTGCTAAACCTGTCTAACAGCAAGAGGAGTTCAATAATGAAAATGGACTTCATCTTGCTGGATATGTGAATATGTTGAAGGATAGAGAGTCATCCATCAAGAATTCTTTATTTTGTATTCTTGCATTGAGATGTAGGTTGATTTCAATGGCCCAAATGCCATCTTCCAACTATTCTTGCAATGTTACCAAATGAATTGAAAAGCCTTACAGAGCAGCATAATAAATCATAAGCAAATTGGATATTATAAGTAACAAAATCCTAAACAAAGCTGGAATCCTAATTGTCCTCTAAATGGCATTTTGGGTCTGAAGGCAAGAGAAGAAGAAGAAGAAGAAGAAGAAGAAGAAGAAGAAGAAGAAGAAGAAGAAGAAGAAGAAGAAGAAGAAGAAGAAGAAGAAGAGGAGGAGGAGGAGGAGGAGGAGGAGGAGGAGGAGGAGGAGGAGGAGGAGGAGGAGGAGGAGGAGGAGGAGGAGGTTCTTTTAGCACATCTATTTCAAAGCCCAGTTCATCATCATAAAAAAAAACAATGAGATTTATAAAGCAGATTATTTTCTGGCACTAGTCTATCAGACAAAATAAACTTTTTGATATTGACTTGAAAAGGATAGCAGGTGAATGAAAGGAGAAAACTAGCAAATGAAGATTGGACAGGAGAGTGTATTATAGTTGATAGTCTCCCAGCTTTGGGAGAACAATTGTAGATTTATTTCCCCCTATTTGTCTGTCTAGAACTGCTGATGTTGGATGTTCTGCATGTGAACAGAGTGGCAACAGGGGGATTCTGATATATGCTGATCAAAGTCAAAAAGATGCAGTTTTATAAATTCTGTAGAGATTTATTTATTTTTTAACTTGGTCCCTCTGGGTAATTTCAAGGAGCTTTATGCATTTTTAAAGCCTTCCATCTTCTTTAGCTCGGCAGGAAATTATATTATTTTTATGTCACCATAGGGAGCTGACTGTCAATGAATAAACTGTAAATAATGTAATGCCTTTAATGAATAACCACAGCCAAATCATGCTGAAAAGCAGACTGTGGCAAAAGATTATCACTGGACAATGGTTAATTGCTAGACAACAAGGCAATGTGTGGATTAGAAAGTCCAGTAGTTCATAGAGGAATGGGATTTTTCTGCAATTCATTAATTTTGGCTCTTGTCTTTTATTCGAGACAAGCAAGAACAATGGGAAATGGAACTTTTCGTTTTGGCTTTGGTGAGATACAATTTAGTTCCACTGAAATTTTTTTTCCCAGTGCACTCTGTTACCTGGCTGAGGTATTATTTCTTATTATTATTTCTTATTATTTCCACTCCCCACCAGGTGTAATTACCCAAGACTAGAGAGAGATCAGAGATTCAGCAGGCTTCTGTGCTTTCAGCACCAGGCAAGAACGGTTGCGTCCTAGTGCTAAAATCGCAGGTGCAATCAGATGTTTTGAACATCACTTGATGACTAATATATCGTCAGCAATAAACAAAGGGTACAGTTCTAAGATGTAGATAAGGCACCAACATCTATCAGAGTGGGTCAAATGACAAAGACCACAAGACTTTAAGGACCGACCAGGACCCATTTCTATTCTCCTCCTGCTTTTCCACCTTAGTACTCCCTCATTCAGGAGTGAAATCCAGCAGGTTCTGACAGGTTCTGGAGAACCGGTAGTGGAAATTTTGAGCGGTTCAGAGAACCGGTAGCAGAAATTTTGAGTAGTTCGGCGAACGGCAAATACCACCTCTGGCTGGCCCTAGACTGGGGTGCAAATGGAGATTTTGCGGTATCCTTCCCCCAGAAGTGGGGAGGGAATGGAAATTTTGCAGTATCCTTCCCCTGCCACACCCACCAAGCCATGCCCACCAAGCCACACCACACCCACCAAGCCACGCCCACAGAACCGGTAGTAAAAATATTTGGATTTCATCTCTGCCCTAATTCCTCAGTAGAGTAGTTGGAGTAGCCAGTGTTTACTATCAGAATGCCTCTGGTTTTGCAACACTACATGTAGCATTTGGGGGTAAGACAGATGGAAGCAGTTCCTGCTGCCACTTTGCTAATTGTTTTTTTGCTTTATTGAAGACCAGGCTGAGTGCCTGCAGTTGTTCCATCTTGCCTGGCATCCTTTTAGGAGATGCAGGATGGACAGCGAGCAGGCCATGGCAGGGGCAAGTTAGGGAAATCCCAACATCTGCCACACTTATAAGATGACTTCCTGACTAAGGCAGTCCCTGATATGAAGCTAAGGGGAAGGCTGAAGACTCTTCTCAGATCTGATGCCTGTCCTAGAACAAATTATCAAAGCAACCAGCCAGGTAACATAATAATGTAGTGATACGGATTGGTGTTTCATAGCACACCAGGACAAAAGCAAATGAACCATAAAATATTGCATTCTTATTTCTGAATATCTGAAGGGAACAAGAGAATGCTTTACAGCATCCCCACTTTGTAATATTTGCATGCTCTTCCCATTACATAATGGAGTAAAAAAAATCAATTCAACCAATTGCCCTCCCTCTGAGAATCATTTCACTGTTGCTGAAGTGGCATTTTAGTTTTTTCTACCAGGCTGGCGGATCAATTCCTGAGTTACAGCAAAAGGGTAATACGCCTAGTGGCTAGTTTATCATTTTTTTTCCTCCAAACACCCGCCCACCTCATCAAATGCTTTGGCTTAAAATAGTTATTACACTGATTTACTACAAAGTGGCAAAAAGAAAATGTGCTAAAATGGCACAGGGTTTGTCTTCATTATGGCCAATGAGATAGAATTAGCTCTGCCACTAATGCGATGGTACCTAGCTTTCAAACTAAATGCATTTAGCCATAACGGTGTAGATAGGATTTTGATTAAGGTCAAAACTCTTACCTAACCATGGGCAATGTGAGTGAAGAAACATGAATTTGCTGCAATAACAGAAAGTGGGATGAATGGATTATGACTAGTTTGTTTGTCCTTTCATGTTTCTTCCGTGTTTCAAAGAACAGCTGGGGAGAAATGATTGAAAATGGACCCACCACTGGTTTACTGTTGAGAACCACTAGCCTCTTCAAAGGCACAGGAATACTTTTTTAAAAGGGGGAAGGTTAAATGTATCAAATGTTAATGCTATTACCTTTACCTCATTTGAATAATTAATTGTTACATCTTTAAGGGGTCTTCTTTGCATCTATTAAGTTAAAGCGATAATGGTAATTGCCCTGGGTAATTTTCTTGTCTGCCATATCCTCTTGATGTTAAAGATGGCCTTAGTTGTTCCAATTTTAAACTCATGTTTTCTTTCGTTCCCTGACAAAATTTTGGTTGCACCTGTATGCACAGTATGCTTCCCTGATGACATGGTTGCTGAAATGGTCTGGAATCGGGCTCTGCCTAGTTCCTATTGGCTACTTTAGGCTACTGCTGGGACTTCCCATTCATTCTGATTGTTGGGAACCACCTTCCAAATTGTTTAAGTTCAGGGGTCTCCAACCTTGGGAACTTTATGACTTGTGGACTTCAACTCCCAGAATTCCTCAGCCAGCATGTGCTGGCTGAGGAATTCTGGAAGTTGAAGTCCACAAGTCCACAAGTTGCCAAGGTTGGAGACCCCTGTTTTAATTTGATGCTAAAGAAGAAAGAAGCCATCTGGCTTTTGCAGAGATGTTTTTTTTTTTTTTTGCATGAGTATTTTTCACAGTTCTTAAGTGGTGTTTTATAAGCTTTTTATTAATATGGGTTTATGGGTCTTCTGGAAAGTTCTGGAACAGAAAGTAGCTCTCAATGGAGACTAGAAAAAATGGATTCTGGCAGCTGCGTATTGCTAATTTGTCACCATCGGGTGTCTTATAGGACCACTGGTTCTTCGGCCAAGAATGGATTTAGTCTGGCCATACCTTTTATTGTGTTTTGTTGGGAAGGATGCCCTTTTTAATGTCTACTCCAGTTTGAGTTCTCATTGCAAGGTTAGACCTCGATTTCCTGACTGCTGATTGCCAGCACTATAGCATTGCTTTGTAGCGTAATTTCAAGAAGCAGTTCACTCCCTGCCTTCTGCTTCACTTCACCCCTCTCCTCTGTGCTTCTCAGCAGATGGCCTGCCCTGTGTTCAGAAATAACTCAACTGACAGGTCACAGTTGTGCCAAGCTGGAACATCAGGGGTGCTCTCTTCTGTTTACTCCCACACACCTCTTGGTGTCTGTGTAACCTATTAGCTGGCAACTTGACAGCTGTCTAAACTTGCCACTCTAAGCAGCCTCCCACTATACTTTCTCTCTCTTCAGGAGAATGATTGGTGGCTGTTTCCCCACTGGTAGGTGTTGGAGAATCTAAACTGGGAGAATCTACCAAGACTTGTCCTTAATTTGCCCTGCAGTAGGAAGGTGTGAAGCCAGCAGCCTTTTGCCAGTCCTATTCCCACTGCAATTTAAGGATCAGACACAGGACAGCCCAGTTTATGGCAGCATATTTCTCTTGTGAATAACACTTTAATGTGATCATGTCTTGCCTACAGATAATCTCCATTCCTCCACACTTTAATTGAGTCTGAATTTTAAAGTAAATGACATAGCAAAACAGTAGCAACCAAGCTTATCTCATGGGCCTGTTTTCCAAGACTCGTGAACATAAGAAGATATCTCAGAGGAAATCAGAGACATACAAGTTTGGGTCAATAGAGGCCATGGGAAATGTCATAAAAGTTAAGATGGAAATCAAGTTGATATCGTTGAAGTGTCAAGGCTCCGACTAATGAACCCAAGCAAATCAGAACTCTGAGACTAGGAGCCTTCTCAAAAGTCTTCTTTATTGAGTACATCATATCAGCACAGTTTCAAAGGAAAACCAATTCTAAATCTTTCCCGTGGTTTCAGTATAATTAAAGTAGGAAATAAATCCCAAGTGTCACAGGTTTTGTTGGCCAATTGGGTTAATTGGCAGGCTCTCCAGGCACTCCTTCCCCATTCTTATCCGTTGCCAGTAGAGATGACCTTGGTTCTCACGGGAAAGCTCTCTGTTGTATCTGATAAGGTATTCCAACCCCCTTCCCCCTCTGTGTGGCAACTGAGGAACAGAAAAATGGCTGCTGCCAGGTTTGGTTGAAGTTGACATGAAGTCGTATTGCTTTATAGATATACAGTAGATATAGATATAGGTATTTGTTTTCTGAGGTTTTCGCGGGTATTTGTATGTAGGTCTTTGGTTATTCGGGTTTTGTCCCACGTAAAATTAAAAAAAGTACCGCCAAGGTACTTCCAATTTTACGTGGGACAAAACCCGAATAACCAAAGACCGATATAGATATAGACATAGATACACATACACATACATAATATACATATGTATGCATATACAAATGGTGGAGTCTTGATTACATAGTTGTGGCCACATGCTGACACCTCCCCACCAAGGGAAAAAAGATCACGAAACATCATGTGACCGCAACGTGATGCGGCGAGTTTGACACCCATGCTCTAGAACAGTGGTTTCCAAACTTTTTCAGTCCACCGCCCCTTTGGAACTACAAACTCATCCTCAGTGCCCCCCACCCAGGGGTGGATTCTACTTACCTTTACTACCGGTTTGCAGCGGGACCACGCATGTGTGCTCACTTCGCTCGCACATGCGCAGAAGCGTTTTGGTGATGTCAGGTTTGGTGGGCGGGGCCTCCTGCCGGTTTTACTACAGGTTCTATAGAACCGGTGAGAACCGGGGCAACCCACCACTGCCCCATCCCCACCCCCTATAAATAGCATTGTTTGGAATAGCGGTTTGCACGATCCACTAAGGAAGATAGTAACAGTAAAATACACGGAAAACAGCCATTTTTTTGGCTTCCTGAAGCCTTGCTCCGCACGTCCCATTTTTGTGAAAAACGGGCCTATTTTTCGCAAAAACAGGGTGCGCAAAGCCTTTGGGAGGCCTGCAGGCTGTTCCAATACAAATCTATCCCTGTAACAAAAATAGCTAACACTATTAGTTAACACTAAAGAAATCCCCTGAATCAACCAATCTAGAGCAGTGATTCTCAGCTGGGGGTTCCTTTTGAATTTTCTGACCCCCAGCGAGTGGGAGAAAGCAATTTCACAGAGGAGGGGATGGAGAGAGCTGCGGGATGAATTCACACCCATTCCCAGACCCCCTTGGGATCAACCTGCAGTCCTCCCCTGCCTCCTCAGGTGGTGGATCTGGGGGGGGGATGCTTTTCAAGAAGCCACAAGGAGGGCTGAGAGCTGGTTTCTGTCCCACAAGTAAGATTTGGTCCAGAACCAACCCCAACATGAAGGTCTTTTATTTGCTCCTTGTACTCCTTGTCTTTGCATTTTTAACAGGTAATAAAATAAATTTCTGATGATGTCAAAATAGCTCATAACTCACCTTTCTAGATAGCTATTATCATGTCTAAAAGCAAGATTTCTCCATCTTTTGTCTGGAGTACCATTTAATCCAGAGCCTTTTAATTCCAGAAGTCCAAGTTTAGAAGAAGTCCAGAAGAATGGACTTCTGGAATTAAAGCTCCATTTTTTAGCTAAAACTTAATTCACACCTGTTAATTTTGCTTGAGCAGTGTGAACAATTGACAGTGTGATCCTCCAAAGGAGGAAAATATATCATTGATTTTTCTTTGGCATTTAAACTAGATAACCAACGTGAAAAAATGCAGCAAGGAAGGACTGGAAAGCCAATTCATACTGAACCGTATTGGGTTTTCTGTTGTTATTTGAATAAAATGAAAAGAAATCAAATAGAGGTACCTAGTGCGGAAAAAGAGACGAAATAATGGGTCATTCTCAACACTTGAATTCTCTACACTTAAAATATCTAGAAATTATTATGGTTAAGTGAGTTTTGCCCCATTTTATGATTTTCTTGCCATAGTTCAAAGTTCAAATCAAAGATTTGATTGTTCAAATCAAAGATTTCTGAGACTAATGTTGAATACTTAAATTTCAGTAGTCACCAATCCCAGTCTTAAAATGAGTTTAGAATCAGCGGGAGTCACTTGATAACAATGAACTAACTAGCTACTGATAATGAGTCCAGTCCTGCCTTTCTTTTCCTTCTGTCCAAGTTTTGCTAATACTTTTTCCAGGTATATGTTTTATTCCAAAGTATACAAACCATTATTGTTAGGGAAAAAATGGGTCTTCCAAGCAATTTTAAAAGATACTGTCAGAATGACTCTGCTCTCAGCTCCCCTTGTGGCTCCTTGAAATGCACCCCCCACATATGTAAATGAAAAGAATAAGCTTAAAAATCCTAGCCTTTTAAAGTTGAAAATATGGAGAATTGGGACGATGAATATGAGACACTAAGGGAGATGTTTCAAAAAGTAAGGAAGGCATTTAAGGTAAATAAAGAAGCAGAGAATTGGTTAGCTTGCAAAAAAAAAAAAAAAAAAAGAGAAAGAGAAAAGATGAATGAGAAGCAAGAGAAACAAGGAACTAATATTGAAAAGGAAATAATTGAAAAAAAAAAGATAAAGATGATTACACTAGGCTCAATAGAAAAAAATGGAATAAGATGAAATATACTGCTAATTGGAGGCCACCCTCCTTGCCACTTAGCGCCCCCCTCCCACCCCCTTTTGCCTCTAGCGCCCCCTTGCTGCTTACCGCCCCCTAAGGCATCCCACCGCCCCCCTGGGGGCGGTACCACCCACTTTGGGAACCACTGCTCTAGAACATTAACCTGAATAGAATGAGGGAAGCTGGGAAATGCAGCAAGAGAATTTCTCCCACACACTCCCCTTCATGTTTTTCTGTAGCTCTAAGATATAGATAAGTATGGAAGAACAAAAAATACCATTGCGAAATCCTTCAGAGAACACTTGTGGGAAATGTAGTACAATTGTGTACATTTCATATTCAAACGGAGAGAGAAGGGATAGGAAATCAATTTCAAGCTTCCTATCAGATAAAGTTAGTATAGACCACCTTTAGTTGCTGTGTTTGTTGAGATGTCATGATGTTCTGTGGTTTTAACTATTATATATGTCTAGAGCAGGCTTGTCAAACTGGTGGTCTGCGGGCCAGATATGGCACGCATAGGCCACGCTCACCCCGGTTCCACAACCCCAAAAAAATGTCACAATACGTCACAATCCGGCCCACGATTGAGTTTGACACCCGTGGATTACAGCTTTTTTGCCAAACCTATTCCTTCTTTCATATACTAATGAGGATTAGTAGAACCCAACCTTTCCTGGGTTGAAAGAAAAAACTGCTGGGGTAATAGGATCTCATCCTGACTCTCTTTCTTCTCCTCTGAGTTTTCAGTTGAGCAAGGAATGGCATAAGTTTGCATACAAACATGACCTAAGAAGAGATAAGGACCTGGTGGCTCAGCAGACTGATAGCATTGTGATTAACACCAGCTGTCTGCAATTACTGTAAGTTCGAATTTCACCAGGCTCATGGTGTTGCACATTACTGCTGAAGAGAGGCTCATGGTCTACAAAGTTCTACTCACTCTTGATAGCCTGAAATGAAAGCCTTTGAATTGAGCCTACCTTGCATGTTGTATGAGTTTAAATTTAAGGATTTTGGAGTAAGATGGATATTTAATTGATTTGTCATTGAATATGTTTAACTAATTAGTGAAATTGCTATAAATGGATCACTTTTAAAATAAGAGATAAGAATATAAATAATTGAGGGAAGTAATAGAATGGCAATAATGAATTATTTAAGTCAATATGAAGAAATGATAAAATGTAGGGATGTCTAAAAATTGAAAACAAGATCTAGAAATAAGAAGTATACATACTTAATTTGTTTCTATCAATAGGTTGATTATTTGGAATAGTTGATAAGAGAATCATTGGTGATTAGAATAATAGAATTTAAGGAAATAATTGGGGATTGTATTATGTTATGTGAATTTAAATTTAGGGTTCAAATTTTAAGGAGGGAAAAGAAAAATTGAACTATAATAGGATGAGAAGTTCAGATAAAGGGTTTCTTAAAATTAGAGAGAATAAATGCTATGAGAAAAATTGAATGTATAAAATTGTGTTAAAGATGAACAAAAAGCTGTACAAATTTAAGACCGGGCCAATATTCTATTCAGAAAAGATGTATTGTATGTTTGTTTGTGTGTTCAAAAAAACCCACCAAACTTTACTACCAAAAAAAAAAAAAAAAGAATTGAGCCTAACTTTAAAGTAATTTCTTGGCCAATCATCTAGCTTTTTTTTTAAACAACTAGTTTGCCATTGCCTTCTTCAGGGATATTTTTTGACCTCCTGGTCTAGTTTTTAACTCTGGCATTCCAAGAAGGTTGTCCAGATAGTAGGCAGGTCCAAACCTGTTCACCTTCCAAGCCCAGAAAAGGTGCTGCTACACTTCTGGGTTTAAGACAGGAATAACATTCCCAATCACATCTCCCAATCAAGGGAAGGGGGAGAGAAAACCTGGTCCTATGCATTTGTATGTCACAATTTAAGACCCTGGTAGTACAGTGGATTAAAGCACTGTTATTAACATCTGCTGCTTGCAATTACTGCAAGTTCAAATTACACCAGCTCAAGGTTGACTCAGCCTTACATCCTTTCAAAGGTAGGTAAAATGAGGACCCAGATTGTGGGGGGAATAAGCTGACTTTGTATAAATATACAAAAGTATGAAGGCTATTGCTTAATGCATTGTAAGTCGCCCTGAGTCTCCGGAGAAGGGCGGCATATAAATTAAAGCAAAAAAAAAAACAAAAAACAAAAAACAACCTTACTTCATTTCAATCAATCCCAACAAAAAAATATGTAAAAACTCCCCTAAACTCTGCTGAAGATGTTACCTAGCCTGGTAATGAAACATTTGGAAACCAACCCACAAGCTCAGAGAATGAACCTTCACCCTCATCTTACATCCGAGCTACAGATATTCGCCACTATTGCATAAGTAAAACTCTCAGCTACTCAGAAGATGCCCACTGTTGACATAAATAATAGCTGCTTTAGTTTACCGCTTTGTTACAAGTTGGAACAATGGCTAGTCAATTAATTAGATCACTCAACCTGGAAATCATGCCGTTTTGTCTCTAAATGAGGCATTGACATTTGTTGTTTTCCTTTGAAATATTAAATGCCATTTAAACCAGGTTGCTGATGGCAGACTAAATCTCCTGGGATATGCCATGCAGAGAGTGTTTTCAGACTTGACCCCACAAAAATTAGCTGAGATAAAGGGGTTTAGATCTGCCTTTTTTTCTACTTATGTTGAGAAATGTTTTCATGGAGCTGCTAAACTAAATGGTACTACTGTTTCACCGCAATTTCTGACCAATCTCATTAATTTGGTCCTGGGGGCTATTGGTTGCAACCATCAAAAGTTAAGGCAGGATGGATTCCTCTGTCAGTCTATTACGGAAATTGAATATAAAGAAAATCAAGTTTCATCACATGAACTAGCTTTTCCGGAAGATCACAGAGGCATTTTTATTTATTTCCCACCGTTTTTATTTTTACAAATAACTTAAGGCGGCAAACATATCCAACATATCTTCCTCCTCCTATTTTTCCCACAACAACAATCCTATGAGGTAAAGTGGACTGAGAGAGAGTGGCTGGCCCAGAGTCACTCAGCTGGCTTACATGCTAAGATGGGACTTGAACTCACTGCCTCACACTTTCTAGCCTGGTGCCTTAACCACCGAAGCAAACTGACTCTATGTCATAAAACATAAGGCTACCAAATTGATCGATTAATTTACAAATAGTCAGACAACCACTGCAAGGTAGCAAAGACCTTCTTGTCTAGATTTTGCAGCCCAGATCTGGTATCCTCACAGCTCTTGATCTCTTTAATCATGACCTCAATTTTAATTGAGTCACTTTTGTAATTTACTAAAGAAAGTCATGTGTGAATTGCTGAAGAAATACGCTGTTAATCATTGATTTTAGACAACAAAGATAATCAAGAGTTTTGATTGTTTTTTCGTATTTTTATATATTAAACCATTTATGTAGTTCTAATTTGTACAAAATATGTCCACGGTACAGTTATTCCTCGACTTACCACAAGTTCATTTAGTGACCATTCAAAGCAGTAGTGAAATCCAAATTTCTTTACTACCGGTTCTGTGGGCGTGGCTTGGTGGGTGTGGTGTGGCTTGGTGGATGTGACTTGTGGGTGTGGCAGGGGAAGGATACTGCAAAATCTCCATTCCCACCCAACTCCAGGGGAAGGATACTGCAAAATCCTCATTCCCTCCCCACTCTGGGGCCAACTAGAGGTAGTATTTGCCGGTTCTCCGAACTACTCAAAATTTCCGCTACTGGTTCTCCAGAACCTGACAGAACCTGCTGGATTTCACCCGATTCAAAGTTACAACAGTGTTGAAAAAAGGGACTTATGACCATTTTTCACACTTACAACATTGCAGCAGCCCTGTTAGTCACATGATCAAAATCAATTCCTTGGCAACTGGTTCATATTTATGACCGTTGCAGTGTCCCGGGGTCATATGATCTCCTTTTGCGACCTTCTGACGAGCAAAGTCATTGGGGAAACCAGATTCACTTAACAACCATGTTACTAAATGAACATCTGCAGTGGTTCACTTAACAACTGTGGCAAGAAAGGCTGTAAAATGGGCCAAAACTCACTTAACAAATCTTTCACTTAGCAACATAAATTTTACGCTCAATTGTGGTCGTAAGTCGAGGACTACCTGTACACATGGATTCAGGACTATATAAATTGGTAAGCTAAACAAGATTTAAGTTCTGAAACTCTGGCTGAAACAGTTTGATGATTCATATTTATTTTCATTTATTTTCATTTTCATGCATCATAATGGTCACAGAAATAGGACCATATTGATCAGTGGTGAAATCCAAATTTTTTTACTATCAGTTCTGTGGGCGTGGCTTGGTGGGCGTGGTGTGTCTTGGTTGGCATAGCAGGGGAAGGATACTGCAAAATCTCCATTCCCATCCCACTCTGGGGCCAGCCAGAGGTGGTATTTGCCAGTTCTCCAAACTACTCAAAATTTCTGCCACCAGTTCTTTAGAACCTGTCAGAATCTGCTGGATTTCACCCTTGATATTGGTGCATTCCATTCAAACCTAAGAACTGAATTCTATATGGGCAGATAAAATTCACTCTACAATATTAGAAGAGTTGAGGAAAGTACAGTTTTCCTTTCAGTTGGTGAAGAAAGCAACTATTTTGTGCAATAATCAGTGATGTTTTAAAGACTGCATTATCCTAGTTTCAGATTTCTCCCTCAATAGCTTCTGGCTTCAGTATCTAGAACAGCCTTTCCTAACTTGGTGCCCTCCTGATATATTGCAATGCAAATTGCTAATGGAAGCTGAAGTCCCAACAGCTTTTGAGTGCATTAGGTTGAGTAAGAGCCATTTATCAAACTATTTAATCCTCACTTATTCAGGGCCTGTCCAGAAGTGCTGTTTGATTCTTTCTTTTTACTACTGGAAAGCTGATTTTTGTTAATCTAATAACTGGTAGGATTGTGGTACAAGGAGAGAAGCCCCTTGGATCCTTTGCCCATGAATACTTCCCAAATCACTTCTCTTTCCTTTACAGGTAGTCCTCGGTTTACAACAGTTCATTTAGTGACCATTCAAAGTTACAACGGCATTGAAAAAAGAGACATGACCATTTTTCATACTTATGACCATTGCAGAATTCCCATGGTCAACATGTTCGAAATTCTGATGCTTGGCAACTGATTCATATTTATGACAATTTGCAGTGTCCTGAGGTCATGGGATCCCCTGTTGTCACCTTCTGACAAGCAAAGTCAATGTGAATCCAGATTCACTTAACAACTGTGTTACTGTACTGCAGTGATTAACAAATGTGGCAAGAATAGTTATAAAATGGGGCAAAATTCACTTAACAAATTTCTCACTAAATTTTGGGCTCCATTGCGGTTGTAAGTCAAGGACTACCTGTATTGGTATTCACACTGAGAGGAATGCTTCCATCTGGTATTTTTCATTTGTTCTGTCCCACGCACACACCCAACCAGCCAGCCGAGGGTTAAATAAACTCTTCAAACACTCAACGTCAGTGATAAGGAACTTGGCAGCAACTCCATGGCTGCCTGCCAAGAACTTTTACTCTGATAACACAGACAAAAATACACACAGTTAGAATAGTCCAGTTTGTAATTAAATCCACAGCAAATAGGCATTGTGTCCAAAGGTGCAAAATGACTCACCAGAGATTAGCTTTGTCTGTCACAGAGTCCGAATGGCCACCACACTCCCTTTTATAGCCTGTGGGGTGTGGTCCAGTGACTCAGCTTAATCTCTGGCACACCTCCTTTTCTGCTGCGCACGCTTGTCTCTCCGATGCTGGCGTGGCTCCAACCACAATGTTTCTTCGTCACTATCCGACGGCTCGGAAACACCTGGCTCCTGGCCAATCTCTTCTCCTTCGGGAGACACCTGAGGCATTGCCAGAGAGGAGGCTCCTGGAGAGGGAGGCCTGGCCGTCTCCTCTCCTTCATGTTCGGAGCCTTCTTCCTCCGATAAGATAGGCTCGGAGGACGGAGCCACAACACCATTCTGTCTACCAAGACGAACATTGCAAATGGATCTGTGACAACAGGGAAGTTAAAGCCTCTCTCCTCTATGTCATTCCAATTTTGCTCAGGAGATATGAATTCATTATTTAAAGGGGGAAATCTTCTATACCAGGGGTGTCAAACTTGATGTCAGGGTTCCAAGTAAAATCCCCAATGAAAGAAGACTCTGAAGCTAGAAGTTCCTCAAAGTTCCATTTTATTAGAGATGTCATATTGGTACATCTGGGAAAACCCGAATCTGAAAGCTTCCAGGTTTTCCCCACCCAAAAGACAGTCCAAGTCCCTCACATGGTCCAATTAAAACACTGTCCCAATTGGAGATGCCTCCCAGTTTCAGCCCTCCAGGTGCAGGGCAAGATGTCCTTGACTCTCTGAGAAAGGAATGTTATTATGATTATACAGTATATCACCCTAGCTTCATACAATCCCCCCTCCCAGTTTCCTACAGTAGTAAATGTGGCAGGCCTGAAGATCCAACAAAAAAGAGGGCTTTCAGGCCTGACACTCGATTTCATTGAGGGACGCATCAGGGTTGTGCTTGATCTTGGGGGGCCGGGAATGTGTGTATGTGCCCAGGGTGGGTGTGGCCATGGTGGGCATTTGAAACAGGCTCAAGATGCATTTCTCCCCTTCTTTTCTTTCATTCCACAGTTCTTTGCTATAACCATTTTCCTATCTCTTCTACTAGATATTACTGGCAAACATTTATTACTTATTCTTCATACTCCACTAAACAATGGCCGAATGCATCTGATGCAAGGTACAGAATTCAGGGCTTTTACATGAGATATATCTTATGAGGCAGTGGTGGGTTGCCCCCGGTTCGCACCGGTTCTATAGAACTGGTGGGAGTAAAACTGGTGGGAGCTCCACCTATCGACCCCAACGTCATCAAAATGCTTCTGTGCATGCACAGAATCTTCTGCGCTTGCGTAGAAGAGCATGTGCGTGGCCCCATTGCGATCACGTAGTAAAGGTAAGTAGAACCCACCCCTGGTATGAGGTCATTTTAGCTTCTACTGAATGACTATGCATGTAGCTCAAGACATTTCAATTATTTGAAAAAACAGTAAAATGTAATGCTGGAACAACATATTCCTGAAACAATTCCAAGTATGCTTCCTGAACCAAAATATGTTGTATTTAAGGCAGGGGACTAGAAATAAGAAGTCTTTCTTTAGATATAGAAGCTGACTGGGTATTCTGAGCCTACCACTTTCTCAGTCCTAAACTGGGAAATCAAAAAACATCAATCCACCACTCTTCTTTTGATTTATATGGAAGATTATTTATTTATTTATTTATTTATTTATTTATTTAGTATATTTAAATACCACCCTTCTCTCGAAGGACTCAGGGCGGTAAACAGCCAAGATCAAATACATAAATAAAAAAGTTAAAAACAATTTAAAACCAGATTAAATACTTTGGCCCACAATTAAAAACATCCCATTAAAATCCAATTTAAAATTTAAATCGTTAAAATTAGGCTAGCCTGGCTTGCTGGAATAACAAAGTCTTCAGGGCACGGTGGAAGGTGCGCAAGTCCGGGATCTTCCGTACCTCCGGGGGCAGCTCGTTCCAGAGGGCAGGAGCCCCCACTGAGAAAGCTCTCCCCTGGGGGGGGGTCGCCAGTCGACATTGTCTGACTGACTGCACCCTGAGGAGCCTCACCCCGTGGGAGCGTACTGGCCGGTGGGAGGCTGTCGGCAGCAGAAGGCGGTTCCGTAAGTACCCATTATGGTTTATAACTTTCAAGAAAGAGGCTTGGGTCCTGCAGTAGATTTATTTGGGATGATGATAATGATTGATGAATGATGATTGATGATAATGATATTCCAGGTACCAAAATTCTGAAATGCAATTTATACTTAAGCCAAGATCTACAGTCTGAAAGATAGTCATTGGTATTAGTGAATCTCTCTCTAGCCATGGAGAATAGGAAATAGACCTACAAAAAGTTAATTGAGATGACATCTATGCAGTACTGAGTGAGAAAACCTAAAAATGGTTGCTTTATAATAAAGTAATCCAGCACAGTACTGAATTGTACCCCTTCTAATGGCCCTTAGTCTTAGATTACATAGGGAGCATTTTCATTATTATCCAGAAAATAAGTGTATTGTACATGAGTAGGCAGACACCCACCTGAAGGAATGAAATGAATAGTTGATCAGAGTACTGATAATATTCTACTTCTCTATTTTGGCCTGACTGAAACCTCATGACAAAACAGAACTATGTTGCTAACAAAAGCCGGCCTATTTTCAGTATAATAGAGATAGCATATTCTGTTTGTTTTCTTCCATTTCAATGAAACAACAGCATATTTCAAGAATAGGGGGATGCCAGTTGCATTTATAACGGTAAACAAACAGGTAACTGGAATCAGCTTTCAAAGGAGCTGCATGAACTTTGCAAACATTATGGCTTTTTAACCTTGGAGAGCCTTTTACTCATGCTAAAGAATTTTGAAAATATCCCTTCCCTGTATTCTGGGTAGACCTACAATCACTTTTGAGATTCATGAATCTTGAACTCCAGTTGTTCTTTATTCACAAGCCTAATTAATCAAGTGTATAACTTTATAAACATATTTTATATTTAATGTTCCTTCTGTTGAAATTTTTACTCCATAGCAAGAAAATGCTCAGATGTACAATCCTGACTGAAAATATCTAATCTAATCTAATCTAATCGAATCGAATCTAATCTAATCTAATCTAATCTAGAGTTCATTTGATAACAACCACTCCTCTCCACATACCATTTCTAACCTTATGACAAACCTGTCAAATAGTTTTGACTAAGGAGAAAAAATTTAGTCAAGGCTTCAAGCAAATGTCACATCTGTCGGATAACATTAATCTCTAATAATCTTAATTATTAGATTTGGTTGAAAACACATTAATCATCTACAGTAGGCAATCTAGAATTCTAGTGTGGAAAATGGGAAGACTGTATAACCCTCCCACCAAATAAAAGAAAGTAAAAGAAAAGTTGGAGACAAATGAGGGCAAATTACATTTACATTACATTTCAATAAGACAGAATAGTTTCCTGAGACAGCTTTGTTCCCTATGCCATCCATCTAGTAAACTTGCAAGATTCATTTTTCTCACCATATACATGTATACATCCAAACTAGACTGTGTTGTTTCTCTGTGTCATGTAATATATGTGGGTATATGCATAATTTTATATTTATTTATTTATTTATTTGTTTGTTTGTTTGTTTGTTTGTGTTTATGCAGTGTATATTGGAGGTGGAGACCCTTTGAGACAGGGGTGGGTTCTACTTACCTTTACTACCGATTTGCAGCGGGGCCACGTCCTGCATCTATTGTTGACAGGCCAAGTCGGCTGCGGGAGCTCCCCCAGGACTGCTTCAGTCCTTGTTGACACCAGAGAGACCCTGCGGTGTCATCTCGATGGGCTTTCTAATGGACTTGCCTCTGTCTTCGGGCTTCATGACCGTGTTCGTGGTGGTGGATATGTTGACAAAGATGGCGCATTTCATTCCCTGTTGAGGATTGCCGACAGCTCGTGCCACCGTCCCCATGTTCATCCATTATGTCTTTAGGCTACACGGCCTACCGGATAGGGTCGTGTTGGACAGAGGGGCCCAGTTCACTGCCCAGTTTTGGAAAGGGCTGATGACGGCCTTAGATGTCAGGATGTCTGCCTGTCATCAGCTCATCATCCCAAAACTGACGGCGGGACTGAAAAAGTCATTGGAATATTAGAGCAATAACTGCGCTGCTTTGTCAATCAGCAACAGGACAATTGGACAGAGTACTTAGCAGTCACAGAGTTTGCTTTTAACAATTCCTAGCACACCTCTACTCAAACAAACCCTTTCCTAGCCAATCTGGGCTATCAGCCACGTTTCTTCCCGCTCACGCCCCTTGACTCCCCGGTTCCAGCAGCGGATGAATTATTGACTGAGTTACAGGCCATTCACCAACTGGTGAAAAGATATCTCAACAAGGCCAGGGAAGATTATAAAAGGGTCGGGGACCGCTCTCGGTGGACAACACCACCGTTGGCTGTGGGGGATCGCGTGTGGCTGTCAATGAAGCATCTCCCCTCAGACCAGCCAGTCAAAAAACTGGACCATCATTACATTAGTCCTTTCCCTGTGGAGGCAGTCATCAATCTAGTGGCCTACCACCTGACCTTGCCTCGGTCTTTGAGAATACACCCTGTGTTTCATTGATCCTTCCTGGTTCCCGAATGGGCCATCTGTCTGCTCTGCCAACTTGATCGCCCCCAGCTGGTGCTCCATGATAGAGATGAACCGCCCGAGTACGAGGTTGCTAGCATTCGAGACTCCCGGTGGATGAAGGGCTGGTTCCAATACCTCATCGAGTGGACGGGTTATGGGCCGGAGGACTTCACATGGGAGGATGCAACCTCTGTTCATGCTCCAGATCTTGTACGTGCCTTTCACGAGCAATTCCCATCCCGACTGCATCTGGACCGACAGACTTGGGGGAAGGGCCCTGTGGTGAGGGATAGTGTTGTGGTCGGCCAGCAACCTGTGCAGCTGGTAGCTGATTCCAACAGCAAGGAGGCTGGTGTGGTGATTCGCCAGCAGCCTGTGCAGCTGGCACCCGAGTCAGACAATGAGGAGGCTGGAGAAGATTTGCTGCCAGAGGCGGGGATTTAACCAGGGCCTTCAGAACTTCCAGAAGCTCCCATAAGTGAAGAGGAAGAAGAGGAGGAGCCTCTTCTCAATGCACGGGTGCACAGAGCTGCCAAAAGGCAGGAATGGCTCCTCAGAAGGAGGTCTCCTTGAGACTAAGGCCTGGGGTTAATTGGCCACTCCCCTAGCCCATTTAAGGAATGACGACGACTGAGGCAATTTGCAGAAAACAACTTCATTCATATTCCTTCGCGTATTGACTCCAGAAACGTCTAATCGGTTCTTGCTTCTCTCTTGTCATTCTGCCAATCACAGTAAGCTCATGATTATCTGAAAGACTGTGTCTCAGAATTGAGTTATTATTCCTTAGACTCTTGTCAGCTGTTAATGAAGTTAAATTAACAGCCTTTGTTCAGAAAAGACTGATTTAAACTGTATTTGTGTTTGAACAATTACTAAAAAAGCTCATTAGTAGTCCTTAAGTAGTAAACTAAGGTTTGTACGGACTTTGTGTGTGCTGCATTCTTTGTGGTCTGTAGCTGGGTCAGAACAGATACATCCCAACCTAGCCAATAGTGGCTGATTTCAAGAAGCAAGGTGGTAGGCTAGATTGGGGAAAATAGCAATAGCACTTAGACTTATATACTTATATACTGTTTCATAGTGTTTTACAGCACTATAAAGTGATATATACATATATATAAGGGATGCATAAAGTCAGTGATGGGATTCAAAAAATTTAACAATTGGTTCTCTGCCCTAATGATTTCTTCCAACAACCAGTTCACCAAACTGCTCAGAAAGTTAACAACCAGTTCTCCCGAAGTGGTGCGAACTGGCTGAATCCCACCACTGCATAAAGTGCTTTACAGCACTTTACTCTCTAAGCAGTTTGCAGAGTCAGTTGCCCTCAAAAATCTGGGTCCTCATTTTACTGCCCTCAAAAGGATGGAAGGCTGGGCTTCTGGTCTGGTTTCCGTTGCCGCCAGATGGTCTCTGAGACCGCCAGCCCCGTTGCCTGTAAAGAGCCGTCTTTACATCTGAAAGGCGGCTCGAAAAACTCCATTTTCTGAAGGAAATGTGAGACAGAGCAGGCAAGGGCAGGTAGAGCCCTCTGCGAAGTCCCCAGAGTTTTTTTTTACTCTTGGGGACGAGCAGGTTGTGGCTCCCTATTTCCGCTCGCCGCTGCTCCGGGCTTCGGGAGAACTCTGCCTTTTTGCAGAGCCAGGCGCTGGGACCGGACCAATCAACGAAATTAACAGATCATCTGAATAAGCAGGATGAAATTCGGATCGGGGATCCTAAACTGCAAGTATTCTAACCCCAAGACTGATTTTAAAGTTAAAGAAGAGTGAAAGGAGGAAAAAGGAGAGTTTAAAATGGCGACTGGCTGAGGCTTGAGAAAAGCTGAAAGTGAAAGTCCTTCCATTTGAATAGTTATAACGTTACAAAGTTACAAAGTTACAAAGTATCTAGCAAAAGTGCTGGTTAGAAGTGAGAGAAAAAAAATTCTTATTTCATGTTTCTTCCTTCTTAGAGACTTGTTATTGATATTGTTTGGAGAGAAGTCTTTTTCTTTAAAAGGAAAAAGGGAAAAAAATCTTTTGTGTGGCAGGAGGGCGCTAAAACTGACAAAGCCAGATAATCAAGCCATGGGGGGGGGGCTCTCCCATTTATAAATCGCATGAACAAGTTGAGAGTTTGCAGATGCAGAAGAATGGCTTCATAGACCTAAAGAAATTTTTACTGGAGGAGATGGCAAGACATGATAAGACTGTGAATCTGAATCTTGAAAATTTTAGACAGGAAATTAAAGAGTTGATTCAACAAAAGTATGATATTCTGAAGCAACATATGAAAAGTTTTATAGAAATAATTTTGAAGATGAATGAAATTATAAATTCAAAAATAGACACTAAGGAAGTTGATGATAAGATTTATAATTTGGATAATAAAATACAAAGAATTGAAAATGATTTAATAAGGATTCAAGAAAAAAGCTCAGAAGTAGAGTTTAAAAAAATAAAGGAAGCTGACTATAAGACTTACAATGTAGATAATATAAAACAAAGGATTGAAAATGAAACCACAATAATGCAATTCAGACTCATGGAATTTGCGGTTAGAATTAGGGGAATACAGGAAGATAAAAGACAAGATTTGAGAAAGATGTCTGCTGAAGTTCTGGCTGGGATTTTAAAGGTTAGCCCTGAAGATGTATCCTGCAAGATTGATAAGGCCTACAGAGTTAATTCTTGGGTGGCAAAGCAAAGGCAATTGCCTAGAGATGTGGTGATTTACTTTACTGATAAAGAAATAAGAAATAATATTGTGCAAAAGTCTTTCAACTCCACTCTTGAAATGCATGGAAGGAAGATCTGGATATTTAAAGAACTACTGCCTAAGATGTTAAAAGGTAGAAAGGATTTTGGATTTTTGGTGACTGAACTAAAGAAACAAAACTTCCCATTCAGGTGGGATGTCCCAGTTGGTATAATATTGAGATATCAAGGAGAACAATATCAATTAAATACTGTTGAAAAAGCAGAAGAATTTTACTATAAGGTTTTTAAAATGGGTTTAACATCTCCACGTATAATACACGAGGGGAATAAAGAAAGGCAAAATCAACAAGAGATTGAAATTCAGGCTAAGCAGATGGAGGTGGAGGTAACGGAAAAACAACAAGTTACAGAGGCTTTTGTGGATGAGCCGCTTCTGGATTCTTCTTCGGAGGCTATAGTTGGATTACCTATAAATACAAGAGAGGTGGCTTTGGATTCTAATGTGATGACTTATCAAGCTACAGACCAGCATGGAAACCAAACAGTTGATATACAACTCATAGAAAGGAAACCAGGATGGAGATCTAAGCCACAAAAAGTTAAGAAAAGAAGAAGCAGGTCCTACAAAAATAAAAACTTTTAGACCAAACAACAGTGTAATGCCAGTTACTCAAGAGACAATTGAATATTTAGAAATTTAGTTGAGGCAAAGTATTGGTTTATATTATCCTGAGGAGAGTGACAGATCTCTGTAGTGCTGTACTCTTGGGATGTGAAGATGGCCATAAATTGAGTGGATTGGAATTTTCTATTTTGGATTCTTTGACAAATGGATTACGTTTATGCTGAGCTATAAGGCAAGAGAACTATGGGATTGGGGCATGCAGAAGATCTGGCTGTTAACCCAACATGTGGGATTTTTATATATGAAAATATTTACTATTGATGGGGGCAGATGGTAATTGAAGATACCAAACATACTGTTGGAATTAGGATGTGATGTTACCCTAACATGGGTAATGGAATTAACAATCCAGCTGTGAGACATTACAGAAGATATAATATGGATTACAAACTTAAAGTCAATTGAGGATTTTATATATATATGTAAATAATTTTTTTTTTAGTGGAATGGGCAGAAGAATAAAGATATTGAAAATATTATGTATGTAGACCTGTAGGAAAGTGGGTGGAGATAGGTTAGTTTACCGATTGTTTAGTTTAGGAGAAGGGATGTTATGTTATATCAATATACGTAAAAGATTTGAATTAAGAGATATATGTATGGGGGAGGAGGAAATGGATAGATTATGAGTTGAAATTGCTAAATTAGGATTTATTATATAGTTTTACAGCTGAAAGTTGCTTTGAATGTTGCTTTGAAATGTATAGTATAAGGGGGATATAATGATATTGTTAGAAGGATAGATGATGAGTTGAATAGATGAAATTGCTAAATTAGAATTTATTATATAATTTTACAGTTGAATGTTGTTTTTGAAATGTATAGTATAAGGGGGATATAATAATATTGTTAGAAAGAAAGGGTTAGTATATGGGGGGTGGTACAAAAGGATGGTAAAGTATTATATAATCTGTTATTAATTTGGGTTTTATTTTGGAGAAGCCACAGGGGGAGGGGAGGGGGGGTTAAGGTGGAGGGGGGAGGAAAGGGGGAAAAATTGTATTTGAAAAACTTTTTCAATAAAATAAAAATAAAAAAAAGAAAAAGAAAAAAAGGATGGAAGGCTGAATCAACCTTGAACCGGTCAGGATCAAACTCCTGGCAGTGGACAGAGTCAGCCTGTAATACAGCATTCTAGCCACTGCCCCATCATGGCTCAAAATATGTCCTTGTGTGTTCATTCCAAAAGAAAACAATGGCAAACCACTTGCATATTGCTGCAAAGAACGATATATGGCTATGTCCATGAAGTCACTGTAGTTGGCTGAGATTTGAAGGAAACATTACCTCTAATGACATAAATGCTGGAAGCAATGTTTTAAATACCTGTTGATACCTGTTGCTATCAAGACAGAAAGTAGTCAATTTATATACCAAATCCTTAGCTTTGTTAAAATGATAGCATCTCTTTAAAAATAATTTCAGACCGGTAAGGCAGCACACAATTTTTGAGAGATCCAATTTCGACATTTCACAAAGGGTTTCTATTTTGGGAGGTTTTTTTACAATGACTGTGAAAACTGCAGCAGTTTTGCAAGCTTTACCCATGAAAGTTTATGGAGTGTTTCAGTCATCCAGGTCATGGTTGTCCCAAAGGTACTTTTCAAAAAGCAACTGGATTGTCTTTGCATTTTCCTTGAAGACATTTCGCTTCTCATCCAAGAAGCCAGAACTGAAGAAGTAAGTGAGAACTGAACAAGTTTCTTGGATGAGAAGCGAAATGCCTTCAAGGAAAAAACAAAAGACAGTCCAGTTGCCTTTTGAAACCCAAACTTTTGGGTTTGCCCATGAAAGCTGGAAGTGATAAATTACATGGCTGTTTAAAAAGCAGAAATAATCCTCTCTGCAATAAAACAGCACCAAGTGGAGAGGACATGGTTAAAGGCAGTTTATTTTGCAGCAGAACTGCTTCTTCTATTTTTATCATACAGATCTGAAGAAGGCAAAATTGTTCTTAGTAAGTGGTTGATAGATAATTTCTAAGGCTGTCTGTATTGTTGTTACTATTATGACTATTTCTTTGTCACTTCATGTGAAACATAATTCAAACATATATGATTTCAATTCAGTGGTGAAATTCAGCTGGATCTATCCGGCTCGTGCGATCCGGTAGGGCCGGTGGCGAGAGACTCTGCCCACGCACCCGGACGTCCTCACGTCCTGTTTTTGACCCTCTGCGCATGCACAGAAGGCTTTGTGCATGTGTGGATGAGACGCTGTCTCTCACATTTGTGATCTGGTAGCGAAGGTAAGTGCATTTTACCCCTGTTTCAGTTCCATGATATAGCAGCATTAAAGAAATATAGTCTATTAAATTTAAGAGTTTTATTTTATAAACAGTGGCAGGAACAACAACTTGAGGGATGTAGACTTGGAAATTTGTTCCACTGCAGGCAACAATCTTACTTTAAGATACTTGCAAGTGGACAGGCAGATAGCTTTAATTTCCAAACATTAAATGGATTGAGGAACTATGGTTATTCAGGATCTTTGCATCCTGACAGAGATGGAAAGTCTCCTCTTCTTCACCATGTCTTTCTTTTATAAGGTCTCATGCACTTCTTTGTTAATGAATATTATGTCCAGTGTAGCTGCTTTCCCTAGTTCTCTTTTCCACTTCTTTGGACAATGAAGTTCTCTGCAAGTGACATCAAGAAACTGTTGTATTTCCCACTTGCTATAGAGTTTGATTCCCAGTTGATATTGGAGTAGCTGAAATCTTCTGTTATTCCAGTAGTGTGTTCCCTGGACATCTTGGCCATCTGACTTGTCCCATAATACTCTAGAAGTATGCAATTTATTCCAAATGAGTTAATTCCATTCTTTTCTCTTATCTTTGCTATCTTCATATTACCACTGTTCTTTCCTTTGAAATTTGTCCTCTGTCTCAATATATCATAATAGTAAAATTATAGTCTGGAAAACTGTTGCCCAATAACAGGTGAAGGAGTCAGCAATCTCATTCCCTCTATATATGTTAGACTCCACCTTCTGTAGTTGTGTGTTTTTAATCATCCTGGATGGGGCTGATAAGAGACAGTGGTTCTTCTGCAGAGCAATCTTAAATTGCTTGTTTTTTGTGCTGGAAATAAAGCCATATTAAGAAACAACTGTTCAGATTTCAGTCTGATCTTCAGCTTTTGTTACAATGGTGTCTAGATGGCAACCACCATTGCCAGTCCCCATTGGTGGATGCAAGAAAGCAAATGTCAATAGCTTTCCATTTCATTGGTCTTTGATCTTTGAGGACAATGGGCTTCTATTGACAGACCTTTTGTAAGAATCCCATTCTGCTGGCTTACCTTTGCACTTTATACTGTTTTATCTGGCACATCCACTCTTGAATCATTGGAAAAGACACACACTAGACCTAAGCATAGGACATAAAATTATCTGCCACAATGTCCTTCCTGTCAACGACTACTTCATCTTCAACCACAACAATATATAGGCAAATAATATTGTAGATACAAACTCAAGGTAAACCGTTCCAAACTCGACTGCAGAAAATATGACTTCATTAACAGAGTGGTCAATGCCTGGAATGCACTACCTGACTCTGTAGTTTCTTCCCCAAACCCCCAAAAGGTTAACCTTAAACTGTCTACTGTTGACCTCACCCCATTCCTAAGAGGTCTGTAAGGGGCATGCATAAGTGCACCAGGGACCGCCTACCGTCCCTGTCCTAATATTCCTTTTTACTCTTACTCTTTTCATGTATTCAAATTATGTTTATACTTTTACCTGTTATCTTATATATGCTTGACAAATAAAATAAACTTAAAGTTATGTTTCTTTCTGTCACTTCCAATAGAAGGAGAGATTAGCAGAATTCTTGTGAGTTCAGAAGAGAAGTTGGAGGCGGAGGTGGAAAAAGAGGAAGAAGAAGAGGAAGAAGGAGGAGGAGGAGGAGGAGGAATAGTTATAGTTATAGTTACAATAAGAATAAGAATAATCATTCCACTAGTTGGCCCAGACTTCAGACTTTCACTGATTTTTTTCTGACCAAGTATCCTTTTTCCTAAACTTATATACACCTGTAAAACAATTGCCCCATGCCAGAAGGAAATGATGACCCAGTGTTTCAGAAAACTACTTATCAGAGATACAAAAAGAACCAATCTAATTTCTAACATCTGCCTCAAAAAAGCACTGGGATTCAGGTTTTCATCAGCCATGTCCTTCCACTCAGTTTCAAACATGCTGAAAATGACTGAGGAGAAAGTGACTATTGACAGGAGAGGAATGGGCATATGGGCAGCTCCATAATAGTGACCAATAGGAGCACTGATGTTTCCTATCTGAATTAAAGCCAGTGATGTTGTCTCTCATGAGCTCTCAGCCTGATTGCTGAAAACATGCCAGCTGCTCTTAGCAGGTATTTGGAAGAGTCCATCTCTGATTTTATGGATTTGTTTAAAATACAGAGGCCCAACTTTGGGGCATGATCTTAGGGCAGGGGTGGGCAACTATGGTCCTTTTATAACTTGTGGACTTCAACTCCCAGAATTTCTGAGCCAGCCATGTTAGCTCAGGAATTCTAGGAAATGAAGTCCACAAGTCATAAAAGGGCCATAGTTGCCCACCTCTGTCTTAGGGAGACACCTCTTGTCTTTGAAAGCTGCACTAAGGAATGGACTTGATAGGAGGTCCAGGAGAAAGAAATGAGTGTTGCCCTGACCAAAAATGAAGTCTGATTTCAATTAAATAAATTAAATACAATTCCCCTCTTCTGTCACATTACAATTTGGTGCCCGTTTTAGAGTGGTTTGGATTGCACTTAATTTTTTTTTCCAGACAGCACATGTGGTCTTGGATTGCTTCTCTGATTTGAAACAATTTTGATATTGTTTTTACATATTCATCACAACTGGAATGTGCCAAATCTGTCGATGTACAATATTTAACTTCACCATACTGCTGTCCCACATGCAGAATTAAAATACTAAAGGCAACGAAGCATAGAATTATTGTACAATGGGTATTTACATTTTTTGGTTTGACTCCTTGGCAGATTTTTCTTCTTAGAGCAGAAGAACACAAGCTGAATGTTAAGAACTTTCTTGATGCATCAAGGGAGAAGGAAAATGTCATGCTGCCATAAGGACACATGGCTGCTTTACAACAGCTTGAATTAGTAGGCTCACTCATTAGCTGTTGCTATGGTTTGTGGCAATTGTAAATATACCCAGAAATCTATTTAACGTTCCTGAAATAACTGTGAGCATACACTATGGGTAAAGGATTAGCTGATCCGTATGAAGAAGACTTAAAGTACCTATACAGTTTTGCTGAAGTATTTTGAAAGAAAAGTGCAACAGGAAGTTCCTTTCCTGCAAACAAATAGAAGGCTTCAATTGAACCCTGATATGATAGGACTCGCCTTATGAATTTCTTTTAGTTTTATTCCCAAGTGGAAAAGGAAAGACAAGACATTCTACTTAGGACCGGTGTAAAATCAAGCATATATATCTTGTTAAGCGAGACATTTGTTAAATGAGTTTTGTCCCATTTTACGACTTTGCTTGCCACAGTTGTTAAGTGAATCACTGCAGCTGATTTAGTAATATTGTTGTTAAGTGAATCTGACTTCCACATTCACTTTGGTTTGTCAGAAGGTTACAAAAGGTGATCAAATGGCCCCGGGACACTGCAACTGTCATAAATATGAGTCAGTTACCAAGCATCTGAACTTTGATGACATGACCATGTGGGATGCCACAATAGTTGTATTGGTGAAAAACCGTCATGTGTCACTTTTTTCCAATGCTGTTGTAACTTTGAACGGTCACTAAATGAATTGCTGTAAGTCAATGACTACCTGTACTTTGTTATCTTGGGATGCCAATATATAAAACTCCGAATGATTCTATTAGGTGAGCTGTGGCCTGTAGTAAATATGACATTTATTCTTCATTTCCTTCCATTGTTTTGTCTTTCTGCGTTACTTGGTTATTTGTTTTTATATTGATACCGGTGCCTGGAGGCCGTACGGATCTGGATGGGGAGAAACAGGCTCAGGCTCAACCCATCCAAGACCGAGTGGCTGTGGTTTCCGACATCCCGATATAGTCAGCTGGTGCCATCGCTGACTATTGGGGGCGAAGCACTGGCCCCCACGGAGAGGGTTCGCAACTTGGGTGTCCTCCTGGATTCACGGCTGTCTTTAGAAGAGCACTTGACGGCCATGACCGGGAGGATTTTTCATCAGGTCCGCCTGATTCGCCAGTTGCGTCCCTTTCTGGATCGGGACTCGTTACGCACGGTCACTCATGCCCTCGTCACCTCCCGTCTGGACTATTGTAACGCTCTCTACATGGGGCTCCCCTTGAGGAGCACTCGCAGGCTCCAACTGGCGCAGAGTGCGGCCGCGCGGGTGGTGATGGGAGCGACGTGGCGCTCCCATGTAACGCCTCTCCTGCGCGAGCTGCACTGGCTCCCGGTGGTCTTCCGAGTGCGCTTCAAGGTTTTGGTTATCACCTTCAGAGCGCTCCATGTCTTAGGACCTGGCTATTTACGGGACCGCCTGCTGCCACCAATAGCCTCCCACCGACCAGTACGCTCCCATAGAGAGGGGCTCCTCCGGGTGCCGTCGGCCAAACAATGTCGACTGGCGGCCCCCAGGGGGAGAGCCTTCTCTGTGGGGGCACCTACAATCTGGAACGAGCTCCCCCCGGAGATACGGAGAATTCCGGATCTGCGTACCTTCCGTCACGTGCTTAAGACGTTCTTATTCCATCAAGCTGGCCTGACCTAAACTTTTCCTCTTTTTAAAATGGAATTTTAAATTTTAAATTTGGTTTTAAATTTATTGGGGTTTTAAAATGTTTCAGCCAAATTTATTTAATTAGTTTTATCTCCATTTTAAATTTTGTATCTATATGTTTTATTTTATGGCTGTTCACCGCCCTGAGTCCTTCGGGAGTAGGGCGGTATACAAATTTAATAAAATGAAAAATGAAATGAAAATGAAAAGGAAAATGATGAAATATTGGTTGGATATATGCTTTGATTGATGGCGTTCAGATATAGATCACTCTTGGGTAAGACTTTTTCCATCACTATGGATTTATACAACAGGGTAGATTAAATTGGAAACTGCATTCTCAAGACCTTTAAACACAAAGATATGATAGGCGGAAGTGACAACTGTTCTCACACTTTTTAAATTAGTTTAGTTTAGTTTATTGTCACTGCAAATGGTACAACAAAACTAAATGCCGTCTTCAGTGTACATTATAACTATAAAAATAAAAACACAAACATACATCCTTTACATTCTATATAACTGAAATTGAAAACCCAATATTGCACTATACTGTAGAATTCAATATGGTTATTGCCCTGGGATAGAACCTGTTTTTCAGCCTATTTGTCCTTGGTTTTATTATCCTGTACCATCTGCCAGATGGTAATAGTTAAAAAAAAAAAAAAAGGTGCCCAGGATGAGATGGATCTTTAAGAATGTTTTGAACTTTCTTAAGACAGTGGGAGCTATAAAGCTCTTCCAAGGAGGGGGAGAGAGCAACCAATGATTTTCTGGTCAATGACCTTGACCCTCCGGAGTGCTGTCCTATCTGCCACTGTGCAATTGACAAACCATACACAGATGCAGTAAGTTAAAATACTCTTTATGGTGCAGGGGTAGAAGGCCACCAGCAGTTTTTTATTCAGTTGTTGTTTTCTGAGAAGTCTCAGGTAAAATCTTGGTTTTGTTGATTGGCTTAGGGCCGTGAGTGGCACTGTCACTGTGGGAGGTGGTTGGTGGGATAAGAAGACATCATCCCTGGGCCATCCATCTCTTAGTCTTGGTTCTCATATAGTTTTAAAATTTTAACATGTATAGTTTTAATATTTCAATTATTTTTCTATTTGTCTTTTTATAATCTATAAACTGCCCAGAGTCGCCATATAGAGGAGATGGGTGGCATAAACATTTAATAAAATAAATAAATAAAGTACTCAAGAGGAATTCTGCAGTAGGATCCAGCAATATAATTATGTTGTGAGGATATAATGGTGTGATGTTAGATATACTATAATTGCAACCTGGGCTTTCCTGGCTAACAGATTGTATATATTGGAAATCAGATGTGGTGATCTTCCCCACAATCGACCTTCCTAGTTAATATGATATAGCAGGAGATGTATAAATTGAATTTTACGGGCTGTAGTATTCAAGGTCAAGTTTATTTTGCACAGTACACTACACTACAAAGTAAGTTTAGGAATGCAAGAAATTATATGCCACTCTACAGATTTCTAATGCATCCCTTGAAATGTCAGCCCAAATTCAAGTTTACCTACAATGAAGATTTCCATTACTTCAGACTATAGCCAGTCACCCTTTGTCAGCCCACTCCTTACCTTGAAGGTTTTATTGTTGTGGGGGAAAAAGGGAATTAGATATGTTCACTACCTTGAGTTATTAAACAAATAATAAAAGTGGGAAATCCATCCATCCATCCATCATCCATCCATCCATCAATTAAAAGAGCCTTGGTGGCGCAGCAGACTAAAATGCTGTTAGGTAACACCAGCTGCCTGCAATTACTGCAAGTTCAAATCTCATCAGGCTCAAGATTGACTCAGCCTTCCATCCTTTCGAGGTAGGTAAAATGAGGACCTGGTTTGTGGGGGCAATAAGCTGACTTTGTATAAAAAAATAGAACACCGCTTGGGGGGGGGGCTGAAAGCCCTACTAAGCAGGTATATACAAAAGTATGAAGGCTATTGCTTTACGCATTGTAAGCTGCCCTGAGTCTCCGGAGAAGGGCGGCATATAAATCGAACCAATAAATAAATAAATAAATAAATAAATAAATAAATAAATAAATAAATGTCATTTGTATTGGGGGGATGCCCACACACTCATGCAAACAAACTCGCCAAGACAGAGATGTAGTAATTGAATAATTGGTATCTTGATGGCACTGTTAATGTGGATATAATCTTTGTCATGTACTTATCACAGATCTATACCTTTCTGTGTGTATCATATCATATTATTGAAAATAAATACAGCCACACTGGTTTTCAGCTGGCAAAATAAATAAATAAATAAATAGATATATGTAGCAGGTTATGTCATAGCTGATTGAACTATTTTTCTTGCCTTTTTGTAATGGATAGTTGCTAGCCTAGCCTTCCCTAAACTAGAACTTTCCAAATGTGCCAGAAATCAACTTTCACACGGACGTTCAGTCTATTGTTCCAGCTTGCCTGAGCTGGTTAGGCAATACTACCCCTGAAGAATTCAAATAAATTCTTGATTCAAGATTAAAAAGGAATTCATATAAAGTCTTGATTCAACATGAAATGAGAATGTGGTGCTAAGGAGGATCCACTCCCCAAGGGCAGAGCTGTGCTTTGGAAAGCTTTTGAAGAAGCTTTTCTTGGCTATTATTGGCAATGAAGAATCATATGGCACCTGCAAAATTAACATGTTTCCTGCGTTATTATATTTTCTAATTATATTTTAATGCATTCATGAATTCATCTGGAAGTAGGCTTATTGTTTTTTTCTGTAAGCGACTAACAGCGTTCTCTGTTGGAAATCATCACAGCCAGGTTTCTCACAGGGCAAATTCGGTGACATGCTTCAAAGAAAAGTTGACGAGCCAATTAGCCATATGAAACTAGCATAAAGCCTAGTCATTTTGTCTTAAATCAACAATTTAGATGCAAAATAAAAATAAGTAAAAGTGATTATTTTTCTCACCTTAGCTTTAGTGGTATGTAAATTTGGTTCACTAATGGGGGTCTAAAAAAGTGTACATCTAAAAAAAAGAAGTAGCGATAGAAAGTCAAACTCTGTCTCTCAAAATAACTGTAAAATCTATCAACAGCATACAAATTATGCATTTGGCAACTCTCCCATTTGGCTTCCATGTGGCTTTCTAAGTGTTCTTGAGTGACCAAGAATCAAAAGAAATATTGCTTTTTTTTTTTTAAAAAAAAAAACCCAATTCTCTACATGCTCTTTGACACAAATACACAATACCACCTCCTATTTATAACTGCTGAAAATTGTCCTGCAGTTTCCTGGCTATTTTCTTCCTCTATGAAAGATGCTTCTCTTTTGATACTTATTGCCAGAGGCCTTTAACGTGAATCTGAGTTACTTTTGATTGTGACCTTGGGATTACTTCATTGTTGCAAGGCAGCTGAATTTCCTTCCCCATCATTCTTTAAAAGCTCATAGTTCCTGACATGAAAAAGGTCCATTGGAGGAATTTTCTCCTCTGTCTTCCTTGAGCTTTAATTGGAGGGTAAACAATCAAGGGAGCTGTAGACTTCTAGACAGATGATTTGTAAGAAGGAGAGGGAATGCTGTTTGCATTCTGCTTCTACTCTCCAATTCCTAAGAAGTTAGCTTGATACTTATCAGTAATCATCTCATCTTGTCACTTTCAATATTTTCAGAAAAAGGTAAGAAATACCAAGAGTTTCCTCTAGTTTATCAAGATGGGAATGAGAAATCAACAAACAAACAACCAATCAAGGTGGAAGGATTTATGTTTCTTTACAGTGACCTATGAAGAAACGTAAATCACCTCACTTTCATTTAGGGACGAAGGGACTGGAAGAAAGTGTGAGGGAGTCCATCCAGTTTTTACTACAAAGTATGGCTTTGTCGTTTGTTGAAAAAATCTCATAATTGACAGTGGAAGTTGTTTGCAAAGCTGCCTTTGCTCCCTTTTATATGAAATTCATTTTGAAGAGTGATGTTTTAATAACAGTATGCTGGCACCTCTTGCAACCAGGAGCTGCAATCATCATGAAAATGCTTGGAATGAGCAGACACCTGCTAAACTTCCTGTAGCTCTGTAGCAAGGGAAGATATTTTGCCTTGAGTCTATGAACTGGGCAAGAATTCCCACCAACAGGAAACCAGGTTGCTCACAGACCCAATGGGTTCTATAAAAAAGCCAGCAGCTTTGAGCTGATCTCAGATAATCTGGCATGAGTCAAGGAAAAAAAAAAAAAATCAAATCAGGGACTCAAATAGCCTGAGTTTGTATGATCAGGCAGAATCAGAATTGGTTCCAATTGGCAGTGGGAGGCTCTGTCTCCCACCTGGACACTTCTGTGCAAGTGCATGCACGCACACGAGCAAAATGTTAGGAAACTAAATTGAAACCCACTACTGGTTCCAATCTAGTAGAAAATTCTCAGGTGCAGATATAACACGAAAAAAATTTACACACTTATGCACTTCTAAAAATCTTCTGTGCGTGCAAAGAAATAGGGTGGCAGTATAATTTTTGGGTACATTATTTAACTGCTGACCAAGCTAGTAGCACAGAAAATAAGACCTCCAAGGATAAAAACTGGCAGTTCCTTGTTGGAGAACTCTCCTCAAAGACAAGACTTGAAAGCTGTTCAGAGCAAACAGAATAGTAAAGGTAGAGTACTTACCTTTACTACCAGTTTGTAATGGGAGCACGCGCGAGGGCTTCTGCGCATGCGCAGATCGTCAATTATGACATCCGGGTGGGTGGGCGGAGCTTCCCGCCACTTTTACTACTGGTTCTAAAGAACCAGACAGAACCGGGAGCAACCCACCACTGAGGTAGAGAGGTTACATAGCAGTCAGTCTTTCAGAGACTATTTTATTGCAGATGAAATATAATTCGGAATATTTCCCCAAATGTTAATATAGAAAACCTAGTCATATCATTAAAAAATGACCTAAATCCAGATAAGAATCTATATCCTTATAAAACCACAAGCTTTGTCAGAATGAATAAATTTGAAGTCTCCAAGGAAATCTCAGGATTTTGTTTATCATTGCTCTTTTTAGTTTATATGTGGGCATGCCAAAATGTATCCAGAATACAATTGTTAGAATTTGTAATCTCATTCTTATTTTAACCATTCCAGGTCCCTCTAAAGAAGAAATATTAATTGCAGTTTTCTCTCTCTCATTTTTCACCCTGTTTATGATATATTCCATGTTTTATATGGTTGGACCTCCATTAGCAAGGACACTTGCTACCAATTTTTTTTTTATTAAGCAACTAACAGCTTCATAATTAATTCAGATGATAGTCCCCCCTGATTTTTAACTAATTGCTAGGAAATAGCAAGTTTTGTGTGTAGTTCGTCGCTTCTGATTGACACACAGGAAGGCGTCCGTGCCTCAGCAGACACAAACTGAAACATGAACAGATGGAGCCTCTCAGTAATTCTAAAAGTGGTATCCAAATGTGCAGGAAGTCTGGCTGATTTTGCATTTGCAAGTTTTGTCTAGACGTAGTTGTCAAAATGAATGGCGACAAAAGAAAACTCCAGCAACCTTTCACATTGTTTCATATTTAAAGGCAGATGGTTTGCAGGCATTACAAGATATGGGTATACTCAAGATAGAAGTGGAAGGCATGCTTCTTCAAAATGAATATACAGTAGGAATTAAATAATATAATATTTATCAGGCTAATTCGGTGCAAATACTTTCTTGGCAGGCCTACAAAATTAATCTTCATTGATCCTATGTGCAAAGTAGAAATATGACTTCTACTATATATATGACAATGTGGTGCAGTGGTTAGGTTCTGGACTAAAACCAGGGAGATTATAAATTGTAATCCTCCCTTACACATGAAAGCTGTCAGGGTGACTTGGTGCCAGTCACTCTATCCCAGACCTTGATTGTCAAGTCAAAAACATCTGTCTCTCAGTCTCCATGGTAGACTGTAGTCTGTAAATGTCAATGAACAGGCCTTCATATTACAATAGAATGATTCAGGCTGATTATAGATATTTGTATGTATATAATTTTAGTGAAGTTTAGTTCATTGTCATTAGAAGCAAATAGCATGAAAGGAGATAAAATGTCGCCCTCTTAGATAGCAGTAATTATAACAATAATTCTGTAGCGCCATGACTGACAGGTTTTTTTTTCATCCTCAAAGTGCCATTGTTTTATTTGTACATCAAAAATGAAAACTGAGCAAGACTATCAGACAAGAACACCCTGGAGAGCATCTAGATGTGTTTTTGCTGGGAAGAAAATTACAGTGTTATAATCTGTAATTGGTGACCATACCCTTGTATATTAGCAAATACTATATTGTGCCATATGTGTGAGGTAGTTTTGTGTTGTTATAAAATAAATTAATGGTCATCTCCAAACTGCATTCACTTCTCTTTATGTCTACTGAGGTGGGAGAGACAAATGAGACTTTCAACAGAAGAGACAGACTTTATTTTTAATGCTACAATATTCTCTTTCAATTTACATTGTGTGAAATAAGAATGAATAAATTAAAAAATGATTATTTTCAAATCCCCATCTTAATCTGTTTTTAAGATCTTTTTTTTCTCCTTTAGAAATACAGAACTTTTAATTGTGTTACTTAGTTATTGCTGTTCCTAATGATGTGTCTCCTGGGGAAATACCTTCTTTTTCCCATCTGCTACTTCAGAAAGTAAAATGATAAATCTCACATGACTTTTTAGAAAATAGGTAACATTGTTTATAAATCAGTGGATTATCTACAGGTGTTCCAAATGACACCAACACCACTTAGCACACAACAGATTTTTCCCCTTCCAGCAACAACAGAAGTGTTAAAAGCAAAACATTTTATTTAGAGAAGACTGCATTGCACCCATGAGCCTTATTTGAGTTCTGCTAGATGACTAAACTGAAATATTGCTTTTTCTGAGAGAAAACTCTTCCACATATCTTCAGCTTGATTCATTTCCTTTCATACCAGGGCATTTGGAAGGTGTGAAGATAAGCATAAAGAGGCTGGTTATGTTAATTAGACCCAAACTTTGTCTTGCTATTGTTGTCCAGCACAAAGAATCAGGACCATACATTAAGCTCTAATTAAGATTTATTGCTCAAGCCTATACATAAGAATCTGGTCAACTAACAGTCAGTACTAAATTAGTGCTAGATAAGAGTCAATGCAATTCAAGAGGGGTTGGAACTGGAGTGTTTGTGGACACATAATGATTCTAGGCTGAGTCCCCTATTGACTCCACACCCTCTTCTCCTACAATTGTTCATGGGTATTTATTTCCATAGTCAATGTCTGTGATTCTCATTGTGAGTATATCAATACACAGATTTTTAAGAAGAGCACTTACTGTTTAGCATGTTCTCCAGTTTTATATAAAAACCAATTATCCCAAACATTTGATTTTCAAGTACCACAAAGAAGGGTTTTGGAAAGCAATAGTAATGAACTCAGAATCTTGCAACCTATCTCTTTGTAGAGTTTCTTTTTAGATTTAAAATATGTTGGCGCAATCAACTTTCCCCCCAAATAATGCATCTGAAAATAAAGTGCTTTTGCACAAAGGTTCTTTTTAGTTAAAGGACTTATAGTTCAGCTGCTTAGAATTGATTGTTAAGAATGAGTGTGTTACAGAACTGATTCCAGAATAGTAAAAAAAATGCTCCTGGGTACTTTCAAGTGCATCTGGGACTACTTAGGACTTTCATCTTTATTTTTATTGCAGCCTTACAGCCAGAAGAAGAGTACAGAGTTCTTACTTTTGCTATGTGGAACTGTCTCTAAAAAAAGTTCACATGATTCACTTGGATGGATAGTTAGATTTGGTGAACCTGTTCTTAGTTGCCATGATTCTGCTTTGTTTTGGCATCACTGGTGGTTGGGACTATGGCATTTCCAGCAGGGAAAAGAAAATGAATAGTAGGCAATGAAAAATAACTTTCCTTTTCTTTAGTACCGGAGTTCTTCAGTGTCAGAACAAACAATATTGAAACAAACAGGAAATAATCTGATCAGCCTTCCATTCTTTCTAAGGTAGATAAAATGAGGACCCGGATTATGGGGGCAATAAAATGACTTTGTATAAATATACAAAAGTATGAAGGCTATTGCTTAACACACTGTAAGCCACCCCGAGTCTCCGGAGAAGGGCGGCATATAAATCAAATTTAAAAAAAACAAACAACTTTTTCTTCATATGCATGCTCTGGTATGACTAAACAGTATAGCCCAGATGTCTTTGAGATCACTCCCTACTTTAAAAGATGGAATGATTTAAAAAGTCAACCATTTAGTTCTCCAAGGAAGTTAAAAAATAGAATGATTGACATTCATTATTATAGTCGAACTGTGGAACGAAGAATTAGAATACCCAATTGAAAATCAGTGGATCCATATTTTTAGAAATATAAAACATATACTTAAGAATGAAATTAATTCATCAGAAAGATTCATTATTAGACATCTATTGATTCCCCCATCCGAAGAATGTTTTAAAAGGCTGCATATCTGATTTTTTTTGTGTGCTGGCATTGGGGGAAAAAAATTGAGGAATCCAATTCACATGATTGGTTTTGCCCAATTTGATTTCAAATCAGAGCATATATTAACATGACTTTGGAAAGAAATGTAATAGTTAAGGGTGCAATTGTGATATTGAATTATTTGGTGAAGTATGGAATGTATCATTTTATGTCTTGATTGAGGTCTACCAAGGCTGGATCTCATCAAAGAAGATAATAAACAAATACAAAGAAATGGATCCAGGATATGAGACTATTTCTGAAAAGTCTTTATGTCCCAAAAAAGAGAAGATAAAGCAATATGTTTCCATATGGTCTGGATTTCATTATAGTGTAAGGATTAAATTAGTTCTATTTCAATACTTAATGGATATTTATGGATCTTAAATTTTGTTTTCTTTTTAATTAGCTTTTTCCTTTGTAGTTTTACTATGTTTAGGTTATATTAATTGTTACAATGTATGTAGGTTATTTTCTCATTATAGAACTGTTTCTCTTTTTTCCCCTGATGGTGGAGTTATAAACAAAGTAATAACAAAGCGGGATATTCGTGCTTTAGTTTTCCAATTAATAGTGTTGCTGGGGGAATGGGAACAGGAGGACTAATGCCCTCTCAGTTACACTTTAGTCTGGTTGGATCGCTTCAGTGGTGGGTTGCTCCCGGTTCTGTCCGGTTCTTTAGAACCGGTAGTAAAAGTGGTGGGAGACTCCGCCCACCCACCCAGATGTCATAATTGATGATCTGCGCATTTGCAGAAGCACACACGCTCCTGTTGCGAACTGGTAGTAAAGGTAAGTAGAACCCACCTCTGGATCGCTTCCTTAAAGAGAAAGACATTCATACTCGGTCATTGTTAGCAGATTCTTTTTTGTGAATGGAAGCAGAGGACACTACCATAATCTCTTGAAGGTCATAGATCATGAAACTGATTGTCCTGCATAAATGGCATTCCCTGGCAGTTGGGAGAGTTGGCAGGAATGTGCAGTCCCAATGTAGCTCTTTCTGTGCTAAGGTCTTAGCTGTTTAGTTCTCATTCTTCTGTTGTAACCCTACAGGACCAGTCTAGGATAAAGTTACATAATGTCCCAGGGATTTTACTCTAATTTCTGCTCTAGCATGCTGTCTAAGGAAAAATGCTGATTGTCACCCGTATTTCATAAACCCAGCCAAAACCCCAACCAGGCAAACAAACAAACAAACATCAAGCAAAAACTAAAAGGAATGTTTAGAAGTTCTTGGGTAGAAGAAATAACACTCAAACCGTACTAATACTCTCCTCCAAAGCAAGCAGAAACTCAAACGAGTTTTTAGAGACTCATGAGTAAGGTCCAGTGGAAGCTGCATAGAATAGAGGAATTATAAAGTACCTGGAGTTTATGAGGATGAATGGGATGAGGAAAATGATCAAGGGTTACCTTGATGTTGGTTACTGATTGAAGCGTGTGTACTTTTAGTAAGTAAGCTTCCTGAGCCAAATGACATTGTATATGAAAAGATTAAAACAAAATGTATACAGCCAGATTGGAACACATTGATTGGAATAGAGTTTATATTTGGAAGAGGCTATATTTTGCTTTGTTTGTTCCCATTGCATTGGAAAGATGCAAATGGCCTTAGGAGAATATATAACCCTTACAAATTTTACAAATACAAAAAAAAACTTTTCCCAACTTACACACACAGCTTCTTTTGTCAACTATTTTATAACCTAAAAGTGTTGGACCTAATTTAATTTACATCAATCCTGCCATGGACTATTGGTATGAAAACATTTAAGGCAGGATCTAGATGTTCTTGGACAATTTATTATTATGAAAGTTTATGGCCAAATTTTTCCATCAATGATATTAAGATCTTTTTCATAGTCTTTGGCACATTATTATTTTAGTTCAAGTTTCAAGCAACCAGACCCACTCATATGAAGTTCAAAGTAACTACTTTATTTTATTCTGCTTATTATACAGGGATGCGGTGGCTCAGTAGCTAAGACGCTGAGCTTGTCAATCAAAAGGTTGGCAGTTCAGCAGTTCGAATCCCTAGTGCCGCGTAACAGGGTGAGCTCCTGTTACTTGTCCCAGTTTCTGCCAACCTAGCAGTTCGAAAGCACCTAAAAAATGCAAGTAGAAAAATAGAGACCACCTTTGGTGGGAAGGTAACAGCGTTCTGTGCACCTTTGGCATTTAGTCATGCCAGCCACATGACCACGGAGACATCTTTGGGCAGCGCTGGCTCTTAGAGTTGGGAACGACTAGCACATATGTGTGAGTGGAACCTTTACCTTATTATACAGCTGATGAATCAAAGAACACATAAGAAAACATTTTGTGGCCCTCTGTAATTGCTGCAGAGGTAATATATTTGAAAGATTTATGGGTTTTCATCTGTGTAATTCACTGGATGCTGCTTGAGTGAGTTTTGTAAAGAGCACCTTGGTTTGTTTCAGCATAGATATAAAACGACATAGTGCAAACCTATGGTGGTGCCAATATAATCACTGGAGCACTAAATGGTGTGCACAGTTTGTGAAAGAGCTACCTAAAGCTATCTATGTTCATTGTCACAATCACTATTTATACTATTAAGTTATACTATTAACACTAACATTGTCAATAACTTTGTAGAGTTGCTAACATTCTTCAAAGTCTAAAAAAACAGAGAGGTTGTCCATTTCCTCAATCTGCTTCGATACTGTGTTTGTGTGATGATGCATTCATTGCATTTCATTGAATTGTAAAAAGAAACTGGGAGCAGAATTATTGAATTGAAAAAATTGTCAGGCACTCCCCGGGTATGTCAGATCGCATTATGTTTAGCTGTTAAATCAACACTTTCAATGATTTTACTGCTTCTGAATATAACCAACAATGAATCAAATTCTGCAGTATGTGCAGCGGCACATGCTATTAAAAATATATAGACTTCTGTTTTGTATTTTGAATCTTCCTGAACTTGCAGAAGTTGATTTGTGATATGGTTCAAGCTGCTTTAATTAATTAGAATGGAATAGAATGGAATGGAATGGAATGGAATGGAATGGAATGGAATGGAATAGAATAGAATAGAATAGAATAGAATAGAATAGAATAGAATAGAATAGAATAGAATAGAATAGAATAGAATAGAATAGAATAGAATAACAGAGTTGAAAGGGACCTTGGAGGCAAGGGTGAAGTGCTACCAGTTCACTCCGGTTCAGTCAAACTGGTAGTTAAAAAACCCCCGGTATTTCCGACAATCAGCTGAGCCGCACGGTTTAGCTTTGCTAGAAAGCAGGAAAAGCTAAACCGTGCAGCACAACTGATACCCACCATTATTCTACTTACCTTCCCAAGCCTCCTTTTGGTGCATACTGCGCATGCACACATGCAGAACATACCAAAAGGAGACTTGGGAAGGTAAATAGAACAACAAGGGGGAAGGATCAGCTGTGCCGCATGGTTTAGCTTTTCTAGAAAGCAGGAAATCCTGCTTTCTAGCGAAGCTAAATCGCCCAGCACAGCTCATCTCCCCCACTGTTCTATTTACCTTCCCAAGCCTTCCCTTGGTGTGTGCTGTGTATGCGTGCACAGTGCGCATGCACGGCCAGCAATCTAGTAGCAAACTGGTTCAGATTTCACCACTGCTTGGAGGTCTTCTAGTCCAACCCCCTGCTTTGGCAGGAAACTCTACACCATTTCTTCTTTGATAAACTGTAAGAGTTGAAGGATTATGAGAATTCTAACAAAATTAAAACTGATATAAAGATTACTGTAGAAGAAATAAAATGCAAACTAAAGAAAATACAATATGATGTATTTCAAAACTTCAATATTATGTTATTCTTGTTTTTGATACAATAAGATTTATACTTCGAAACCCGCACCATGATTTTAAAGTAAAACTATTGCTTCTTATTTGTGACTATACCATCAATAGACTTAAACCAGGGCTTGTAGTCCTAAGACCCCCATGAAATTCTAAGGGATATGCAAAATCAGAATTACTTGCCAGCTCATGTTGAAAAATAATATATTAAAATGTGCAAGGTGGTAATGGCAGCAAATTACATGAGTTTTATTTTCGTGATTCAGAGAAACTTATACCATTTGCAAAACTTTACAGTAATGATAGGGATGGATCTAATGAAGAACAGAAACAATTTATAAAAGTTCCCAACACTATGGACATGAGAAGGAAGAGAAAATTGCCATAGTGAAACAAACACGGAAAATGGCTTTCAGAGTTCAATCAGTTGTGTGCTATTGTCATCACTTTACCCACACTAAGTATAGGCTGTGAACAAACATGTTCACATCTGTGTCAAATAAAGACCTATTGAGGGAACAGTATGGGTAATGAATACCTAAGTAACACTATCATATTGGCGATAGAAAAGAAACCCTCCAAACCCTTAATTTTGAAACTGTGTTAACAGCTTTGCAGAATTGAGCACGAATCAGAAGATTCAACTTCTGTAGTTATTGACATAGGTCTTTTGCCTCCATTCTTCCTCTCATTGACTTGATCAAAGTGAGCAATCAGTTTGATCAATCAAATTCTGGGTAATGAACAGTATGTTTTCATATCTGATCAGAAATTGTCCTGCCACAGTTTGCTGCTCAGCTTCCTCTTAATGAATATATTCCTGGAGATTGTTCTGTCCCCAACCACACGCACACACACCAATAGACGTTCAAGAGTTAAAGACCAAACCAGCCGGCAAACTCCTTTTCCTTATGATAACAGAACTTGGCAACAACCTAGTGGCTGCCTGCCAAGAGTTTATTATTTACGAAGAGGAGAGATAACTTCTCCCCACTCCTGGTACATCAAAAGAAACAGCTCAATAATTACGGAGTCAATCAAGTCCAGAGATAATCCAGCAAAGTCTATAGCAAAAAGTCTGGCAATGCAGAATGGCGTGGAAGCTTTCAGCTTTGTTCGTCACAAGGTTTGACTGGCCACCACGCTCCCTTTTATATCCTGTGGGGTGTGGTCCAGTGACTCAGCCTAATCTCGGGCATGCCTTTTCTTCTGTTGCGTGCGCTTATCTCTGCGACGCTGGCATGGATCCAGCCAAGACTCATTACCCTCATCACTGTCCATCTGTGGCTGCGTGGAAGTGCTTAGCCCCGGCCCTATCTCTTGCCCTTCGGCGGACACCGAATGCATTGCCAGAGAAGAGGGTCCTGGAGAGGGAGGCCTTGCCAACTCCTCCCCTTCACTCTCGGAGTCCTCTCCTGCCGATGACACAGGCTCAGGTAACGGAACCACAACAGAGATATCCATACTAGTACTTGCTCAAAAATAAGCAAACGTATTTTTGAAAGAAATCCGTTAGTAATGGGTTTTGTGCTGCCTAATTTGTACATTGAAAAATGCCTAACATTTTTATCTGGAAGTTCCCAAACTGTTGGGAACTGGGTTTTTTTTTTTTTTTTTTTGTGTTTGGTTAGTAAATGCTTGCTTACATTATAAAGAGCAAGTTACTATGCCAAGTAAATTCACTTAAAACAATAGATTTCATTTCAGAGGATATAAATTTAGAATAAGTCGTTGCCCATTTCAAAACTCACTGCATCCTCTCTATTTTCCCGCCACCTTAACATAGCTGAAGCTATCTCTGATACCAGAGTTTTTAATATATAGAAAAGTGAGACAACATTATAATAAAGATATGCAAAATATAAATGTGACCGTTTCAGAAGATATATCTTAAGACATGAGAACATAAAAATAGCCATCCAAGATCAAATCAAAGTGTTTCCCAAGAGTCCAACCAGATATTTATGGGAACTCCCAACTTCATATTCCTAAGGAATATCAGTTCAGATGCCTACCATTTCCTGTGCAAGAGGTAATATATAATAGTTATGATGACCTGTAGCTGCTGACATCCTTGTTCTACATGAATTTGTCTAATCCCTTCTTACAATCATCATTATTTTGGTGTAAATAACTGTATCTTTATGGTTGTGAAGAAGTACTTCAACCATTGCTATCTTTCCTTATACCAATAGCAATAGCACTTAGACTTATATACTGCTTCACAGTGCTTTACAGCCCTTGCTAGGCGGTTTACAGATATTGCCTCCAACAATCTGGGTCTTCATTTTACCCACTTCGGAAGGATGGAAAGCTGAGTCAATTTTGACCCTGGTGAAATTCGAACTGCCAAAATGCAGGCAGCCGGCAGTAGTAGCCTACAGTGTTGAATTCTAACCACTGCACCACCATGGCTCTTATAGAGAAATTGCTTAGACCTCCCCCCCGCCTTTAAAAATATTATTCCCTTCATTCATTCTTTTCCAGCTCTTATAATATGCTTTCTGAGTGATGACCAGCAGCAAATGGTACTGAATATATAATTCCAAGGGTCTTTGCAATTTAGATAGGTATAAAAACATTAGAGTTGGTGGTTTTAAAAGTTCTTCAATTAAAGCAAATCAGCTGTAATGCACAGGAAAGTTTCTGAAGAATTATAAGACAATAAGAGAAAACTGTGATTGAAGTGCAAAAAAGAAATGAACCGGCAGATCTTACAGGGTACTCTGTGGTTACGATGCCAATCACAAAGGACTAAAGCTATAAAACATTCCAGTGCATCAGGGTTAATTGGATTATATGAAGCAAAGACATTCTTATTTAAATTCATGGTACCAATTCAGCTCTTTTCAAGTATAAACAATGTATGATTTGTCACCACTGAACGTGGATCAGAATGCTTCTTGAAATATACATGATCTTAAAAATGATGCCATGTGGGTTGCCTTTTCACTGAAGTGCATTTGAAGGCATATTTGGAAGTGTTTTTAAGCATATGCCTACAGCGTTTCCTAATACAAGAAGCATTTTTAGCGAAGAAGCCCAAATTATGTGATATTATCTGAATCATGAATGGAATTCAACCAGTGTTGATAAGCATAAGCAGTTTTGACTTATGATTAAGGTAGAGTTGCAATCAAGGGGCTTCAGCACATGCTCACACTCTCTGAATCTTCATCACCACCACTGTCTGATTGATACTTATTAAAATCAGCTGATTATATACTTTTTCAAGTCACAGGGAGACTTGGGGTTTTATTTTGATATCCAAGAAATGCCAACCATCCTTTGCCATGTCCGAATGACAACCCAAGAAAGCTGATTCAATTCCTGTTTTTATGAAGATGCAAATGGACATAAAAGTTATTGAAGTTATTGTTCATACTAAAAGTATTGGACTGAATGCAGCTGGGAGCAGAATATCTCAGTTGGAAGACTGTGGGAAGTCTGCTGAAACATTCATAATTGAATTATCAAAGGCTAATAAAATCCTTCAGGCTGAAGTAATGTCTTTCAAATCTCTGCTTCGCCGGCTGGAATTCCAGAGCAAGAGGAGGAGAGACAGTTGGATTTCTTTATGGAAGCCCTAATAATATGTGAAAGATTGTCTCTTCCAGGACATTATCGGTTGGATATTAAGAGGGCTTGTGTTCCAGTCCCTTCTTATTATAAAGCCTATAAGCTTCGGCTATTTATTGTGAACTTTCCTAGATTTATCATGAAAGATAGCAAAGCATGCTAAAAAAAAATTGATGGGGAGAAAATAAATCTGGCTTTGCGTTCCCCCCTGATTTTACTAAGAAAATTCAAGATCATAAAATAATGTTTGCTGCTACAACAATGACAGCCGCAAGGCTCATGAGAGAAACGTATGCATTTGAATCTGCATTTTTGCCTGATTTTTAGTTGTCTTTGTTCTCATCAAATCAAGTGGCATCCAGAAATTTATTAACAGTCCTAGGGAAACCAAATCAATTCCAACATTCTGAAATTCCACTTCCCATTTCCAAAAGGCTGGAAACTTTTTCAATATTTGCCATTGGGCCTGTTTCCAACCTAAGGGTATCAAACTTCTAGCCTTTAGCTCCTAATTAGCATATTGTTTGTTTAATGTATTTATTTACTTTTCCAGAATTAACTACTCCAATCTCAAAGGGCTCTGAAAGATGTACATCATCATTGACAGCAACAACAAACCAAAGACCAACAATAAATTGGTGAATCAGAACAGTGTCAAAACCAAACCAAACCAAAAAAAAAAAAAAAAAAAAAAGGTAATAGAAAGCAAAGTTAAAAACCAAGGTGGGTGTACACAGTCAATCAACTGGAAGGACATTGATATAAAACATTTTAAACCTATTTTTGGAACTGTAGCAAAGTGGGGGGTATGCAAAGTTCTTGGGGGCAGGTTTCACAAGATTTTCCAATATTTCCACTGTTAATATTTCAAGGAAAGGCTGCTGCCTTGCCCATGTCCCAGGGATCTTGTGATAGGAAGAAACTTTCAGCAGACGACCAAACCAGATTCTGGCAAGGCATTGCCTGATGTAACTTGGTGCTGGCTAGCCAAAATTATACAACATTAATAGCCAAATACTTAATTGAACCACTGTTCTTTTGTGATTTCCCCCTCAAACATTAACCTCTTTTAATTGAATTCTTTGGCCAAAGAAAAGAAAGTAAAGTATTTCTTTAATGCAATGACTCCTTATAAAAGTCCTCATTGTTGCCATTCACTAGAAACTAGATGATTGTTCCCAATAATTATGTTTAGTAGTTTCTAAAGTCTATCCCAAAATGCAGTTATGCTATCCTTATTTGGCAACAAACTAGAGTTAAGTTTCTTTTTTATGTCAGAGGCCTAGGGTTGATAATCATATCCCTTCAAGTTGGAATATGATCTATAGCTTCATATTTCTAATTACCACAGAACAACAACAAAAAAAAAAACATTAAATAAATGGATATGAGTCAATCTTACTTACAGAAGTGCATCCTGTGAAGAAAATAATAAATGGGATCCAGAAGTTCATATGAGTCACTTTTTAAAAAAAGTCATATGTTTCAACAGCTTTATATATATGAGAGCTGCTTTTTATTTTCCAAACAACTCTAAACAAAACCATGACTTCCAAACAAGACTAATATAAACAAAATGTGCTATGCTTTCGTACAAGAAAAAACAAAACAAAAACCTGAAACAAAACAGCAGTTAATAAAGATGTTGCCTCCCTCTACTCTACATCATCTTATTATTTGAAGTGAATGCACAAGTTCCAAATGAGTTCAAGATTTTTACTGTATATCAGGGTCCGGCAACCTTAAACACTCAAGGAGCCACAAAGGTCCTAACCGGAAGGCCACCCTCCCCGTTCAATTCTGAAGCCAACCGGAAGTCTGGTTCCCCCATCATAGTCTCCTCCTAGCGGGGAGTCCTTTTTCCTCTGCTGACCAGAAGTCCAGTTCCCCCACCATAGAGTCTCCTAGCATAGCATCCTTTTTCCTCTGCCAACTGGAAGCTGGTTCCCCCACCAAAGAGTCTTCTCCTAGCGCGGCATCCTTTTTCCTCTACCTGTCCTAACCGAAAGCCCTATCAATTGTGGAATCGACCAGCAACAGGGAGCCTTAGCAGAGGGATGAAAGAGCCACATGCAGCTCCAGAGCCGCAGGTTGCTGACCCCCTGCTGTATATGTTTCAATTGTTTCAGGAAAGTTACATTTAGCTTTCCATATCTGAAAGATTACCTTTCAATTTTATTTTTTAGGGGTTTCAGCTATTGATTGAAACAGAGAGTCTACAATTTGACTCTTTGAATATTATTTTTTGATTCATGAAAAGCTTGCACAATGAAATAATTCTCATTTTAAAATAGCAGGTAAATCTGTTTTGGGAAATACAGGGCTACTTGTACTATTATTATTTTGATCTGATTTTCAGTGGTACCTTGATATTCAACTGCTTTGAAACTCACTGAATTTGGTACTCTGCACATTTTGACGTGAAAACTTTGTCTCGGTACTCATCATTTGTTTGGTACTCAACACACAACTTAGAACTTGTTGGTGTTGGCTGCCTTGTTACACACTATATTATTCCTTAGGAGGAAATTTTGTTTGGTACTCATTGTTTTTGGTACTCATTGTGCCTCCTGGAACCAATTAAAGATGAGTACTGAGGTACCACTGTAGTTTTATTGAAAAAGATTTTCAAAATTTTGTATAACCCAATTAACACCAATGTTTAGATTTTGGCACTTTATTCAATTTAAACATTTGTTACTTAGATTATTTGGTTCTGGTGCCAAATTTGCTTCCAAATCTCCATATCTGTTACAAATTTAGTGAATTAGCTGTGCTCTGGAAATCAATAATTCATTTTTATAAAAAATGGATGGATTTGTTTAATTGATATTAATTATTGATGAGATTTTTAAAATAGTGAGCTTGAAATTCCTGATCCTATAAATCTATAGACAGTCTTTAAAGATTGTGAAATTAGTCTTCTTTAATCTTAGAATGAGGTTGCTGTAAGAAAAAGTTTTGCTGACTACATGTTATACATTCCTTAATGGATATTAAAGATGTATATAATATTATATGCTCAGGATTTTGGCTCTATCAAGGCATTAGGAATTATAGGCATTTTACATATGGAAGATGGCCAAAAATATTTTAAAACATTGCAAAGGTAAATCTGTATATGGATTACAGCAATAGATTATTGAAATTTGTTGTTTTGTAATACTTGATTTTTTTTTCAACAAGGGGTAAAGGAAAGAAACATCATCAATCAATCAATCAATCAATCAATCAGAATAGAACCGGAAGGGACCTTGGAGCTCTTCTAGTCTAACCCCCTGCTCAAGCAGAAGACCCTATACCATTCCAGACAAGTGGCCATCCAGTCTTTTCTTAAAAACCTTCAGTAATAAAGTACCCACAACTTCTGAAGGTTAATTGTTCTCACTGTTAGGAAGTTTCTCCTTAATTCCAGGTTGCTTCTCTCGATTAGTTTCCATCTATTGTGGCAGCTTGGAAGCTTCTGGTTGTAATATGGCTTCCAAAGGTGTCTTGTCTTCTGGTGCTTTGGAAAATAAGTGGACCATCTCTTCTTTGTGGCAGCCTCTCAAATACTGGAACACTGCTATCATGTCACTCCTAGTCCTTCTTTTCTTTAACTAGTCGTACGCAAGTCCTGCAACCGGTCTTCATATGTTTTAGTCTCTAGGCGTTTAATCAGTTGCTCTTCTCTAAGGTGATAAAAGCCTGGAGACAATTTGGGCAAACTATCCAGAATTTAAAAAAATATTTTCCCTTTATCTTCCCCTTCCCCCTTCCCTTCCCTTCCCTTCCCTTCCCTTCCCTTCCCTTCCCTTCCCTTCCCTTCCCTTCCCTTCCCTTCCCTTCCCTTCCCCTCCCTTTCCTTTCATCACATTATTAATAGAGTGATATGTAGCTGTGAAAATTCAACTCAACAAACTAGTTGATGGGAATTGGAATCCATTGATCCTGATAGTCCATTAAAGAGACTATGCCTGCAGCAATGTTATTACGCATGTGATGTAAATTATATTATTTTACATCATGTGCATAAGAATAGCCTTATGCAAATAACAGAAAATTACATATTTGCAATGGAAATTTTGTCTGTTGTGTCTGAGGTTTGTTGAATGAAGGATTCATTGCATGTAAATATTTTGGCACCTTTTCAGCTAGTTATTTTGAATAGCATGTATATTAAAAAACAAAGGCAGTCTTTTTGACAGAAAGTAGATAAATAAACCCTTAATAATCCATGTCCCATACTCTGTTTTGAAGATGTGTGGGGATGTGTTGGAAAGGAAGAGGAAGAAAAAGTCAGCTGTGTAGCAGTGGATTCCACAGCATAGAAGGGAGTCTGCAAAATATATGTAAGGTTCTGTTATGAAAAATTATTTTTTAAAAATAATTTTACTTCTTGTATAGAAATGGGCTGGGGGTGGGGAATGGTTTGCAGATATTGTTTGCAGTGTCCAGGCATAGTATGTGAAAAACAACAATGCCATTGCTAGGAATATAACAGCTGAACCCTGCAGTCCTTGATTTATGACCACAATTGGAACCAGAATTTTGGTTACTAAGCAAGGCAGTTTTTAAGTGAATCTTGCCTGATTTTATGACCCTTTCCCCTACTTATTAAGTGATTCATTGCATTTGCTAAGTAAATCAAGCAGTTGTTAAGTGAACCCAGATTCTCCCATTGACTTTTCTGGGCAGGTCACAAATGATGATCACATGCTGAAACCATTGTGAATATGTGTCAGTTGTCAAGCACCCAAAATATGATCCTGTGACCTTGGCAATGCTACAATGGTCTTAAGTGTGAAGTCTGACCATAAGTCCCTTTTTCCAGTGCTGCTTTAATGTCAAACAGTCGCTAAACAAACAGTTGTAAGTTGAAAATTACTTGTGCATTTTTCTGTATATCTTCCCTCATGTGTTTTCCTTCAAATTCCAGTTTCAAGTTCCAAATTGCGGTAAATCTGCAGTTTTCTTTTTTTAAAAAATATTTTGATCATTATACATCTTCTGAACAGCAAGAACGTCAAACTATCCAAATGTCGGTTTTAAAAAACCATATACCATGCAAAGGAAATGATGCACAAACATAGTCACGTTTATGCAAAAATGAGTATGTTAGCATGCATGTCACTGATTTCCCTGAAACACTTTGCTTAATTAGAGTTTTGATGACCAGAAATGTGGATCAACTTGGCTCCGGTTCCAGATTATTTATTCAAAAAACGCAGATTCTGATAATTATAAGAATGTGTGAAGTGATATATGGAGGGATATTTGCCAACTAGAGTAAAGCAGTAAAGCAAGTAGGCAGTAAGTCACATTTGTTTCCAGCACCCCTGAATCCTGCCAACACTTACTATTTTCTTTAACAAATATGAAAGTGCCTTGTTAGCAGAAATGCTTATGATGAGGCTGCTGCCTGTGTGCCAAAGCAAAATCAATGAGCACTCTAGACTACGAGTTTGATCACTAAGAAGTATATTTTTTTCCGGAAAAGAATCAAACATCACCTCCGGTGGCAAATGGATCCCTCACAATTGTTTTTTTTTTTTTAAATTTGATTTATATGCCGCCCTTCTCCGGAGACTCAGGGCAGCTTACAATGCATTAAGCAATAGCCTTCATACTTTCGTGTATATATATATATATATATATATATATATATATATATATATATATATATATATATATATATATATATATATATATATATATATATACACACACACACACACACACACACACACACATTTATTTATTTATTTATTCATTCATTCATTCATTCATTCATTCATTCATTCATTTATTTATTTATTTTTATATGCCGCCCTTCTCTGGAGACTCAGGGCAGTTTGCAATGTGTTAAGAAATAGCCTTCATACTTTTGTATATTTTATACAAAGTCAGCTTATTGCCCCCACAAACTGGGTCAATTTACCTACCTTAGAAAGGATGGAAGGCTGAGTCAACCTTGAGCCTGGTGAGATTCGAACTTACAGTAATTGCAGACAGCTGGTGTTAATCACAATGCTATCAGTCTGCTGAGCCACCAGGCCCTTAGGCCCCATTGTCTCTATCTTATTAGCAGTCTTGATTTTTATTGGCTTACAGCCATCCTGTAATTGATCATATTTTCACAGCTTCTCCTAAAAGAGGGGTGGCATGGGCTTGTCACCTAGAAAGCTAGTAACCCAGGTTCGAGACCCGAGTGCCATACAATGGGGTGAGCTCCCATCCTCGCTCCAACTCCTGCTAACCCAGCAGTTCCAAACCATGCAAATGTGAGTAGATAAATAGGTACCACTTTGGTGGGAAGTTAACAGTGCTCCATGATGTCATACTAGCCCCAAAACTTCAGAAATGTCTCTAGGCAGCCCTGGCTCAATGGACTTAAAACAGAGATGGGCACCATCCCTTATAGTTGGTAATGATCAGTGGAGTAAAATCTGCAGGGACTTCTCACCTAAAAAGGAAAAACAAAGATATAGTCAAGTATCATCAGCATATATTAAATTCCTGGATAATTTTGCTCAGGAGCTTCATGTAGGTTTTGACCTAATATTATAGTATAACTGCCACAAAACTGAGTACTTGTCCTTGCACCTCATTCTGGAACCAACCTAAATTCCTCTGGTTCTCCTTCTCAGCAAATATCATGTCATTGGTTGCAGTCTGAATAAAAATCTCAACTTGAGAGAGCAAGCACTCGCATTCTAACTTCTTTTACCATGCATTCTCAACGTCACTAATATTTTGCTTATTCTGTGAGCATGCTTCCTGCACTTCTCAGAATTACAATCACAAAACATAAAAGAGCAATAAGCACAAATGATTCCTTGTTTGTATGAGAGCCTCTAGAATGCTAGCATCCCATTGTTAGAATATTTTATAGCATGTAGTTGTCAGCTTCCAAGCTGCCATAAGGACGGAGAGGAGATAGTAGCTTGACGAAGCTTGACAGTAGTATTAGAACACTGTATTAGAGCACTTGGTTTTATCAAGACTATGAAACTATGTTTCATTTTACAATTTTGTTGGCCTTTGTAATTTTTACCTTTTACACACCTTGAAGATAGCTGACCCATGGAAGTGAGATTAGGTGTTTATTCCAAGGATCGCTTCTCCTTAGATAAATACAGGGGTGGGCTTCAAAGATTTTACCACGGGTTTCTCTGCCCGGTTGCTGGATGGGTGTGGCCATGGTAGGCGTGGCCTAGTCAGCCTCCTGCATCACAGGGGAGGTGTTCTTGCCCTACCCACTTTATTCTCACTTTATTTCTACAGGGCAACTGCTACTTATGCAGTAGAAAACCTATACTAGATCTCACTCACTACCTCTAAGGCATCAAGGCATTGGAGTCATAAAATGTGGCTTTCAAAATAACAAGGGAAACAGAATGAGGAACCCACCTGCCAATGATATGATCATCCCCAGCCCTTGGCCAATTTTCAGCAGATGTAAAAAGAAATCTGATAATTGGCTGATAGCATTTCTCTCTGAATTCATATTTATGCCTTAACTGAGTTCATATTGGAAATAATACAGAAGTCATATTTAAAAGAAAATGACATTGAGTCTATTCTTCTTTGATTTCTGTGACCTCTTCATTACTTTTTTTGCTTCTTTGCTAAGATATACACCATGTAAGATGCTGTTCTCAAAACACACTTAACCAGTCACTACGCAGTGGCGCAGTGGCTTCACGATGCTGTAACTACCAGCCAGAAATGGTCTGTACTCTGGCAATTCAAATCTGGATTTGTGAGATGGAATGAGCCCATAGCTCTTGCCCACCCAGCAGTTTGATAGCATGCAGTATTGAGAATAGATAAATGAGTACCACTTTAGTGGGAAAAGCCTAGCTGCATTTGTGAAAAGCAGAAGCTGGTGCTGGACCTGGCTGGACACAAGGCATTGTGACACAAGGCAAGACCAGCTAAGAGCCAGCAATCTGAGCACTGCTAATTGATGTAAATCTAGTCTCCCCCCCCCATGCACAGTGCACCAAGGATAGGTGCGCAAGCGCTGAACAGAATCAATTAACAATCTAGGCCCGTGATGGCGAAACAATGGCACACGTGCCAGAGGTGGCAAGCAGAGCCCCCTCTGTGGGCACGCGTGCCATCGCCAGCTGCTCTTCTGGGTTCCATTGTGCACATGTGTGCCAGCCAGCTGGTCCATCGTGCATGCGCACCAGCCAGCTATCTCTCCTGGGTTCCGGCCGTATGCTGGTCTTCATGCGAAGACCAGCTGGCCGGTGCACATGCACACGCAGGAACCTGGAAGAGAGCAGCTAGCCGGTGCGCATGTGTGATGGACCAGCTGTCCAGCACACATGCGCACAACAGAACCTGGAAGAGCAGCTGGCTGCTGAGCGCATGCCCACCGGCTAGCTGCTCTCTTCTGGGTTTTGGTGCTCCAGTACCTGGGCGTGCATTTCAGTTTCGGCACTTGGTGCTGAAAAGTTTAACCATCACTGTTCTAGGCTGTCAGGACTGTATTGTGTGTCTAGTATGTGTAGATTTACCTGATATTGTATACCATACACTAAATAAATAAATAACCCATGAATGTGGCAGAACACAATAACAATAACTGGGTAAAAATGAACATATCAGAAATACAAATTCCTGCTCACTTTCTACAGGCAGTGCTAAGACTCCATGGATATTGCTATCAGCTTTATCATTGGCTAGTCAGGCAGCAGGAGATGTTCTGAAGCGTGTTACTTGTGGCCAGGTCTTGCCAAAACTTTGTGCAATAGAGAAGCTTATTTTTGTGGTCACTTTTGGTCTCTACCTGTTTTTCCTGCAAGACAAGGTAGGCAGAAGGAAGCAAAGGACCAGGCTTTAAGTGTAACCACAGTATTGCAAAGTGAAGTGATTTAAATATATGCAGGTCCGAGCTTATTAAGGATAAATCTATGCCCTTTGGGTTGGGGCTAATTAATTGGGCTATTTGATTCCTTTTTAGTGTTCCCACAAAACTGTAACCTCCCAATTGATCCTATTCAGCATATTAGCAGTTACCGTGTATGATTTATTCTCGGCTGCTATGTATTTTAATTTTCATATTATAGAAATTGTTTTTAATTTCTTTTTAATTTTGTTTACTGCCCACAGTCACTTATTGAGATGGATGGCCATACAAATTGAATGAATGAGTGAATATATATATTCAATATTGTGGGAACAGGAGCTGAGTATAAGACTTGATTCTACCAATTAACATGTTTGTGTGTCATCTCCAGAGCTGATCCAATTTGCCAGGCAACATTCTTTCCTGAACCTCTTCCACTCCGACAGGACGATTAACTAACTTAATCAGCAGATTCCTCTTCAGCCTTTACGTGAGGTTCACTTGCTCTAGTAAGGCCTTTACTTGATGGAAAACAGATCTCCTTCCATTCTTCCAGAGACAATAGGAGCTGCTGCGTTCATCTACAGGGCAATAGATGAATGAAGCTTTTTGATCCACGATCTTGTTTGTCATTCAACCAATATGAGCTACTGGTTCCCTGCTGCCAAGTACTCTATGGGGAAGGCTAAGTGTTTAACGCAAGTTGTCTTTTTTATTATTATTACTGCTGGAGAGGTTAGTGTGGTGGTTATCCCTTATGCTTCACTAATTTTAAACACACCTTGAACTAAGTGCTGTAGCAAAGAGAACATTAACATGATAGTTCAGGTGGGGAAGACAGCAAGAGGTAAGGAGTTTGGGTTGACATTTTATGTCTTTTAAAATGTTGACCTTTTGGAAATATCACTGTGTACATTTTAAATATTAATAAAGGAGCTGGCTGTTAGATGGCAGAGTGGCTGTTTGTCAGGGGGTGACCTTTCATTGAAGGAAAAGAAAATTGACAGTTTTATTAGCTGTAGAGGACCATGGGGTGGGAAAGCAGGAGGGAGGAGAACCTACCACTTTAATTAGTTAAACAAGCTATATATTCCAAATGAATCATAGTTTAAGGCTTAGTTTTGAGGCTCCTGACAGCACAAATCATACTTTTTTGTGTGCGTGTTCTTTTTGAGCAAATATTTGCTTTGCTAATAAGACATCTCTACTCATCTTGTTCTCTTGGACTGAAAAAAATCATATTGAACATTAGTTCCTACTATTTTATTATCAAACCATGGATCTGAAAATAATTCCAGGGGTTCATTTTAAAGCAGAAGAACTGCGGTGTTAAGCATCTTTTTCCATCTTCGGCACAAAGTATACTGCATAGGAGGTGAGCTTTCTATATCCACTCTACTTTGGGCTCAATATTCTCTAGTTGCCCTAATTTTCCTTCTTGACACTCTTCTTTCTTGTGGAAAACTAGAATTCAGAATAATCTATGCCTAAGAACTCATGTCAAACTTTCCTGACCATAGAACTATCAGCAGTAGGTGTTTAATATAACTTTCTAGGTAGGTTGGGGTGTTTTAGGTAACCAATAATGGCAAGATATAAGCAGGAGTCCTTCATCTCAGCAAATTATCTATCCAATATTACCTGTCCAAAGCACTCTAGCGTTCTTCTTTAACTCACTTTAACGTATTGTCCTCTAAGATTGGAAGAGAAGGTGTAACAGCAACCTTTTGTACAGTAAAATTGCCTCATGACATGGAGGAGATTGAGATTCTAGCTCATGTGTTCCTTCAATGTTCTTGTTACAATTATTTATTCTCTACCTTCATAACTCCATTTGCTAATAGCTGCCTCTTCTGAGGATAATAATATATTTTACTGTCAATAGTGGGTTCCACTTACCTTCACTACCGGTTCAGATCTGTGAGCACATGCGCGTGTGCGCTCGCTTTGCTTGTGCATGGCACTTCTGCGCATGTGCAGAACCTCTGTGCATGTGTAGAGCATCCATGATAAAGTCCAGGTGGGTGGGCGGAGCCTCCCTCCGCTGCCATTACCGGTAGAAATCCAACACTGTTTACTGTCCAAAAGTTGCAAAATTCTTCTCAAGTGGCATTGCTTTACACAAGAAAACACTCCTAATTTTAGGATTGTATAAAAAAAGGAATTCCTGCAGATTTTACTCTGCTAATCTATCGCTCGCTTTAGGGGGCGGTGCTCATCTCAGTTTCTAGGCCATTGAGCCAGCACTGTCTGAAGACATTTCAGCAGTCACATGGCCAGCATGACATCACACAATAGCGCAGAGCATGCGACGAAACATGGAATGCTGTTACCTTCCCACTGAAGTGGGACCTCTTTATCTACTTGCATTTACATGCTTTCGAACTGCTAGGCTGGCAGTAGCTGAAGCAAGAGACAGGAGCTCACTCTGTCATGCGATGATAGGACTTGAACCTTCAAAGTATAGACCTTCTCTGGCATCTTTTAAGCCACTGAACCGCTGGGCCTCTTAGGATTTTATAAATATACATTTTCCCCTGAAGTTTCTTATATTTTGTGCTAAAACAAATCAAAAGATAGAAATGTTATAATCTGCCATATTTAGTAGTACTCATTTGCAGAGGCTTTGCCCAAGTAGGTTTGCAATCTTTACCAAGGAAGTTGAGTTATATAACTCACAAAAGAGGCAACTAAAAGTTACTGATTTTTAACTGAGGTCATACTAACACCTAAAGAATGAATAAATAAATAAATACAATTTTAAATAATTTTAAATCACTAAACAAATAAGAATGAATTTCATTCTTAGTTCCTTTCCACTTATTTTAGAAAATAGAACAATGAAACTAGCACAAACCTTTCTGAAGAGCATGTTCTTGCTGACAAACAAGGCCATGTGAACTCAGCTATAGGGATGTCCCCAAAAACGCTGGAGTTTACAATTTAGGCAGAGGATCACTAAACAAACAAACAAATGGAAACTATCTTTTGATATGATGCACCCTTATCAGCTAGATTTAGAATTATTACTTCTCAGCAAACAACTTCCAACTCAGTGTTGGATATTCTAGAGCAACTGAAATAATATATTAATAAATTAAATATGAAAGGATGCAGAACTTCCCATTATCAAAAAACTTTTCATCTGAGTATAAAGACCTTTTAGCTTACTCTCACTAAATTGGCTGAAGAAATGGTGAAAATGGAGACATATGACACAGCCAAAAGATCAAAGAAGAAAAATAACTTTGGCTCCAGGGGATTATAACTGCTTCTCTGAGTGAGGGTGCCTTTCCCGCCGCCTTGAAAGAGGCAGTGGTGAGGCCCCTCCTCAAGAAGCCTTCTCTGGACCCGGCTGAATTAGTTAACTACCGTCCGGTCTCCAACCTTGGTTTTGTGGCGAAGGTTGTTGAGAGTGTGGTGGCATGACAACTGCCCAGGCACCTGGATGAAGCTATCTATCTAGACCCGTACCAGTCGGGCTTCAGGCAGGGGCACAGCACAGAAACGGCATTGGTCGCATTGGTGGATGATCTCTGGAGGGCCCGGGACAGGGGTTGCTCTTCTGTCCTAGTCCTATTAGATCTCTCAGCGGCTTTTGATACCATCGACCATGGTATCATGCTGCAGCGGTTGAGAGGGTTAGGAGTAGGGGGCACCGTTTTGCGGTGGTTCTCTTCCTTCCTCTCTGGCCGCTCGCAGTTCGTGTTGGCAGGGGGGCAGCGGTCGACCTCGAGTCATCTCGCATGGGGAGTGCCACAAGGGTCTGTCCTCTCGCCTCTTCTGTTCAACATTTATGTGAAGCCGCTGGGTGAGATCATCCGTGGTTTTGGGGTGAAGTGTCACCTGTACGCTGATGATACTCAGCTGTACATCTCCACCCCAGACCACCCCAACAATGCCCTTGATGTGATGTCCCGCTGCCTGGAGGCCGTACGGGCCTGGATGGGGAGGAACAGGCTCAGACTCAACCCATCCAAGACCGAGTGGCTGTGGTTGCCGGCGTCCCGATATAGCCAGCAGATGCCATCGCTGACTATTGGGGTTGAATCCTTGCCCCCCACAGAGAGGGCTCGCAATCTGGGTGTCCTCCTGGGCGCACGACTGTCTTTAGAAGAGCACATGACGGCCATGGCCAGGGGGGCCTTTTATCAGGTTCGCCTGATCCTCCAGTTGCAGCCCTTTCTGGACCGGGACGCCTTGCGCACGGTCACTCATGCCCTTATCACCTCCCGGCTGGACTATTGTAATGTTCTCTACATGGGGCTCCCCTTGAAGAGCACTCGGAGGCTCCAACTGGTCCAGAATGTGGCCGCACGGGTGGTTATGGGCGCAACCCGCTGTGCCCACGTGACACCCCTCCTGCGCGAGCTGCACTGGCTTCCAGTGGTCTTCCGGGTGAGATTCAAGGTGTTGGTTACCACCTTTAAAGCACTCCATGGCATAGGACCCGGGTACCTTCGAGACCGTCTTCTGCCACCAATAGCCTCCCATCGACTAGTCTGTTCCCACAGAGAGGGTCTCCTCAGGGTGCCATCAGCCAAGTTATGTCGGCTGGCGACACCCAGGGGGAGGGCCTTCTCTGTGGGAGCCCCAGCCCTGTGGAATGAACTGCCCCTGGAAATACGCAAGATCTCCGACCTCCGGGTATTCCGCTGCGCATTGAAGATCTTGTTGTTCCGCCAGGCAGGGCTGTCAATATAATCATTTTAAATTGGGGTATTTTAATTTTTAGAGTTTTAAATCAGCCAAATCTATTTAATTATTTTAATTTTTAATTATTGTTGTGTCTTGTGTTTTTAAACTGGCTGTACACCGCCCTGAGTCCTTCGGGAGAAGGGCGATATAGAAATAAAAGTCTGTCAAGAGCTTCCTGGTGAATCATTTTTGATTTTGAAGAATCAAGGTGCTATTCTTGACAAAGATGGACTATTAAATCATACTGGTGTAGATTCTACTGTAGAAGGTTGGTTATTTCTGGAATACACTGGTAGCCCCAATCCTTTCACTTTGAAATTTATTTCCTGGAATATTGCCGGTTGTTTTAATAAATGATGATATTTCTTTTACTCAGTATTTAAATATTGTGATATTCACTTAGTAGTTTAATAACTTAGTATTTTTAGAATTTCAGTATTGCATTCATAAAGTAATTTAAAATTCAGAGTATTTCTTTTAAATACTCACTTGTATTTATACTGTCGTTTAGCTTGATCCATTTTATTTCTATCAGCCATTTGGAAAATATTTATATTTGATTTCTCTAACGAAATGCCAGATGCCTGTTTTCTATATACAAATTAAATAAAATTCCGGTCACTGTCTATTATTAATACACTGCCTATATTAACATTTATTCAGATTTTGGAGTCTATACCTAATGCAGAATCCACTAGAAAGGCCTGGAAAAATGTCAGAGAAAGGCCTGGGGAAGAAAGGCCCGGGGAAGAATGCACATATTTCCTACTGGTGGGTCTCTAAGAAAATTCTTGTTCCTTCAAAGAACCTGTGGGCATTTCACCTCATATTTGCCTTGAATGCAGTGACAATATATCTTTTTAAAAAGAATATTCCCCACATCTCTTTAGAATGGGGGAGAGGTTTATATTGAAACCTACAATCTTTTTTTTTTAAGTTTCAATTTTTTAAAATTAATTTATCAAAATATAAAATACAGAAATACAAAGAAAAGTGAAAATAATGGTAAAATGAGAAAAAGGAAAAGAGAGAAAACTGTGGGGTAGAAGGGAGAAAGAAAAAAAAAACCATTGACTTCTGACTCCTTATTCTCCGTGCAGTAGAATAAGGTAATAACATGAAACTTCAACTTTTTTACTTTTATATAATAATAAATGCTAGCCATTTCTAAAACAACAAATCTATCTAGTCAGCAAAACTCAAAATCAAATTTTCATTATTTTTCACCTCAAGCACAAAGTCTGAAAGCGGTTTCCAAGTAGAAACAAAATTAATTATCTTCTTTTCTTTAATCAAAGCAGCCAATATAGCTATCTCTGCTAACTCCCATCAACTTTTGCACCCATTCATCCATAGTGGGAATCACAATGTCATCCCATTTTTGTGCATAAAGTAATTTTGCTGCCGTCAACATATACAGCATCAAAGTTCCAATTTTTTTTCAAGTTCTTTGTCCATTAGACCTACCGTGTTTCCCTGAAAATAAGACCGGGTCTTATATTAATTTTTGCTCCAAAAGACACATTAGGGCTTATTTTCTGGTTAGGTCTTATTTTGGGGGAAATACGGTACTAAATGCACCCATCTGGCTGACAATCTTAACTGGGGCTTATTTTGGGGGGCAGATCTTATATTACGAGCATCCTGAAAAATCATGCTAGGACTTATTTCCCGGTTGGGTAAAAGAAAAGTATCTTGTTTCATCTTTATATTCATTTTAAGAATCTTCTGTATTAAGATGTGAATCCTACTCCAATATTTCTTTGCTTTATCTCATGTCCCCCATAAATGATAAAAAGTTCCTTCTTTACATTTACAACATTCATTTGAGATACCTTTATACATTCTTGACAACTGAAGCCTACAATCTCCGATGAAAACTATTTTAGACAAAGTTAACAAATGACACAATCACGAGAGCTGTGACTGATGAAAATGACTTGGGTGCTCACGATATTATTTGGATCTTGACAGACAGTGCTAATTTAATAAGTGTCTAAGATCCAAGATACTGAGGTCTTACAAAGAGAAGAATCCAACCTAGAACAGGCTGAATTCCTCCTTCTCTTTATCTTGAACATCACTTTACTGGCCCTTCTCCAGCCTATTATCTATCCCAGGCATTGATTCAGAATGAAATATGGATTCATCTCACGGTGATTTCTCCAAATATGGTTAACATCTTGTCATACATTAATCTGATTGAATTTATAATTTCACTGTGGCTTTTGCTTTATATAGCATACTGAGTTCATCAAAAGATAACCTTTTCAATAAAATACTCCCACAATGTGAAAAGAATAGGCAAGAGTAATTTTTTTAAAAAATCTGAAGCAATGGGAAATATATCATTTGCAAACTGGACAAAACAGTAAGGTTCAACAGATGTGAATTAAGAGGTAGAGCTGTACCCTGAGAATGAGTTGCCTGATAAATTATGAGTTTAACACTGGTTTTTATTTGGTGTCTAAATGAAAACTAACAAAGTTGTATAAGATCAAAGATAGCTCTAGAAGGCCATTTTACAAATTATGGGTACATTCCAGGGGTGGGTTTCTACTGGTTTGCCCCAGATTGGGTGAACCGGTAGTGGCAGTGGTGGGAGGCTCCACCCACCCACCTGGACGTCATCACAAACGCTCTGCGCATGTGCAGAAAGTTCTGTGCATGCGCAGAAGTGCCGTGCGGGCGCTCCCGGTTCTGAACTGCTAGCAAAGATAAGTGGAGCCCACCACTGGTACATTCAATCTATAATTGAACACTGATACACTCAAGCCAATTGCTAGTGCATGAATTTCTCAGCCTAGCTGTCCTCCAGATGTGTGGACAGTCTAATTTCCACCTTTTGCTTCTTTTTTTAAAAAAAGCATATTGTCATTAGATGCTGCAGGTTAATTTGCAAAAGGCTTAATGGGCAGTGCCCTGGAGATGCCCTGGAGATTCACCTAGCACATGTGTGCATGATGAAATATTTTTTGTGATTCTTCCAGATTATAAAGTCAAGCTTCCCTCTTTCCCTCTCTCTCCCAATTTAGAACTATCAAACACTCTGATTGGATGGGGATTAGTTGCAACTTCCTAATGCTATTGATAGCAACTATTATGTCTAACTTTCAGCAAAGGTTATTGGCGAACTTCTCAATATCTAGAGTTATAGATATCTGAACAGGCAAAGGAAGACATGGACAATTGGAAAGGAGGACAAATGGGGTAGGAAGAAAGGAAGACAAACTCTTTAGCCTTCCTGGTATTCGCAGCAAAAAACAAAAAACCCACCAAAACCAAAAGTATTTAGTTCTGCATGGATATGACATTATTTTTCCCAGCATCAGAATTGTTGTTCGGTCATCATATTTTTCCAACAAATCTTTATTTTAAAAAAACCATGTTACTAATTATATAGAATCAATGACCCGCTTTTCAAATTTCACTACAAAAACATCTGGGGAGACATGTGGTCTATAGACTACAGTGATCATAGATTTGAAGGGGCTTGATTGAAATCAATTGTTGGAATCAAGAAATAATTTAATAACATAAATGGTGATGGTGGAGTGGTTAGAATGCAGTACTGCAGGCTAACTCACTGCTCACTCCAGGGGTTCGATTCTGAACGGCTCAAGGTTGACTCAGCCTTCCATCCTTCCAAGGTCAGTAAAATGAGGATTGTTGGAGGCAATATGCTGATTCTGTAAACTGCTTAGAGAGGGCTAAAAAGCAGTATGAAGAGATATATAAGTCTAAGTGCTATTGCTATTGCTATACATCTAGGCTGTCAAGCCTGTTGACGGACAAAAAACAATGCATGCCCTCCTTTTTGTCAGACGTCTGGTAAAGCTATCATTGTCCTCTGAATCTTCTCTTATTCCATCTATTGTCTTTTTGATAGAAGAAGTGGATGTTCTATTTATATTGTTGTTGTTGTTGTTGTTGTTGTTATTATTATTATTATTATTATTATTATTATTATTATTATTTCAATTTATATACCGCCCTTCTCCTATTGGACTCAGGGCGGTGCACAGCCAAGGATAAAAAACATACCAATACAAAATTTAAAATCAATTAAAAGAATTATACAGCTTTGGCCCACAATTTAAAACAATCCAATTAAAACCCAATTTACACTTAAAAAGTTAAAAAGCTAAAAAGAGCTAAAAAAGAGTTTAAAAAAAAGCCGGGGGTGGGGTTCACGCCAGGTTTATCCTAAACCTTATTTGGAACTGCGCTATACTTAAACTAGAGGGACAGAATTTAATTAGGTCATCCATCATACTGATATATACAACATTGGTACAGGCCTTTGCTGTAATACTATCCCATGTAAAAATATAATTGTGTAAGTGAATCAAATATTCCTCTAGGTTGAAATACATTTCCTATATAAATAGCATCACACTGGGAGGAAAAAGTAGTTGCATTATGTCAAAGAGTGACCCCTCCAAAATTTGCTACTAAATTAGCAACTTGAAGGAACTCAAAGAGAGAACTAATACATACCCACAAAAATCTACATACCTTTCCTTGCCCTTGGTCATTGTTTTAAATGTGACCTTTAGAGCGCATCACTTCAATGGCAGTGTTTGCTTGGTTGGATATCTTCTCTAATGGTATGGAATCAAAGGAAGAGCTTCTACAATACTTGTGTGTGTGTGTGTGTGTGAGAGAGAGAGAGAGGGGGGGGGAGGGAGAGGGAGAGGGAGAGAGGGAGGGAGAGAGAGAGCGAAAGAGAGAAAGAGAGAGAAGGATTTAGACTAATTAGGCAATTTTTACTGTACTGTATAGGCAATTTTTACTGTACTGTATATTCATTGTATACGGAGTAGCAAAGTATACTTTCAACTTTTCCTAGCCACTACATAAAAACTTTTTTTTTTTGCTTGTGCATTTTAAATTTTATACATATACAACAAAAGAGCTGTGCCTTCAGCTATCATCGCCTTGTCTAGGCATGGAAACACATAGTCAAAATGCCAGTGGGTCCCAGTAGCCATGGACTTCATAATGTCACCTTTCTATTTCCAGTTGTTACTTCTGGAGGCACAAAGAGAAATATAACACGTTATGGTTTGTCAGTGTTCACACTTTCACACATCAGCAAGATTTAATGAGGTATAAGGACGGCGCAAAACTCAGAAGAAACTTTGCTACCAGTAGCACTAATTAAAGATTCTCTGATGCAAGATGGGGCATTACTGTGGGGTATAACTGATGATTTTTGGGCAGTTTTTCTTTGCTACAGACCTTAATCAATACTTAAGAATGGCTACACATTTTTGGGGGGAGGAGGGGGGAATTGCCCTCCATTTCAGAAAGGAATAGGGAATCCATTTAGGAACAAAACTCAGTGCAAATAGAAGGTCAGTGGTTTCCTAATCTGCTGAAAACCTGAAGTTTCAACTTTTCCTTGACCTGATGGTCTTGTTTTGCAGTCATGTTCCTGCTCCCAGCATCCTAATATTTTGGTGGCTAAGGGCTAAACCTAATTCTGGGCTAGAGGTGAGAGAAGTAATGGTCTGGAAAATGATAGGCAATGAATGAGGCTAGCTGGGATTTTCCACTTCTCACTGACTTTTGGAGAGCAGGGTTGATATGCTTTGTTTTATTTAAAACAATTTTAGGGTTTATGCCACTGTGTTGGTTATTTCACTCCACAAACATCATTCACCCCCTCTGCCTTATTTGGGAGAATCCCCTTGATTTTTTTTTAAAAAAGGAACAAGAAATAAAACAACATAACTAAAGGTTAGACCATAGTCTTAATCAGCTAATGTGAGTTTTTCAACTGTGTTATCTGTGTTATCGTTCAGGGGGGAAAGCTTTCTGGCTACCCAGCCACAATCTCCTTGTGTTGATGGCTGCCTAAATTGGTAGATAAATCAATAATCCATCTTGAACATACAAAGCTATACCAAAGGAAGAGCTTCTACAGTACTGGTGTGTGTGTGTGTGTGTGTGTGTGAGAGAGAGAGAGAGAGAGAGAGAGAGAGAGAGAGAGAGAGAGAGGGAGGGAGGGAGGGAGGGAGGGAGGGAGGGAGAGAGAGAGAGAGAGAGAGAGAGAGAGAGAGAGAGAGAGAGAGAGAGAGAGAGAGAGGTGTGAGACCCTGTTATTTAAGCTGAGTTTATATGGTTTATTTTTTATTTTATTTTTTTTACTTCAAATTTATATACCGCCCTTCTCCCTAGGGAGAAACCTAAACCTAGCTTTTGTAAAAGAAACTAAAATCTATTTGAGAAATTTAAGTCTACAGACTATGATAGCTTAATGGGTCACGTAGGTTCACACATGGTTGCTTCCGGGGCACAAAATATCACAGGAAGCATATTCCCTTTTTGAGAAGGCAGCTACAGACAAACAGTTCACTTTCCCAGGTTTGGGCATATGTGCAGTATCCTGGGCTTGATTTATTTCAACTTTGTTTAGGTCGTGTAATTAGTTAGGCACACTCAGCTTTTTAATTCAATGTATATAGTACAATGCATGGTACAAATCCAGAAAATAGGTTACAGTAATTTGGTAACTTGGTTAAATGTGAACCAAGCTACTATGAGTGGCCTTGTTCAAGTGAGTACTAGTGCTTCTATAAAAAACAAACAAATGTCTGTGTCCCTGGATCAATCTATGTAAAATTGCTATTCATGCAACTTTCATAAATTACCAAGCTGGTTATTACAACGGTATGAAGATTCTATGTAGAAGTGTTCCCAGATATGCAATTGTCATGATGTGTCTATGTCTTATTTTAATCAGCTATTTGGCTTGTCCACAAGCAGATTCTTGGAACCCTCCTCTTCATTGATCTAATCCAGCCCTCTTATTATATTTTTTTAGCACACAGCCTCCTTCTACTTTGTAACTCTGGTGAGAAGTCAAATGCTTGCTCTTTCATTCTACATTCCCATCCTAAGGCAACAAACAGCTGGATGTTTGCCATGTGAAATTTTGCACATAAAACTCAGCACCAAGTATGACACCAAGCTTCACATTATTAGGGATCTTCTGTACAGCGTATTAACCATGGCAGGAAGCTACCTTGATGACATTGTCTTCATCACAGATGAGAAAGGCAGCCTCTGGTCATCTTTTTCTCTTCCTCTTTTAAAGTAGTGTTTTCCATCTTCTGTCAACACCAATCTTGCAATTTACACATCTCCAGTACCTCTTAGTGAGATGACAGGCAGGTGACCTTCCCACATCTATTGGTTACCTACCTTGTCCTCTAGTGCAGGGGTGAAATCTACTTACTTTCCCTACCGGTTCGGAAGTGCATGCACCATCTTCACGTCCGATTTTAAACCTTCTGTGCATGCGCAAAGCCCCCTACGCATGTGCAGAGGCTCAAAAACAGGTTACTTCCTGGTTAAAACCAGGAAGTAATGACCTCTGGGTGGGTGGGCGGAGCCTCGTGCTGCCGCCGCTACTGGTTCACTGAACCATGCACCGCTGCCTCTATTGGCTTGCCCGAACCGGAGCGAACCAGTAGCATTTCACCCCTGCTCTAGTGTCTAGCTATTGTTTTCCAGGATTATATCAGACCCCTATTGGCAGTGGGAGAGCCATATATTTCCATTCTCCTGCCAGCTATAAAGGATTATAGATCTACTTTTCTTCAAGGATGGAATGCAAGAATAGTTAGGTAAACTTCAGCTTAGCTCTTGGAAAGGAGAAGGGATGAGAAAGAAACTCAAGAAAACCATGACTTGAACCAGTCATTATAAGAGGGTTTGAAGAAAACTTTGACAGGCTTTCAATATTCAATATTTCAATCTTACAGTACTATATGCCACAACAATACAGTTCCAGTAGTTCTTGTGGAGTCTCTTTCCTGACCTGCCCCACCTCAAAAGGCTCTTCTTTTAGGGAGGGGCTTCAAAAATGCAGATTAGTCTCTTCAGTGTTTAATTATTGGGAGGACCGGTTTTACTGGAGGAAAGAAGAGGAGGAGTGACTCTTCTAATATCCATTCTCAAATATTATTGATAGATACCCCTGAGTGTCAGAAGAAGATGGGAACAAATGGGGAAGAGAAGAGAAGCAGGGCAGAATAGCTTCTATTGTACCAGTTCACTAAACCCTTTGAGGGATTATTTTGTGGGATTAAAACCAGTGTTGGCATTCAGTCACTTCTCTCCAGATTGTGCAAACCAGTAGCGGCGACTGTGGAAGGCTCCTCTCACCTGCCCAGATGTAATGTGCAACTATCGCGCATGCACAGAAGGCCATGGCCATGAGTAGAGGTGACACATACGTGCTCACATTTGGGAACCGGTAGGGAAGGTAAGTGAATCCCACCTCTGATTAAAACACTAAGAGCAGAAGTATTGCAGTTAAGTGGCACCAAAGGAGGCGTTTCTCACCCTATCCTTCTCTTCATCCACATGCTGTGGAGTGAACCCCTGTTCTACTTTCCTGTTGTGCTGAGGCTGAAAAACTGTTGGAAATGTGGTCAGCACATTTAAGCTGGCTTACAGTACAGACTGCAGAAAATCATGTGAAATCTGCAGCTCGGATATGCTTTAAACAACCAAGTGGTTCTACGTTGCTTCTAAAGCCACTAACTCTCTCCGTGGGTTGCGTTTTTACAGGTTTAACTGGTGGTTAAGTAATTTAGCTCCTGCCTTTGTTTTGCAAATACTATAAACACAAAGCTGCTTACCATTAAAAATCAAGAAAATACAGCAAATGCCAAGAATATTCACTCATAGACTAAAAAAAGCAAATGGGTTTTCCTCTAGCATATTTTTTTGAGAGTTCTAAAACAGTATGCTCCCTTTCTAGGGAATTTGTTTACTCAGATTTTCTCTCTCTCTCTCTCTCTTTTAACAAAAAACTAAATTCATTTTCACCATTCATTATCTGGTGATTTAAACATCAGGCTAGAAACTGGGATACTGTGAGTTCTAGTCCTGTTTTAGGCATGAAAACCAGCTGGGTGATTTGCTCACCTCACCTTACAGGCTGTTGCTGTGGGGAAAACAGGAGAAGGAAGGAATATTAGATATGTTTGCTGCTTTGAGCTGTTTGTAAAAGTAATAAAGGTGGAATATAAATAAATAAACAAACAAAAAATAGACAAATATAAGAATAAGATAAATATCTCAAAGTAAACAAAATGCATTCATTAATATAAACAAGTACAGTAATTGTCTTATTAGAGACAAAGCATGCTTATAATACTAAAAATCATTTGACAGTTGCCATGTTAACTACCTAGAAAAATATCAAGCTGCGATCAAACTGAAAATACTCCTCTCCCATGGTCTATAGCAAACTTGCGTTGTCACGGCAGCATTATGTGACATATCAGGACTCCCCCCCCTTTGCTAAACCAGATGTGGACGTGGTCAGTGCATGATGCATCCGGGCTGCCGGATGTGAGTTTGACAGCCCTGGACTTCAGAGATTGTATTTGATTGTGTTTGATTGTATCTTGTTAAGAAACTGAGTTTTATATCTTATGAAATCAACTTGAGTTGATCACAATGAGAAGAGGCCAAAGCTGCCTTCTTGTGTGGTTGCCTGATCATGACAGATTTTACTACCTCCATCTCTTACCTATCTCAGTATAACATTTTCATACAATGGTTTGCTTCCCTTTCTGCTGCCTCTTTCAAATCTAGCCTGTTTTCAGCATAGACTCCCGGTTTCCCCTTCCTCTTGTTAAGTAATTATTTGTGGCTACCTGTTGAAATTTGGCACCCTCCGGATATCTATCTTCTAACCTTGCTTTCCAGTTTCAGTTTGATTAAATGCAAGCTTGGAAAGATAATTGCTACTTTAGCAAATGATGCACTGCTAAAACACACCTGGCTTACTTAGGAGTTTATAATTTGACTTTTTTTCCTAGCTTGATGTGTTCTGCATTAACAGAATGGAATGCCACATTAACATGAAACAATTCAAAAGAACAAAGAGTGTTAATATTCATGGCTGTTTAAAAACAAAGCAAAATAAGAGTGCAATAATTTTGTCCTGTAAGAACTAAGTTAATTGGTTATTGGCAAATTATCCACTCAGAGAAATAGATAAGGTAGGATGGAGCAGCATTCTAATGTTATTTAGCATACTGTGCAAACTAACATTATCTCTGAAATTGAATGTTACATATCTCCCCAGCAGAAATCAATACCCTCATTAAAATAACATACCCACACACTTCTCAAATTGCATAATCCAGTATTTTCCAACATGGAACATGACCCTGAATTTAATATGACTTCCCTCCCCAAAAGAATACTAGAAATGGGGGGGGGGGATTACAAATACAGACAAAATTTTGTTCAGTGCTCCATTTCCCCAAAAGGACAGGCCCAGTTCAAAAACTAAATTACACTAATAAAATAGAATTAATGCTATTGATTAAAATTAATTGCCTATAAAATAAAGTACCTGTTGATAAAAATTAATTGAGAAGTTGCACTGACAAGAAATGAGGGCTAAATGCAATCATGGGGTGAAGTGGGAAAGTCTCCAGGGAAATAGGCTCCTGCTTAGAACATAGAATAGCAGGGTGGGAAAGGATCTTAGAGGTCTTCTAGTCCTCCAAGGTCCCTACCAACCCTATTATTCTATGTTCTAAGCAGGAGCCTATTCCCCTGGATGCTTTTCCACTTCACCCCATGAGTGCTTCTATAACCAGACAGCTAAGCCATGCTTTAGTCATGGGTTTAGATCCCAGACTCTGATCATGCCATCACTAACATCATTAAGCTCAAAACTCATTACTGGCACTGTTAGAAACTATTGTTTCACTGTTGTCTTGGCAGGATCTTGTTAATTGCCTTTGGGCGTTAAAGACTGCAAGACAAAAAGGATGATGTCAAGAAGGAACATAAATCCAAGCCTCATTTTCATGAGCTGTTGCTACTATAGGCAGGGATGTTATTCACTTACCTTCGCTACCGGTTCGCGGGATCTTCTGCACATGCACAGACCGTCAAAAACGGGATGTGATTACATCTGGGTGGGTAGGCGGAGCCTCCTGCCGCCACCACTACTGGTTCCCCAGAACCGGATATAACCAGCTGAATACCACCACTGACTATAGGATAACTCCGTCTTGAAAATGGGGTTCTTCTAGTTCCAAAACAGCAAAATGTAGGATTAACAATGGATGGATATTTTATGTCAATCATTAAAATATTCCATGCATTGTAAAAAACAATATGGCTTTTAAATTAAAACATCTTTTAAATTTACAGTTGGGCCTGAGGGACTAGCAGTGTCTGAAACTCCCAAACTATTAATATGATTTGTAGGATCCCAAATTAATTTTCACATACAACTGACCAGTAGTAAGATACATATAGAAACTGTGAGTAATTTGAAATAAAAGTTTGGAATAGTCTTTTTAAAAAGCTAGAGAACTATGGTATAAAAGGAAACTAAATTAACATTAAATTGATATCCTCTAATCTTAAGAGACAATTACTTCAAGTAAACAGAATGTTCATGTTTATTGGACTCTCTAGGCTTCAACTCTGCATGCCGGAAATGTAAGCCTGGAGGGGAAAAAAAAACCTGACATGTTTTTGTGGTTTCATCTTTTTGGTTAACTATTCATGAGGTTGTTAATAACTTTTGGAAAGAAAAGTAAGGATTAAAGGATTAAAGATGTGAATGTTTTGCTCCTTTTCTAGAGTTTATTGCTTCTGATCTGAAAGCTGAACTGACAACACAGATGATGTTACTTGGTTTGGGTGATAAAGCATTTGGGTAATGAAACCATTCAAGCTCAGAGATCACCAAGGACCCCTCATGAAAGTAAGTGAATCCTGATTGGGTGATGATTACCTCACTTATCACCTAGATAGAATTGGCACTGATTAGATGATGGTTCTTTACAACTGTAGACTAACATATAATAGTACTTGAGATCTAAGTATATCTGCAGTCTTCCTGGATCAATCTCAGATTCATTTTAAACTGTTTTGAAAACAGTTGGAAGATAGAAAGACTTCTTGTGTCTGGAAGAACTTTCATTATGCACTATGTGTACATAAGAGAGAGAAGGGAGATAATGTTGACCGAATATGATCAGCTTTATTAGAAATCAACTGGCAGAAAATCTAGAAAGAGCAGACTGAGAACGTTCCTAACCAATGAAGAATAAAGAAAAGATACCTAAATCAAAAAGCAAGCTCCAAGTCCTAGAAAAATTTGTTTTAAATTGAGTCTGGCCAGCAGCAGAAGCAGCAATGTATATGCTCTGTTCATTGTAGCCTGATACTGAAACATTCCTCCAAAGAAATATCCGTAAACATTATCTTTGAAATTTTATTTTTTTCAGTTTTCTCATCATGGTATTAGCTCAGGGCATTCCTGTTCCCCATAATATCCATGTTGGAACATGGCAAAGTCTTTCCTTTTGGGGCTGTTTTGATTTTAGGCTCTTTGTGTAACAGAGATGAGAGGAAGATTGGGGGAACAGTCACTAGCCCTCAGGACTGTCTATCTATTATGATCATTGCACATGATCTACATTCTTCTCATTTGTGTTTTCTTGCTTTTGAAATTCTAAGATGCATAGTATATTGTGGAGTTGGATCCCCTCTAAACTGAATGAATGAATGAATGAATAAAAACCAATCTAAAATATCAGGAGATAAAAGATGGTATTGACCACATACTTGCTCAGTAGACTACTCTGTCTGTGTGTCAAGGTTCCAAGTGACACCCCCAATGAAAGAAAACTCTGAGGCTTGAGTTTCCTCAAAGTTACATTTTATTACATATTGGCACATTGGGAAAACCCGAATCGGAAAGTTTCCAGGTTTTTCCCACCCAAAGAAAAGTTCAGGTCCCTGCCCAATGCCCACAAGTCCATCACATCGTCCAATCAAAGCACTATCCCAACTGGAGATGCCTCCCAGTTCCAACCCTCCAGGTGCAGGGCAAGATGTCCTTGACTCTCTGAGAAAAGAATGTTATTATGACTATATATCATCCATACTCTATACAATCCCCCCTTCCAGTTTCCCACAGTAGGAAACGTGGCAGGCCTGATGGCCCAATGCAAAAGATGGCTTCCAGACCTGACACTGTGCTTGTATGTAGGATGGTGGTAGAAATTGGTGCTGTCTGCCATTTGAGCACACAGGTAGTCCTCAACTTATGACCACAATTGAGCCCAAATTTATGTTGCTAAGCAAGACATTTGTTATGTGACTTTTGCCCCATTTTACTACTTTTCTTTCCACAGTTGTTAAGTGAATCAGTGCGGTTGTTAAGTTAGTAACACAGCTGTTAAGTGACTCTGGTTTCCCCACTGATTTTGCTTGTCAGAAGGTTGCAAAAAAGGGATCACATGACCCTGGGACACTTCAACTGTCATAAATATGAACCAATTGCCAACTGTCTGAATTTTGATCATGTGACCATCCGGATGCTGCAATGGTCGTAAATGTGAAAAATGGTCATAAGTCACTTTTTTCAGTGACATTGTAACTTTGAAGAGTCACTAAATGAACTGTTGTAAGTCATGGACTACCTGCATGTCCTGATACCATCCTATCCTAAACCTACTTTTACTCACCTCGAGACAGTGACCTACTTGTAAGGTAATTGTGGATTGAAAAGTGATGAAAAGGCCAGTTTGGCTCCTTCCAAAAAAATCAGATATGAAATGCATATACAATTATTCTTAACTTCAGTTAAGTGACAGAGGAACTGAACTGCAGGCTCAAGTGTTCTTACTGTCACTGCCAGGGAAGGAGACAGAATCAAACAGAGCATTAGCTGGCTGTGTTTGATGTTGGCCACTCTCTGTCCCAGTGGCCATCAATCACTGGTGCTGTGAGACAACATCAGCATATGGTGATACGTGGGGTATTTTTCTAAGTGCTGAGAAACTTGAAGTGACAGTATGATTGTGTGACTTCCTTTAGAGAAGAAATCACAGTAAACTTAAAAAGCCAACTTGATCCATGATATGATGGGGATTCTAAAATCTATATGAGATGCTGAAAAACAACGTTCCACCCATTGCCTTTTGTAGCGTACTTCATCAGGCAAGAAGCCACTAAGACAAACAAAGAAAAAACAAACAAACAAAAACTAGGGTATGGGAAGAAACAGAAAAGTTAAAAGAAATTGACCCAACTGTAAAGACTGTAAGTCCCAAAACAAAAATTATGGACTGAATTCATATTGATTGATTGATTGATTGAATGAATGATTTGTTGCGTATGTATTAGATAATATATATACTGTATTTTCTGGCGTATAAGACAACTGGGCGTATAAGACGACCCCCGACTTTTCCTGTTAAAATATAGGGTTTGGGCTATACTTGCCGTATAAGACTACCCCTCTTCCAATGCACACCAAATAAAAATTAAAAAACATCAACTGGCTCACCCACAATGTAAAAGCAGCTGTGCTAGACCCAAAATGGCCCCTGCAACAAGCAGGAACTTCACACAGCCACAAAAAGCCCCAAAAACCCACAAATTTTCACACTTTACACACATAAAATTCCACATACAGCTTTGTGAGATTTTGTGTGTTTGTGTAGTTAGAGTGAAACACTACAGAAACACACTAAATCTCAGAAAGCTGCACAAATATTATTTTATTTTATTTTTATTTTTATATGAAAGCTAAATTTAAAACTTCCTAAACTTTAAATGGCTAGGTCTAAAAAAGAACAACTAAAAAAAACCCCAATTAACTATTTTTTTAAAGCTCCCAAAGGGGGGAAAAACTTACTCAATAGAACAGGAGTCTCCAACCTTGGCAACTTTAAGACTTGTAGACTTCAACTCCCAGAATTCCTCAGCCAGCTTTGGTTTGCTGGCTGAGGAATTCTGGGAGTTGAAGTCCACAAACCCCTGCCTGCTTGATTGCAGGCAGGGAGTGGCTTGCTGATGGAATGGATTCAGGCAAACGAAGCAAGGCAAGCGTTACGACTAGCAGCTAAAGTAAGCAAGCTGGAGGGGGAAAACTTTTTTCCTTTTACATGGCTCTGGCGATCCCAGCTGCATTGCCTGATTAGCAGGCAACTCAGCTGGGATCGTCAGAGCTTGGTCGCCAGAGCCATGTAAAAGGAATGGCTCTAGCGATCCCAGCTGAGTTTCCTGATTAGCAGGCACTCAACTGGGATCAGCAGAGCTTGGATCGCCAGAGCCATTTAAGGCTCGTCAGAGCCTTTCGGGCTGGTCTGCCTGGTTACAGGAGAACGACACCCAGCGTATAAGACGATCCCTGACTTTTGAGAAGATTTTCATGTATTAAAAAGTCGTTTTATATGCCGGAAAATATGATAAATATAAGCATGAATTAAATAAATAAAATGAATACAAATAAAGGGAACATTAGGACAGGGATGGTACGCACGCTGGAGCTCTTATGCACGGCCCTTACAGACCTCTTAGGAATGGGGTGAGGTCAACAGTAGCCAGTCTTAGGTTAAAATTTTGGGGGTTTTGGGATGAAACCACAGAGTCAGGTAGTGCATTCCAAGCATTGACCACTCTGTTGCTGAAATCATATTTTCTGCAATCGGGTTTGGAGCGGTTCACTTTAAGTTTGTATCTATTGTGTGCTTGTGTATTGTTGTGGTTGAGGTTGAAGTAGTCATTGACAGGTAGGACATTGTAGCAGATGATTTTATGAGCTATGCTTGGGTCATACCAAAGGCGGTGTAGTTCTAAGTTTTCTAAGCCCAGAATTTCAAGTCTGATGGCATAAGGTATTTTGTTGTGAGCAGAGGAGTGGAGGACTCTTCTTGTGAAATATTTCTGGACAAGCTCAATTGTATTAATGTCCAATATGCAGTGCGGGCTCCAGACAGATGAGCTGTATTCGAGAATTGGTCTAGCAAATGTTTTGTATGCTCTGGTTACTAGTGTAATATTACCGGAGAAGAAGCTACGCAAGATTAGGTTTACAACCTTTAATGTCTTTTTGGCGATGTTGTTACAATGGGCTTTGGCACTTAGATCATAGATATGAGTGTTCCAAGGTCCTTGACAGAGTGAGGTTCATCTACAAGCTTGTGTCCACTCAGCTTGTATTTTGTGTTCTGATTCTTTTTGCCAGTGTGTAAGACAGAGCATTTGTTGGTTGAGATTTGGAGTTGCCAATTGTTTGACCATTCTGACACAAAGTCCGGGTCTTTTTGAAGGGTAGCAGCATTGTTGGTGGTATTAACTAGTTTAACACCATCGGTGAAGATAACACAGTTGCTTATAATATGATCACAAAGGTCATTTATGTATAGTATGAAGTGTGTTGGTCCTAGAACACTGCCTTGGGGGACACTGCTATTAACAGGTGCAGGATTTGATAGGCGCTCCCTATTTTGACCACTTGTTGTCTGTTTGATAGGAATGCGGTTATTCAATTATGTAGAGGTCTGGATATGTCATCTCCATGACATATTTTAGGAGTAGTTTGTCATGTACCACTGAATCAAAGGCTTTACAGAAGTCTATCAGGGTGAAATCCAGCAGGTTCTGGCTGGTTCTGGAGAACCAGTAGTGGAAATTTTGAGTAGTTCGGAGACCTGGCAAATACCATCTCTGGCTGGCCCAGAGTCGGGTGGGAATGGAGATTTTGCAATATCCTTCCCCCAGGAGTGGGGTGGAAATGGAGTTTTTGTAGTATCCTTCCCCTGCCACGTGCACCAAGCCATGTCCACAAGCCAAACCATGCCCACCAAGCCACGCCCACAGAACTGGTAGTAAAAAAATTGGGATTTCACCACTGAAGTCTATGTAAATTGCATCTATTGCTTTGACCTGATCAAGATTTGTAGTCCATATGTTTTTGCAGTGTAGAAGTTGTAGATTACAGGATAATTTTTTTCTGAAACCAAATTGTTTATTAGAGAGTAGGTTGTTTGTTTCTAGGTGGAGGGTAAAGGATAAGTGGAGGGTAATGGATTGGTTGATGATTGTTTCCAGGACTTTGCAGGTGACACAGCATAAAGAGATTGTTCTGTAATTTTCGACTAGGCTGGGGTCTCCCTTTTTGAAGATAGGGATGACCGTGGCTAGTGACCATAGTTTGGGTAGGGAGCTGGTCCTGAAAGATTCTTCAAAGATTATGTTTAGGGGTTCTGCTATAGCAGTGGAAAGCTTTTTTAAGAAGTATGCACATAGTCCATCAGGTCCAATAGATAGAGATGGTTTTAGTCTACGTCATGCCTTTTCAACGTTATCTTCTGTGAAATCTATTTGTGTTAGATCGTTGTAGTTATTAGTGGTATGATTATGGAATGTTGGGCATGAGCCATTGCTGTTTACAAAGACTAAGCCAAAGAATGTGTTAAAGAGATTTGCTTTAACTGCTTCATCATTGCATTCTTTACCATTATATCCTTTTAGGGGTGGGATGGATCTCAAGTCTTTAAGTTCACAAAATTAAAATTGTTTACAAAATTATAGAAGATGCGGTTGGGTTTTGTGCGCAGAAGGTTTTCTTCTTGTTTCATGTGGTAATTGGTTCATTCAGTCTTTATTTGGTGGCATATATTTTTGTAGCAGCTTTTAAAGTTAGCTACATGGTCAGTTTTATTTTTTCCCCAGAGGGATTTTTTGGGGGGATTGGAGCTTTCTTATTGATATGGGTAATTTGTTTTTCCTGGTTTTGGTGGTGATTAGTGGTACATATAGTTTAATAACTCTATTGATTTTGAGCAAGAAAATGTTATAATGGTCTTCAACAGTGTTACAGTCAGAGAATAGAATTTGCCAATCAAGAGATTAGAGGTCAGTGTCTATGATATCATAGTTGGCTTTTTTGAAATTGTAGTTGGTTATGGATTAGGTTTTAGTTCTTAAAACTTATAACTTAGTTCTTAAATTCTTTAGAACTTAGTTCTCTTATAAGTTATAAAGCCAAAGATAGACAGATAAAGGAAATGGCTGTTTTCCCAGCTTGAAAAAGTACAGTACACGCATTCCTCAACTTAGAACCATTCATTTAGAGGCCGTTTGAAGTTACAATGGCACTGAAAATGTGGTTTATGACCAGTCCTTCCACTTAGGATCTCCGCAGCATCCCCATGGTCACATGAGAAAAATTTGGTTGCTTGGCAATGGGCATGTATTTACAACAATTGCAGCATCATGGGGTCATGTGATCACCATTTGCAATCTGCTCAGCCTGCTTCCAACAAGCAAAGTCAATTATACTTATATAAATGTCAAATGAAGTCATAAGCAGATTTAAGATTGGGGTAAAAGAGAGAGAATTAAAAACAGTACATTCCACTATTGGAAAGACAATTGGGAGAGAATTTGCAAAAGAAGATTGGGGAAGTTCAGTCTAATGTGTTAAAGAATCAGATAAATCAGAAGACACCCAAAAGAAGTTACAGATCCTCAGAGAGAGGCTTGTCCATTTTCTAACCAAAGATTGAACCTCTTTCTGCTATAAATTCTCTTTTTGCCTTTATTATAGCTCCAATTTATTCTTCCTTAAATCCACCCCTCCCCCACTTCCCAAGCATTTGTCTTGGAAATCATCTGCAATCAGTAGGAAACAATGATGTTCTATTGTCAGGTCTTATTCACGTTTTTGAAAAAAAAAAAACAATTTGAAATTCTTCAGTCACCAGTGCCTTATTACTTGTTTCCCTCCTCCTCGTTCAATTTCTCACAAAAATGGTTCACTACACCAGAGTTCTTTTCATAGGCCATTGTTATTATCTGGAGAGATTTGCTACCACCTAGCCAGTTTATTACTGGCAAATTGTTTAATAACAAAGAAATAAATGACAGAAGAGATACCCTCAGCTGAAGCTGAACCATTGTAATAGTCGGCTAGGGAAAGTAAGGGGGCACTTTGTGGCAATCACAGGCTGCAGTTTAATTTTGTGTTTGTGAGGGGATTTTTTACCCCCGGCCATTGAGAGTTGCACTAGGCAGGATGGTAACCAAATTATATAAACAACCTACACGTAAACAGAAACTGGGATTTCTGGGTACTTTTTATTTGGGAAGAATTGAATTTTTTAAGAGTGCATATATATCTTAAGTGTAAAGTAACACCACCTTATTTTCAACATTTGTTTCACACCTAGCAATGGCAGGAAATTGTAACTCCCGACTACTGACTAGCAACTGTGACCCCATTGCCATTTTACAGTCCAATTTATGGTTAGTCTGCGGAGAAAATGGGGAGGAGAAAAAAAAATCACATCTGGCCCTTCGAGCAACTTGGGATATAAATATAATTGACAAAAGTGATAACATGAAACAAAGAACAAGTGGGAGAAAATTTGAAAGTGGGAAAATTGCCCTGTGTAAGGGGCAAGGGGAAAGATCATGAAGGCACAGATTTTCATCTAAACTAGTTTCAGTGTATAATTGGTGAAATGATGGCTATCCCTTTTGAAATAAATTGTGGTCAAGCCCATGAAAGGGATTTAAGGCAGCACAGCTAGTACCTTGTCCTTGAACAGAACAACCAATTCATTAACCGGAATAGAAGAAAATAGTGTTCTCAAACCAGGATGGGCTGGGTTATAATTCCCAGCTCCCAACTATATGGCTGGCATGGCATGGCATGTAAATCTACTTGAAGAGCACTAGGTTGGAAAAGTCTAAAATAATTCATCCCCTATAATCTTTCCTGAAAGTTTTCTATTTGGAGGATTAGGTACTAATTAGGTACTTAATGAACTCCCTCTACAAATGCATGGTCCAAATGGAGTTAAACACCTGAGCCAGTTCTTGTGCCAAGCACCAATTTGAAAAAAAAAAAATTAATAAGCTTGCCTACATTGATATATTGAAAACTGGAAGTACAGTATATAACCCAAAGCAGTGGTGAGTTTCAAATTTTTTTACTACTGGTTCTGTGGGTGTGGCTTGGTGGGACTGCCTTGGTTGGCCTGGCAGGGGAAGGATACTGTAAAATCTCCATTCCCTCCCCAATCCAGGGGAAGGTTACTGCAAAATCCCCATTTCCTCCCGATCAGCTGGGACTTGGGAGGCAGAGAATAGATGGGGGCGGGGCCAGTCAGAATTTTTACTACCAGTTCTCTGAACTTCTCAAAATTTCTGCTACCAGTTCTCTAGAACTGGTCAGAACCTGCTAAAGCCTACCTTGGACCCAAAGAGGTTATATAAATAGTTGTGTAAGTAGCTAATGAGATTATAACATCTATAACATCTTGAGTGCTGATGATGTTATCTAGCTGGATGATAAAATGTCTAGCACATCTAGTAAATTTGGATTATTGGAATGCGCTCTACATGGGGCTGCCCTTGAAGAATATTTGGAAGCTACAATTGGTTCAGAATGCAGAAATGTGGATAGTTTGGAGACCCCTAGGGAGGCACATGTAACACAACTGTTACGTGAATTGTACTTATTGAGGCAGGGAAGAAGACTCAAGCAGGGAATTAGCCTTTAATCATTGCACATCCACAAGAGATCCAGGACTGACTCCCCACCCCACCCCCCCAAGCTCCCTGCAACCTTATTTTCCTGTTCCCAAGGAAGGCAAGAAATCCAGGCAGAAAGGGCCTACTGTGGATGCTATCAGCCAAGGAAGTTTGGCTGGTGGGGCCCAGGGGAAGACCCTTTTCGCCATGGCTGCTGCCCTCTGGAACATCTTTCCACCAGAGGTGAATTCCACCCACCCACCCACCCCCATCTTCTGGCCTTCAGGAAAAGCTTTAAAACTAGGCTGGCTGCTGGCATGGGGTTCTGAAGGAGAAGCTGTTGGCTGGGGATGGTTGATGCACTCAGAGAAGGCACCCCTATCTCTCCCTCCAAATCCATGTTTTTAGTCTGTTTTAATTAATGTAATTTTAATCTGTTGTCATATTTATAGTTGTTTTGATATGTGTATGTTTTATTACATTGTAGTTGTTCAGACCTGTTTCAAACTGCAAGAGGGGTGGCATATAAATTTAATAAAAATAGTAAACAACCAAGCTCAGAGAGAACTACTCTATATCGGGATGATATATACTATGGAGGTGCCAAAGCAAAATGCCACTGAGTGGCTCCACCATGAGCCTATCCCAAGGTGGTTTGCCCATTACCATGAATTTACTAAAAGTAATACTGTCATGGATGTCGGACACGGTGGCTCAGTGGCTAAGATGTTGAGCTTGTCGATCGAAAGGTCAGCAGTTCAGCAGTTCAAACCCCTATGCCACATAATGGGATGAGCTCCCATTACTTGTCCCAGCTTCTGCCAACCTAACAGTTCGAAAGCACGTAAAAAATGCAAGTAGAAAAATAGGGACCACATTTGGTGGGAAGGTAACAGCATTCTGTGTACCTTTGGCATTTAGTCTTGACGGCCACATGACCATGGAGACATCTTCGGACCAGCGCTGGCTCCTCAGATTGGAAATGGAGATGAGTACCGCCCCCTAGAGTCTGGAATGACTAGCACATATGTGTGAGGGGAACCTTTACCTCTTTAATACTGTCATAACAAGAATCCAGCCTGGGATAACCTATATGACTTGTGGTAAGACCTAATGGACTACCTGACAGGTTGATGATTTATAATGTTCCTGATAGACCAGAGCAGCATATAATGGAAATAACACTTAGTGTGGCCCTTCCCATTATCTTTGGCTCACTTAGTTAACATTGCTAAGGAGCATTAATAGATTAATGTCATTTGAGCACTTGAAAATAACTCAGTTAGAAAGTTGAATCAACTATTAAGTTACTAGGGTGCTGGGACCAGAGGTGTGGTTGGAAATTTTTCTGCAGGAACTGAAAATTGGACACTTTCAAAGTTTCCAACAATGTCTCCTTCTCAAATGACAATTCTAAAAATTGAAAGGCAGGGATTTCATAGCTCTCTCTGATTGTTCCAGTGGCTGGGAGAGAAGAAGAGAAGGGTGACCACAGCTAGAGAAGCCACTGAGAAATGAGATAAGCATCTCTTGTTCTTCTCTGTACCCTTCATGAAGCTACAATTAAATTACCACATGGGAGTCTTCCTGCATTCTTCTCAGAAGTAGGTAAAGTCTCTGTCTAATATCAGTTGATCAGCTGTAGACATTCAGATCACCTCTACCCAAAAGACAAGAATAAGAAGAAAAAGTACTACATCAACTCTTTCAATTTCTTTAACTATCTTGTTCAGTCCTCACTGAAAGAGGTCACATTTAATGCTCCCCCTACCCCGCTTCAAATAATATAGCCTAAATGCTTGGTTCGACTATGATGTTGAGATGAATTTGTCAATTGGAATCATGCTCCTTTTTATAAGGAAAAAAAATCCTCTTCAAAATTTTCCAGAAAATCCACAACCTTGGCTGAGAGAGCTGGAAACTTCTGAAGTTTCCTCCCATCCCTTTACAAAAATGAAGTGTCATTAAGCCTATATAAAATGCTGAATTTTTAACACGGTATTAGCTGCATAAACAACATTTGCGTATACAACATATCCCAACAGATTGTACATGAAGGATGAAATGTTTTCCATACAAGCTATCAAACAAATGGAT